>CAWUFW010003153.1:1345136-1915597 GCA_963921515.1 Calotriton arnoldi | reverse complement strand
ACCATCACCTTTCGTTCCAGTTCCACATTATCATCCTGGGACCGAGTTTCTGGGCAACACCCTTCATCAGGCAGGCTAGCTTGAATCCAGTGGCAAAGTGAGCAAGGGACCCACGTCTGGGCATACCCTGCCAACTTAGGGCGAACAAAGCAAACACAAGGAGATGATGGACGGAGCACTGAAACTTTTCAGACACTCACCCCCAGTCACAGATCTGGGTTGAATCCATCATCATTCTTTAGCTCACTTCGCCACCTCAGTTCAGACCCAGCTATATGCAAATCAGTCTTGACCCTGTGCCTCATGGGAACAGTCCAGCCCGAACTGCCAAGCCAGGTCTTCCCTGAACCGGAAACAAGCATCCTTGGACTGGTTTCTGGGTAACACCCTTCATCAGCCAGGCTAGCATGAATCCAGTGGCAAAGTGAGCAAGGGACCCACGTCTGGGCATACCCTGCCAACTTAGGGCGAACAAAGCAAACACAAGGAGATGATTGACGGAGCACTGAAACTTTTCAGGCACTCACCCCCAGTCACAGATCTGGGTTGAATCCATCATCATTCTTTAGCTCACTTCGCCACCTCAGTTCAGACCCAGCTATATGCAAATCAGTCTTGACCCTGTGCCTCATGGGAACAGTCCAGCCCGAACTGCCAAGCCAGGTCTTCCCTGAACCGGAAACAAGCATCCTGGGACCGGTTTCTGGGTAACACCCTTCATCAGCCAGGCTAGCTTGAATCCAGTGGCAAAGTGAGCAAGGGACCCACGTCTGGGCATACCCTGCCAACTTAGGGCGAACAAAGCAAACACAAGGAGATGATGGACGGAGCACTGAAACTTTTCAGACACTCACCCTCAGTCACAGATCTGGGTTGAATCCATCATCATTCTTTACCTCACTTCGTCACCTCAGTTCAGACCCAGCTATATGCAAATCAGTCTTGACCCTGTGCCTCATGGGAACAGTCCAGCCCGAACTGCCAAGCCTGGTCTTCCCTGAACCGGAAACAAGCATCCTGGGACCGGTTTCTGGGTAACACCCTTCATCAGCCAGGCTAGCTTGAATCCAGTGGCAAAGTGAGCAAGGGACCCACGTCTGGGCATACCCTGCCAACTTAGGGCGAACAAAGCAAACACAAGGAGATGATGGACGGAGCACTGAAACTTTTCAGACACTCACCCCCAGTCACAGATCTGGGTTGAATCCATCATCATTCTTTAGCTCACTTTGCCACCTCAGTTCAGACCCAGCTATATGCAAATCAGTCTTGACCCTGTGCCTCATGGGAACAGTCCAGCCCGAACTGCCAAGCCAGGTCTTCCCTGAACCGGAAACAAGCATCCTGGGACCGGTTTCTGGGTAACACCCTTCATCAGCCAGGCTAGCTTGAATCCAGTGGCAAAGTGAGCAAGGGACCCACGTCTGGGCATACCCTGCCAACTTAGGGCGAACAAAGCAAACACAAGGAGATGATGGACGGAGCACTGAAACTTTTCAGACACTCACCCCCAGTCACAGATCTGGGTTGAATTCATCATCATTCTTTAGCTCACTTCGCCACCTCAGTTCAGACCCAGCTATATGCAAATCAGTCTTGACCCTGTGCCTCATGGGAACAGTCCAGCCCGAACTGCCAAGCCAGGTCTTCCCTGAACCGGAAACAAGCATCCTGGGACCAGTTTCTGGGTAACACCCTTCATCAGGCAGGCTAGCTTGAATCCAGTGGCAAAGTGAGCAAGGGACCCACGTCTGGGCATACCCTGCCAACTTAGGGCGAACAAAGCAAACACAAGGAGATGATGGACGGAGCACTGAAACTTTTCAGACACTCACCCCCAGTCACAGATCTGGGTTGAATCCATCATCATTCTTTAGCTCACTTCGCCACCTCAGTTCAGACCCAGCTATATGCAAATCAGTCTTGACCCTGTGCCTCATGGGAACAGTCCAGCCCGAACTGCCAAGCCAGGTCTTCCCTGAACCGGAAACAAGCATCCTGGGACCGGTTTCTGGGTAACACCCTTCATCAGCCAGGCTAGCTTGAATCCAGTGGCAAAGTGAGCAAGGGACCCACGTCTGGGCATACCCTGCCAACTTAGGGCGAACAAAGCAAACACAAGGAGATGATGGACGGAGCACTGAAACTTTTCAGACACTCACCCCCAGTCACAGATCTGGGTTGAATCCATCATCATTCTTTAGCTCACTTCGCCACCTCAGTTCAGACCCAGCTATATGCAAATCAGTCTTGACCCTGTGCCTCATGGGAACAGTCCAGCCTGAACTGCCAAGCCAGGTCTTCCCTGAACCGGAAACAAGCATCCTGGGACCGGTTTCTGGGTAACACCCTTCATCAGCCAGGCTAGCATGAATCCAGTGGCAAAGTGAGCAAGGGACCCACGTCTGGGCATACCCTGCCAACTTAGGGCGAACAAAGCAAACACAAGGAGATGATGGACGGAGCACTGAAACTTTTCAGACACTCACCCCCAGTCACAGATCTGGGTTGAATCCATCATCATTCTTTAGCTCACTTCGCCACCTCAGTTCAGACCCAGCAATATGCAAATCAGTCTTGACCCTGTGCCTCATGGGAACAGTCCAGCCCGAACTGCCAAGCCAGGTCTTCCCTGAACCGGAAACAAGCATCCTGGGACCGGTTTCTGGGTAACACCCTTCATCAGCCAGGCTAGCTTGAATCCAGTAGCAAAGTGAGCAAGGGACCCACGTCTGGGCATACCCTGCCAACTTAGGGCGAACAAAGCAAACACAAGGAGATGATGGACGGAGCACTGAAACTTTTCAGACACTCACCCCCAGTCACAGATCTGGGTTGAATCCATCATCATTCTTTAGCTCACTTCGCCACCTCAGTTCAGACCCAGCTATATGCAAATCAGTCTTGACCCTGTGCCTCATGGGAACAGTCCAGCCCGAACTGCCAAGCCAGGTCTTCCCTGAACCGGAAACAAGCATCCTGGGACCGGTTTCTGGGTAACACCCTTCATCAGCCAGGCTAGCTTGAATCCAGTGCCAAAGTGAGCAAGGGACCCACGTCTGGGCATACCCTGCCAACTTAGGGCGAACAAAGCAAACACAAGGAGATGATGGACGGAGCACTGAAACTTTTCAGACACTCACCCCCAGTCACAGATCTGGGTTGAATCCATCATCATTCTTTAGCTCACTTCGCCACCTCAGTTCAGACCCAGCTATATGCAAATCAGTCTTGACCCTGTGCCTCATGGGAACAGTCCAGCCCGAACTGCCAAGCCAGGTCTTCCCTGAACCAGAAACAAGCATCCTGGGACCGGTTTCTGGGTAACACCCTTCATCAGTCAGGCTAGCTTGAATCCAGTGGCAAAGTGAGCAAGGGACCCACGTCTGGGCATACCCTGCCAACTTAGGGCGAACAAAGCAAACACAAGGAGATGATGGACGGAGCACTGAAACTTTTCAGACACTCACCCCCAGTCACAGATCTGGGTTGAATCCATCATCATTCTTTAGCTCACTTCGCCACCTCAGTTCAGACCCAGCTATATGCAAATCAGTCTTGACCCTGTGCCTCATGAGAACAGTCCAGCCCGAACTGCCAAGCCAGGTCTTCCCTGAACCGGAAACAAGCATCCTGGGACCGGTTTCTGGGTAACACCCTTCATCAGCCAGGCTAGCTTGAATCCAGTGGCAAAGTGAGCAAGGGACCCACGTCTGGGCATACCCTGCCAACTTAGGGCGAACCAAGCAAACACAAGGAGATGATGGACGGAGCACTGAAACTTTTCAGACACTCACCCCCAGTCACAGATCTGGGTTGAATCCATCATCATTCTTTAGCTCACTTCGCCACCTCAGTTCAGACCCAGCTATATGCAAATCAGTCTTGACCCTGTGCCTCATGGGAACAGTCCAGCCCGAACTGCCAAGCCAGGTCTTCCCTGAACCGGAAACAAGCATCCTGGGACCGGTTTCTGGGTAACACCCTTCATCAGCCAGGCTAGCTTCAATCCAGTGGCAAAGTGAGCAAGGGACCCACGTCTGGGCATACCCTGCCAACTTAGGGCGAACAAAGCAAACACAAGGAGATGATGGACGGAGCACTGAAACTTTTCAGACACTCACCCCCAGTCACAGATCTGGGTTGAATTCATCATCATTCTTTAGCTCACTTCGCCACCTCAGTTCAGACCCAGCTATACGCAAATCAGTCTTGACCCTGTGCCTCATGGGAACAGTCCAGCCCGAACTGCCAAGCCAGGTCTTCCCTGAACTGGAAACAAGCATCCTGGGACCAGTTTCTGGGTAACACCCTTCATCAGGCAGGCTAGCTTGAATCCAGTGGCAAAGTGAGCAAGGGACCCACGTCTGGGCATACCCTGCCAACTTAGGGCGAACAAAGCAAACACAAGGAGATGATGGACGGAGCACTGAAACTTTTCAGACACTCACCCCCAGTCACAGATCTGGGTTGAATCCATCATCATTCTTTAGCTCACTTCGCCACCTCAGTTCAGACCCAGCTATATGCAAATCAGTCTTGACCCTGTGCCTCATGGGAACAGTCCAGCCCGAACTGCCAAGCCAGGTCTTCCCTGAACCGGAAACAAGCATCCTGGGACTGGTTTCTGGGTAACACCCTTCATCAGCCAGGCTAGCTTGAATCCAGTGGCAAAGTGAGCAAGGGACCCACGTCTGGGCATACCCTGCCAACTTAGGGCGAACAAAGCAAACACAAGGAGATGATGGACGGAGCACTGAAACTTTTCAGACACTCACCCCCAGTCACAGATCTGGGTTGAATCCATCATCATTCTTTAGCTCACTTCGCCACCTCAGTTCAGACCCAGCTATATGCAAATCAGTCTTGACCCTGTGCCTCATGGGAACAGTCCAGCCCGAACTGCCAAGCCAGGTCTTCCCTGAACCGGAAACAAGCATCCTGGGACCGGTTTCTGGGTAACACCCTTCATCAGCCAGGCTAGCTTGAATCCAGTGGCAAAGTGAGCAAGGGACCCACGTCTGGGCATACCCTGCCAACTTAGGGCGAACAAAGCAAACACAAGGAGATGATGGACGGAGCACTGAAACTTTTCAGACACTCACCCCCAGTCACAGATCTGGGTTGAATCCATCATCATTCTTTAGCTCACTTCGCCACCTCAGTTCAGACCCAGCTATATGCAAATCAGTCTTGACCCTGTGCCTCATGGGAACAGTCCAGCCCGAACTGCCAAGCCAGGTCTTCCCTGAACCGGAAACAAGCATCCTGGGACCGGTTTCTGGGTAACACCCTTCATCAGCCAGGCTAGCTTGAATCCAGTGGCAAAGTGAGCAAGGAACCCACGTCTGGGCATACCCTGCCAACTTAGGGCGAACAAAGCAAACACAAGGAGATGATGTGACGGAGCACTGAAACTTTTCAGACACTCACCCCCAGTCACAGATCTGGGTTGAATCCATCATCATTCTTTAGCTCACTTCGCCACCTCAGTTCAGACCCAGCTATATGCAAATCAGTCTTGACCCTGTGCCTCATGGGAACAGTCCAGCCCGATCTGCCAAGCCAGGTCTTCCCTGAACCGGAAACAAGCATTCTGGGACCAGTTTCTGGGTAACACCCTTCATCAGCCAGGCTAGCTTCAATCCAGTGGCAAAGTGAGCAAGGGACCCACTTCTGGGCATACCCTGGCAACTTAGGGCAAACAAAGCAAACACAAGGAGATGATGGACGGAGCACTGAAACTTTTCAGACACTCACCCCCAGTCACAGATCTGGGTTGAATTCATCATCATTCTTTAGCTCACTTCGCCACCTCAGTTCAGACCCAGCTATATGCAAATCAGTCTTGACCCTGTGCCTCATGGGAACAGTCCAGCCCGAACTGCCAAGCCAGGTCTTCCCTGAACTGGAAACAAGCATCCTGGGACCAGTTTCTGGGCAACACCCTTCATCAGGCAGGCTAGCTTGAATCCAGTGGCAAAGTGAGCAAGGGACCCACGTCTGGGCATACCCTGCCAACTTAGGGCGAACAAAGCAAACACAAGGAGATGATGGACGGAGCACTGAAACTTTTCAGACACTCACCCCCAGTCACAGATCTGGGTTGAATCCATCATCATTCTTTAGCTCACTTCGCCACCTCAGTTCAGACCCAGCTATATGCAAATCAGTCTTGACCCTGTGCCTCATGGGAACAGTCCAGCCCGAACTGCCAAGCCAGGTCTTCCCTGAACCGGAAACAAGCATCCTTGGACTGGTTTCTGGGTAACACCCTTCATCAGCCAGGCTAGCTTGAATCCAGTGGCAAAGTGAGCAAGGGACCCACGTCTGGGCATACCCTGCCAACTTAGGGCGAACAAAGCAAACACAAGGAGATGATTGACGGAGCACTGAAACTTTTCAGACACTCACCCCCAGTCACAGATCTGGGTTGAATCCATCATCATTCTTTAGCTCACTTCGCCACCTCAGTTCAGACCCAGCTATATGCAAATCAGTCTTGACCCTGTGCCTCATGGGAACAGTCCAGCCCGAACTGCCAAGCCAGGTCTTCCCTGAACCGGAAACAAGCATCCTGGGACCGGTTTCTGGGTAACACCCTTCATCAGCCAGGCTAGCTTGAATCCAGTGGCAAAGTGAGCAAGGGACCCACGTCTGGGCATACCCTGCCAACTTAGGGCGAACAAAGCAAACACAAGGAGATGATGGACGGAGCACTGAAACTTTTCAGACACTCACCCCCAGTCACAGATCTGGGTTGAATCCATCATCATTCTTTAGCTCACTTCGCCACCTCAGTTCAGACCCAGCTATATGCAAATCAGTCTTGACCCTGTGCCTCATGGGAACAGTCCAGCCCGAACTGCCAAGCCAGGTCTTCCCTGAACCGGAAACAAGCATCCTGGGACCGGTTTCTGGGTAACACCCTTCATCAGCCAGGCTAGCTTGAATCCAGTGGCAAAGTGAGCAAGGGACCCACGTCTGGGCATACCCTTCCAACTTAGGGCGAACAAAGCAAACACAAGGAGATGATGGACGGAGCACTGAAACTTTTCAGACACTCACCCCCAGTCACAGATCTGGGTTGAATCCATCATCATTCTTTAGCTCACTTTGCCACCTCAGTTCAGACCCAGCTATATGCAAATCAGTCTTGACCCTGTGCCTCATGGGAACAGTCCAGCCCGAACTGCCAAGCCAGGTCTTCCCTGAACCGGAAACAAGCATCCTGGGACCGGTTTCTGGGTAACACCCTTCATCAGCCAGGCTAGCTTGAATCCAGTGGCAAAGTGAGCAAGGGACCCACGTCTGGGCATACCCTGCCAACTTAGGGCGAACAAAGCAAACACAAGGAGATGATGGACGGAGCACTGAAACTTTTCAGACACTCACCCCCAGTCACAGATCTGGGTTGAATCCATCATCATTCTTTAGCTCACTTCGCCACCTCAGTTCAGACCCAGCTATATGCAAATCAGTCTTGACCCTGTGCCTCATGGGAACAGTCCAGCCCGAACTGCCAAGCCAGGTCTTCCCTGAACCGGAAACAAGCATCCTGGGACCGGTTTCTGGGTAACACCCTTCATCAGCCAGGCTAGCTTGAATCCAGTGGCAAAGTGAGCAAGGGACCCACGTCTGGGCATACCCTGCCAACTTAGGGCGAACAAAGCAAACACAAGGAGATGATGGACGGAGCACTGAAACTTTTCAGACACTCACCCCCAGTCACAGATCTGGGTTGAATCCATCATCATTCTTTAGCTCACTTCGCCACCTCAGTTCAGACCCAGCTATATGCAAATCAGTCTTGACCCTGTGCCTCATGGGAACAGTCCAGCCCGAACTGCCAAGCCAGGTCTTCCCTGAACCGGAAACAAGCATCCTGGGACCGGTTTCTGGGTAACACCCTTCATCAGCCAGGCTAGCTTGAATCCAGTGGCAAAGTGAGCAAGGGACCCACGTCTGGGCATACCCTGCCAACTTAGGGCGAACAAAGCAAACACAAGGAGATGATGGACGGAGCACTGAAACTTTTCAGACACTCACCCCCAGTCACAGATCTGGGTTGAATCCATCATCATTCTTTAGCTCACTTCGCCACCTCAGTTCAGACCCAGCTATATGCAAATCAGTCTTGACCCTGTGCCTCATGGGAACAGTCCAGCCCGAACTGCCAAGCCAGGTCTTCCCTGAACCGGAAACAAGCATCCTGGGACCGGTTTCTGGGTAACACCCTTCATCAGCCAGGCTAGCTTGAATCCAGTGGCAAAGTGAGCAAGGGACCCACGTCTGGGCATACCCTGCCAACTTAGGGCGAACAAAGCAAACACAAGGAGATGATGGACGGAGCACTGAAACTTTTCAGACACTCACCCCCAGTCACAGATCTGGGTTGAATCCATCATCATTCTTTAGCTCACTTCGCCACCTCAGTTCAGACCCAGCTATATGCAAATCAGTCTTGACCCTGTGCCTCATGGGAACAGTCCAGCCCGAACTGCCAAGCCAGGTCTTCCCTGAACCGGAAACAAGCATCCTGGGACCGGTTTCTGGGTAACACCCTTCATCAGCCAGGCTAGCTTGAATCCAGTGGCAAAGTGAGCAAGGGACCCACGTCTGGGCATACCCTGCCAACTTAGGGCGAACAAAGCAAACACAAGGAGATGATGGACGGAGCACTGAAACTTTTCAGACACTCACCCCCAGTCACAGATCTGGGTTGAATCCATCATCATTCTTTAGCTCACTTCGCCACCTCAGTTCAGACCCAGCTATATGCAAATCAGTCTTGACCCTGTGCCTCATGGGAACAGTCCAGCCCGAACTGCCAAGCCAGGTCTTCCCTGAACCGGAAACAAGCATCCTGGGACCGGTTTCTGGGTAACACCCTTCATCAGCCAGGCTAGCTTGAATCCAGTAGCAAAGTGAGCAAGGGACCCACGTCTGGGCATACCCTGCCAACTTAGGGCGAACAAAGCAAACACAAGGAGATGATGGACGGAGCACTGAAACTTTTCAGACACTCACCCCCAGTCACAGATCTGGGTTGAATCCATCATCATTCTTTAGCTCACTTCGCCACCTCAGTTCAGACCCAGCTATATGCAAATCAGTCTTGACCCTGTGCCTCATGGGAACAGTCCAGCCCGAACTGCCAAGCCAGGTCTTCCCTGAACCAGAAACAAGCATCCTGGGACCGGTTTCTGGGTAACACCCTTCATCAGCCAGGCTAGCTTGAATCCAGTGGCAAAGTGAGCAAGGGACCCACGTCTGGGCATACCCTGCCAACTTAGGGCGAACAAAGCAAACACAAGGAGATGATGGACGGAGCACTGAAACTTTTCAGACACTCACCCCCAGTCACAGATCTGGGTTGAATCCATCATCATTCTTTAGCTCACTTCGCCACCTCAGTTCAGACCCAGCTATATGCAAATCAGTCTTGACCCTGTGCCTCATGAGAACAGTCCAGCCCGAACTGCCAAGCCAGGTCTTCCCTGAACCGGAAACAAGCATCCTGGGACCGGTTTCTGGGTAACACCCTTCATCAGCCAGGCTAGCTTGAATCCAGTGGCAAAGTGAGCAAGGGACCCACGTCTGGGCATACCCTGCCAACTTAGGGCGAACAAAGCAAACACAAGGAGATGATGGACGGAGCACTGAAACTTTTCAGACACTCACCCCCAGTCACAGATCTGGGTTGAATCCATCATCATTCTTTAGCTCACTTCGCCACCTCAGTTCAGACCCAGCTATATGCAAATCAGTCTTGACCCTGTGCCTCATGGGAACAGTCCAGCCCGAACTGCCAAGCCAGGTCTTCCCTGAACCGGAAACAAGCATCCTGGGACCGGTTTCTGGGTAACACCCTTCATCAGCCAGGCTAGCTTCAATCCAGTGGCAAAGTGAGCAAGGGACCCACGTCTGGGCATACCCTGCCAACTTAGGGCGAACAAAGCAAACACAAGGAGATGATGGACGGAGCACTGAAACTTTTCAGACACTCACCCCCAGTCACAGATCTGGGTTGAATTCATCATCATTCTTTAGCTCACTTCGCCACCTCAGTTCAGACCCAGCTATATGCAAATCAGTCTTGACCCTGTGCCTCATGGGAACAGTCCAGCCCGAACTGCCAAGCCAGGTCTTCCCTGAACCGGAAACAAGCATCCTGGGACCAGTTTCTGGGTAACACCCTTCATCAGGCAGGCTAGCTTGAATCCAGTGGCAAAGTGAGCAAGGGACCCACGTCTGGGCATACCCTGCCAACTTAGGGCGAACAAAGCAAACACAAGGAGATGATGGACGGAGCACTGAAACTTTTCAGACACTCACCCCCAGTCACAGATCTGGGTTGAATCCATCATCATTCTTTAGCTCACTTCGCCACCTCAGTTCAGACCCAGCTATATGCAAATCAGTCTTGACCCTGTGCCTCATGGGAACAGTCCAGCCCGAACTGCCAAGCCAGGTCTTCCCTGAACCGGAAACAAGCATCCTGGTACTGGTTTCTGGGTAACATCCTTCATCAGCCAGGCTAGCTTGAATCCAGTGGCAAAGTGAGCAAGAGACCCACGTCTGGGCATACCCTGCCAACTTAGGGCGAACAAGGCAAACACAAGGAGATGATGGACGGAGCACTGAAACTTTTCAGACACTCACCCCCAGTCACAGATCTGGGTTGAATCCATCATCATTCTTTAGCTCACTTCGCCACCTCAGTTCAGACCCAGCTATATGCAAATCAGTCTTGACCCTGTGCCTCATGGGAACAGTCCAGCCTGAACTGCCAAGCCAGGTCTTCCCTGAACCGGAAACAAGCATCCTGGGACCGGTTTCTCGGTAACACCCTTGATCAGCCAGGCTAGCATGAATCCAGTTGCAAAGTGAGCAAGGGACCCACGTCTGGGCATACCCTGCCAACTTAGGGCGAACAAAGCAAACACAAGGAGATGATGGACGGAGCACTGAAACTTTTCAGACACTCACCCCCAGTCACAGATCTGGGTTGAATCAATCATCATTCTTTAGCTCACTTCGCCACCTCAGTTCATACCCAGCAATATGCAAATCAGTCTTGACCATGTGCCTCATGGGAACAGTCCAGCCCGAACTGCCAAGCCAGGTCTTCCCTGAACCGGAAACAAGCATCCTGGGACCGGTTTCTGGGTAACACCCTTCATCAGCCAGGCTAGCTTGAATCCAGTGGCAAAGTGAGCAAGGGACCCACGTCTGGGCATACCCTGCCAACTTAGGGCGAACAAAGCAAACACAAGGAGATGATGGACGGAGCACTGAAACTTTTCAGACACTCACCCCCAGTCACAGATCTGGGTTGAATCCATCATCATTCTTTAGCTCACTTCGCCACCTCAGTTCAGACCCAGCTATATGCAAATCAGTCTTGACCCTGTGCCTCATGGGAACAGTCCAGCCCGAACTGCCAAGCCAGGTCTTCCCTGAACCAGAAACAAGCATCCTGGGACCGGTTTCTGGGTAACACCCTTCATCAGCCAGGCTAGCTTGAATCCAGTGGCAAAGTGAGCAAGGGACCCACGTCTGGGCATACCCTGCCAACTTAGGGCGAACAAAGCAAACACAAGGAGATGATGGACGGAGCACTGAAACTTTTCAGACACTCACCCCCAGTCACAGATCTGGGTTGAATCCATCATCATTCTTTAGCTCACTTCGCCACCTCAGTTCAGACCCAGCTATATGCAAATCAGTCTTGACCCTGTGCCTCATGGGAACAGTCCAGCCCGATCTCCCAAGCCAGGTCTTCCCTGAACCGGAAACAAGCATCCTGGGACCGGTTTCTGGGTAACACCCTTCATCAGCCAGGCTAGCTTCAATCCAGTGGCAAAGTGAGCAAGGGACCCACGTCTGGGCATACCCTGCCAACTGAGGGCGAACAAATCAAACACAAGGAGATGATGGACGGAGCACTGAAACTTTTCAGACACTCACCCCCAGTCACAGATCTGGGTTGAATTCATCATCATTCTTTAGCTCACTTCGCCACCTCAGTTCAGACCCAGCTATATGCAAATCAGTCTTGACCCTGTGCCTCATGGGAACAGTCCAGCCCGAACTGCCAAGCCAGGTCTTCCCTGAACCGGAAACAAGCATCCTGGGACCAGTTTCTGGGTAACACCCTTCATCAGGCAGGCTAGCTTGAATCCAGTGGCAAAGTGAGCAAGGGACCCACGTCTGGGCATACCCTGCCAACTTAGGGCGAACAAAGCAAACACAAGGAGATGATGGACGGAGCACTGAAACTTTTCAGACACTCACCCCCAGTCACAGATCTGGGTTGAATCCATCATCATTCTTTAGCTCACTTCGCCACCTCAGTTCAGACCCAGCTATATGCAAATCAGTCTTGACCCTGTGCCTCATGGGAACAGTCCAGCCCGAACTGCCAAGCCAGGTCTTCCCTGAACCGGAAACAAGCATCCTGGGACTGGTTTCTGGGTAACACCCTTCATCAGCCAGGCTAGCTTGAATCCAGTGGCAAAGTGATCAAGGGACCCACGTCTGGGCATACCCTGCCAACTTAGGGCGAACAAAGCAAACACAAGGAGATGATGGACGGAGCACTGAAACTTTTCAGACACTCACCCCCAGTCACAGATCTGGGTTGAATCCATCATCATTCTTTAGCTCACTTCGCCATCTCAGTTCAGACCCAGCTATATGCAAATCAGTCTTGACCCTGTACCTCATGGGAACAGTCCAGCCTGAACTGCCAAGCCAGGTCTTCCCTGAACCGGAAACAAGGATCCTGGGACCGGTTTCTCGGTAACACCCTTGATCAGCCAGGCTAGCATGAATCCAGTTGCAAAGTGAGCAAGGGACCCACGTCTGGGCATACCCTGCCAACTTAGGGCGAACAAAGCAAACACAAGGAGATGATGGACGGAGCACTGAAACTTTTCAGACACTCACCCCCAGTCACAGATCTGGGTTGAATCCAATCATCATTCTTTAGCTCACTTCGCCACCTCAGTTCAGACCCAGCTATATGCAAATCAGTCTTGACCACTGTGCCTCATGGGAACAGTCCAGCCCGAACTGCCAAGCCAGGTCTTCCCTGAACCGGAAACAAGCATCCTGGGACCGGTTTCTGGGTAACACCCTTCATCAGCCAGGCTAGCTTGAATCCAGTGGCAAAGTGAGCAAGGGACCCACGTCTGGGCATACCCTGCCAACTTAGGGCGAACAAAGCAAACACAAGGAGATGATGGACGGAGCACTGAAACTTTTCAGACACTCACCCCCAGTCACAGATCTGGGTTGAATCCATCATCATTCTTTAGCTCACTTCGCCACCTCAGTTCAGACCCAGCTATATGCAAATCAGTCTTGACCCTGTGCCTCATGGGAACAGTCCAGTCCGAACTGCCAAGCCAGGTCTTCCCTGAACCAGAAACAAGCATCCTGGGACCGGTTTCTGGGTAACACCCTTCATCAGTCAGGCTAGCTTGAATCCAGTGGCAAAGTGAGCAAGGGACCCACGTCTGGGCATACCCTGCCAACTTAGGGCAAACAAAGCAAACACAAGGAGATGATGGACGGAGCACTGAAACTTTTCAGACACTCACCCCCAGTCACAGATCTGGGTTGAATCCATCATCATTCTTTAGCTCACTTCGCCACCTCAGTTCAGACCCAGCTATATGCAAATCAGTCTTGACCCTGTGCCTCATGAGAACAGTCCAGCCCGAACTGCCAAGCCAGGTCTTCCCTGAACCGGAAACAAGCATCCTGGGACCGGTTTCTGGGTAACACCCTTCATCAGCCAGGCTAGCTTGAATCCAGTGGCAAAGTGAGCAAGGGACCCACGTCTGGGCATACCCTGCCAACTTAGGGCGAACCAAGCAAACACAAGGAGATGATGGACGGAGCACTGAAACTTTTCAGACACTCACCCCCAGTCACAGATCTGGGTTGAATCCATCTTCATTCTTTAGCTCACTTCGCCACCTCAGTTCAGACCCAGCTATATGCAAATCAGTCTTGACCCTGTGCCTCATGGGAACAGTCCAGCCCGAACTGCCAAGCCAGGTCTTCCCTGAACCGGAAACAAGCATCCTGGGACCGGTTTCTGGGTAACACCCTTCATCAGCCAGGCTAGCTTCAATCCAGTGGCAAAGTGAGCAAGGGACCCACGTCTGGGCATACCCTGCCAACTTAGGGCGAACAAAGCAAACACAAGGAGATGATGGACGGAGCACTGAAACTTTTCAGACACTCACCCCCAGTCACAGATCTGGGTTGAATTCATCATCATTCTTTAGCTCACTTCGCCACCTCAGTTCAGACCCAGCTATACGCAAATCAGTCTTGACCCTGTGCCTCATGGGAACAGTCCAGCCCGAACTGCCAAGCCAGGTCTTCCCTGAACTGGAAACAAGCATCCTGGGACCAGTTTCTGGGTAACACCCTTCATCAGGCAGGCTAGCTTGAATCCAGTGGCAAAGTGAGCAAGGGACCCACGTCTGGGCATACCCTGCCAACTTAGGGCGAACAAAGCAAACACAAGGAGATGATGGACGGAGCACTGAAACTTTTCAGACACTCACCCCCAGTCACAGATCTGGGTTGAATCCATCATCATTCTTTAGCTCACTTCGCCACCTCAGTTCAGACCCAGCTATATGCAAATCAGTCTTGACCCTGTGCCTCATGGGAACAGTCCAGCCCGAACTGCCAAGCCAGGTCTTCCCTGAACCGGAAACAAGCATCCTGGGACCGGTTTCTGGGTAACACCCTTCATCAGCCAGGCTAGCTTGAATCCAGTGGCAAAGTGAGCAAGGGACCCACGTCTGGGCATACCCTGCCAACTTAGGGCGAACAAAGCAAACACAAGGAGATGATGGACGGAGCACTGAAACTTTTCAGACACTCACCCCCAGTCACAGATCTGGGTTGAATTCATCATCATTCTTTAGCTCACTTCGCCACCTCAGTTCAGACCCAGCTATATGCAAATCAGTCTTGACCCTGTGCCTCATGGGAACAGTCCAGCCCGAACTGCCAAGCCAGGTCTTCCCTGAACCGGAAACAAGCATCCTGGGACCAGTGTCTGGGTAACACCCTTCATCAGGCAGGGTACCTTGAATCCAGTGGCAAAGTGAGCAAGGGACCCACGTCTGGGCATACCCTGCCAACTTAGGGCGAACAAAGCAAACACAAGGAGATGATGGACGGAGCACTGAAACTTTTCAGACACTCACCCCCAGTCACAGATCTGGGTTGAATCCATCATCATTCTTTAGCTCACTTCGCCACCTCAGTTCAGACCCAGCTATATGCAAATCAGTCTTGACCCTGTGCCTCATGGGAACAGTCCAGCCCGAACTGCCAAGCCAGGTCTTCCCTGAACCGGAAACAAGCATCCTGGGACTGGTTTCTGGGTAACACCCTTCATCAGCCAGGCTAGCTTGAATCCAGTGGCAAAGTGATCAAGGGACCCACGTCTGGGCATACCCTGCCAACTTAGGGCGAACAAGGCAAACACAAGGAGATGATGGACGGAGCACTGAAACTTTTCAGACACTCACCCCCAGTCACAGATCTGGGTTGAATCCATCATCATTCTTTAGCTCACTTCGCCACCTCAGTTCAGACCCAGCTATATGCAAATCAGTCTTGACCCTGTACCTCATGGGAACAGTCCAGCCTGAACTGCCAAGCCAGGTCTTCACTGAACCGGAAACAAGCATCCTGGGACCGGTTTCTGGGTAACACCCTTGATCAGCCAGGCTAGCTTGAATCCAGTGGCAAAGTGAGCAAGGGACCCACGTCTGGGCATACCCTGCCAACTTAGGGCGAACAAAGCAAACACAAGGAGATGATGGACGGAGCACTGAAACTTTTCAGACACTCACCCCCAGTCACAGATCTGGGTTGAATCCATCATCATTCTTTAGCTCACTTCGCCACCTCAGTTCATACCCAGCAATATGCAAATCAGTCTTGACCATGTGCCTCATGGGAACAGTCCAGCCCGAACTGCCAAGCCAGGTCTTCCCTGAACCGGAAACAAGCATCCTGGGACCGGTTTCTGGGTAACACCCTTCATCAGCCAGGCTAGCTTGAATCCAGTAGCAAAGTGAGCAAGGGACCCACGTCTGGGCATACCCTGCCAACTTAGGGCGAACAAAGCAAACACAAGGAGATGATGGACGGAGCACTGAAACTTTTCAGACACTCACCCCCAGTCACAGATCTGGGTTGAATCCATCATCATTCTTTAGCTCACTTCGCCACCTCAGTTCAGACCCAGCTATATGCAAATCAGTCTTGACCCTGTGCCTCATGGGAACAGTCCAGTCCGAACTGCCAAGCCAGGTCTTCCCTGAACCAGAAACAAGCATCCTGGGACCGGTTTCTGGGTAACACCCTTCATCAGTCAGGCTAGCTTGAAACCAGTGGCAAAGTGAGCAAGGGACCCACGTCTGGGCATACCCTGCCAACTTAGGGCAAACAAAGCAAACACAAGGAGATGATGGACGGAGCACTGAAACTTTTCAGACACTCACCCCCAGTCACAGATCTGGGTTGAATCCATCATCATTCTTTAGCTCACTTCGCCACCTCAGTTCAGACCCAGCTATATGCAAATCAGTCTTGACCCTGTGCCTCATGAGAACAGTCCAGCCCGAACTGCCAAGCCAGGTCTTCCCTGAACCGGAAACAAGCATCCTGGGACCGGTTTCTGGGTAACACCCTTCATCAGCCAGGCTAGCTTGAATCCAGTGGCAAAGTGAGCAAGGGACCCACGTCTGGGCATACCCTGCCAACTTAGGGCGAACAAAGCAAACACAAGGAGATGATGGACGGAGCGCTGAAACTTTTCAGACACTCACCCCCAGTCACAGATCTGGGTTGAATCCATCTTCATTCTTTAGCTCACTTCGCCACCTCAGTTCAGACCCAGCTATATGCAAATCAGTCTTGACCCTGTGCCTCATGGGAACAGTCCAGCCCGAACTGCCAAGCCAGGTCTTCCCTGAACCGGAAACAAGCATTCTGGGACCGGTTTCTGGGTAACACCCTTCATCAGCCAGGCTAGCTTGAATCCAGTGGCAAAGTGAGCAAGGGACCCACGTCTGGGCATACCCTGCCAACTTAGGGCGAACAAAGCAAACACAAGGAGATGATGGACGGAGCACTGAAACTTTTCAGACACTCACCCCCAGTCACAGATCTGGGTTGAATTCATCATCATTCTTTAGCTCACTTCGCCACCTCAGTTCAGACCCAGCTATACGCAAATCAGTCTTGACCCTGTGCCTCATGGGAACAGTCCAGCCCGAACTGCCAAGCCAGGTCTTCCCTGAACTGGAAACAAGCATCCTGGGACCAGTTTCTGGGTAACACCCTTCATCAGCCAGGCTAGCTTGAATCCAGTGGCAAAGTGAGCAAGGGACCCACGTCTGGGCATACCCTGCCAACTTAGGGCGAACAAAGCAAACACAAGGAGATGATGGACGGAGCACTGAAACTTTTCAGACACTCACCCCCAGTCACAGATCTGGGTTGAATCCATCATCATTCTTTAGCTCACTTCGCCACCTCAGTTCAGACCCAGCTATATGCAAATCAGTCTTGACCCTGTGCCTCATGGGAACAGTCCAGCCCGAACTGCCAAGCCAGGTCTTCCCTGAACCGGAAACAAGCATCCTGGGACTGGTTTCTGGGTAACACCCTTCATCAGCCAGGCTAGCTTGAATCCAGTGGCAAAGTGAGCAAGGGACCCACGTCTGGGCATACCCTGCCAACTTAGGGCGAACAAAGCAAACACAAGGAGATGATGGACGGAGCACTGAAACTTTTCAGACACTCACCCCCAGTCACAGATCTGGGTTGAATCCATCATCATTCTTTAGCTCACTTCGCCACCTCAGTTCAGACCCAGCTATATGCAAATCAGTCTTGACCCTGTGCCTCATGGGAACAGTCCAGCCCGAACTGCCAAGCCAGGTCTTCCCTGAACCGGAAACAAGCATCCTGGGACCGGTTTCTGGGTAACACCCTTCATCAGCCAGGCTAGCTTGAATCCAGTGGCAAAGTGAGCAAGGGACCCACGTCTGGGCATACCCTGCCAACTTAGGGCGAACAAAGCAAACACAAGGAGATGATGGACGGAGCACTGAAACTTTTCAGACACTCACCCCCAGTCACAGATCTGGGTTGAATCCATCATCATTCTTTAGCTCACTTCGCCACCTCAGTTCAGACCCAGCTATATGCAAATCAGTCTTGACCCTGTGCCTCATGGGAACAGTCCAGCCCGAACTGCCAAGCCAGGTCTTCCCTGAACCGGAAACAAGCATCCTGGGACCGGTTTCTGGGTAACACCCTTCATCAGCCAGGCTAGCTTGAATCCAGTGGCAAAGTGAGCAAGGGACCCACGTCTGGGCATACCCTGCCAACTTAGGGCGAACAAAGCAAACACAAGGAGATGATGGACGGAGCACTGAAACTTTTCAGACACTCACCCCCAGTCACAGATCTGGGTTGAATCCATCATCATTCTTTAGCTCACTTCGCCACCTCAGTTCAGACCCAGCTATATGCAAATCAGTCTTGACCCTGTGCCTCATGGGAACAGTCCAGCCCGAACTGCCAAGCCAGGTCTTCCCTGAACCGGAAACAAGCATCCTGGGACCGGTTTCTGGGTAACACCCTTCATCAGCCAGGCTAGCTTGAATCCAGTGGCAAAGTGAGCAAGGGACCCACGTCTGGGCATACCCTGCCAACTTAGGGCGAACAAAGCAAACACAAGGAGATGATGGACGGAGCACTGAAACTTTTCAGACACTCACCCCCAGTCACAGATCTGGGTTGAATCCATCATCATTCTTTAGCTCACTTCGCCACCTCAGTTCAGACCCAGCTATATGCAAATCAGTCTTGACCCTGTGCCTCATGGGAACAGTCCAGCCCGAACTGCCAAGCCAGGTCTTCCCTGAACCGGAAACAAGCATCCTGGGACCGGTTTCTGGGTAACACCCTTCATCAGCCAGGCTAGCTTGAATCCAGTGGCAAAGTGAGCAAGGGACCCACGTCTGGGCATACCCTGCCAACTTAGGGCGAACAAAGCAAACACAAGGAGATGATGGACGGAGCACTGAAACTTTTCAGACACTCACCCCCAGTCACAGATCTGGGTTGAATCCATCATCATTCTTTAGCTCACTTCGCCACCTCAGTTCAGACCCAGCTATATGCAAATCAGTCTTGACCCTGTGCCTCATGGGAACAGTCCAGCCCGAACTGCCAAGCCAGGTCTTCCCTGAACCGGAAACAAGCATCCTGGGACCGGTTTCTGGGTAACACCCTTCATCAGCCAGGCTAGCTTGAATCCAGTGGCAAAGTGAGCAAGGGACCCACGTCTGGGCATACCCTGCCAACTTAGGGCGAACAAAGCAAACACAAGGAGATGATGGACGGAGCACTGAAACTTTTCAGACACTCACCCCCAGTCACAGATCTGGGTTGAATCCATCATCATTCTTTAGCTCACTTCGCCACCTCAGTTCAGACCCAGCTATATGCAAATCAGTCTTGACCCTGTGCCTCATGGGAACAGTCCAGCCCGAACTGCCAAGCTAGGTCTTCCCTGAACCGGAAACAAGCATCCTGGGACCGGTTTCTGGGTAACACCCTTCATCAGCCAGGCTAGCTTGAATCCAGTGGCAAAGTGAGCAAGGGACCCACGTCTGGGCATACCCTGCCAACTTAGGGCGAACAAAGCAAACACAAGGAGATGATGGACGGAGCGCTGAAACTTTTCAGACACTCACCCCCAGTCACAGATCTGGGTTGAATCCATCATCATTCTTTAGCTCACTTCGCCACCTCAGTTCAGACCCAGCTATATGCAAATCAGTCTTGACCCTGTGCCTCATGGGAACAGTCCAGTCCGAACTGCCAAGCCAGGTCTTCCCTGAACCAGAAACAAGCATCCTGGGACCGGTTTCTGGGTAACACCCTTCATCAGTCAGGCTAGCTTGAATACCAGTGGCAAAGTGAGCAAGGGACCCACGTCTGGGCATACCCTGACAACTTAGGGCAAACAAAGCAAACACAAGGAGATGATGGACGGAGCACTGAAACTTTTCAGACACTCACCCCCAGTCACAGATCTGGGTTGAATCCATCATCATTCTTTAGCTCACTTCGCCACCTCAGTTCAGACCCAGCTATATGCAAATCAGTCTTGACCCTGTGCCTCATGGGAACAGTCCAGCCCGAACTGCCAAGCCAGGTCTTCCCTGAACCGGAAACAAGCATCCTGGGACCGGTTTCTGGGTAACACCCTTCATCAGCCAGGCTAGCTTGAATCCAGTGGCAAAGTGAGCAAGGGACCCACGTCTGGGCATACCCTGCCAACTTAGGGCGAACAAAGCAAACACAAGGAGATGATGGACGGAGCACTGAAACTTTTCAGACACTCACCCCCAGTCACAGATCTGGGTTGAATCCATCATCATTCTTTAGCTCACTTCGCCACCTCAGTTCAGACCCAGCTATATGCAAATCAGTCTTGACCCTGTGCCTCATGGGAACAGTCCAGCCCGAACTGCCAAGCCAGGTCTTCCCTGAACCGGAAACAAGCATCCTGGGACCGGTTTCTGGGTAACACCCTTCATCAGCCAGGCTAGCTTCAATCCAGTGGCAAAGTGAGCAAGGGACCCACGTCTGGGCATACCCTGCCAACTTAGGGCGAACAAAGCAAACACAAGGAGATGATGGACGGAGCACTGAAACTTTTCAGACACTCACCCCCAGTCACAGATCTGGGTTGAATCCATCATCATTCTTTAGCTCACTTCGCCACCTCAGTTCAGACCCAGCTATATGCAAATCAGTCTTGACCCTGTGCCTCATGGGAACAGTCCAGCCCGAACTGCCAAGCCAGGTCTTCCCTGAACCGGAAACAAGCATCCTGGGACCGGTTTCTGGGTAACACCCTTCATCAGCCAGGCTAGCTTGAATCCAGTGGCAAAGTGAGCAAGGGACCCACGTCTGGGCATACCCTGCCAACTTAGGGCGAACAAAGCAAACACAAGGAGATGATGGACGGAGCAAACTTTTCAGACACTCACCCCCAGTCACAGCTCTGGGTTGAATCCATCATCATTCTTTAGCTCACTTCGCCACCTCAGTTCAGACCCAGCTATATGCAAATCAGTCTTGACCCTGTGCCTCATGGGAACAGTCCAGCCCGAACTGCCAAGCCAGGTCTTCCCTGAACCGGAAACAAGCATCCTGGGACTGGTTTCTGGGTAACACCCTTCATCAGCCAGGCTAGCTTGAATCCAGTGGCAAAGTGATCAAGGGACCCACGTCTGGGCATACCCTGCCAACTTAGGGCGAACAAGGCAAACACAAGGAGATGATGGACGGAGCACTGAAACTTTTCAGACACTCACCCCCAGTCACAGATCTGGGTTGAATCCATCATCATTCTTTAGCTCACTTCGCCATCTCAGTTCAGACCCAGCTATATGCAAATCAGTCTTGACCCTGTACCTCATGGGAACAGTCCAGCCTGAACTGCCAAGCCAGGTCTTCCCTGAACCGGAAACAAGGATCCTGGGACCGGTTTCTCGGTAACACCCTTGATCAGCCAGGCTAGCATGAATCCAGTTGCAAAGTGAGCAAGGGACCCACGTCTGGGCATACCCTGCCAACTTAGGGCGAACAAAGCAAACACAAGGAGATGATGGACGGAGCACTGAAACTTTTCAGACACTCACCCCCAGTCACAGATCTGGGTTGAATCCATCATCATTCTTTAGCTCACTTCGCCACCTCAGTTCAGACCCAGCAATATGCAAATCAGTCTTGACCATGTGCCTCATGGGAACAGTCCAGCCCGAACTGCCAAGCCAGGTCTTCCCTGAACCGGAAACAAGCATCCTGGGACCGGTTTCTGGGTAACACCCTTCATCAGCCAGGCTAGCTTGAATCCAGTAGCAAAGTGAGCAAGGGACCCACGTCTGGGCATACCCTGCCAACTTAGGGCGAACAAAGCAAACACAAGGAGATGATGGACGGAGCACTGAAACTTTTCAGACACTCACCCCCAGTCACAGATCTGGGTTGAATCCATCATCATTCTTTAGCTCACTTCGCCACCTCAGTTCAGACCCAGCTATATGCAAATCAGTCTTGACCCTGTGCCTCATGGGAACAGTCCAGCCCGAACTGCCAAGCCAGGTCTTCCCTGAACCGGAAACAAGCATCCTGGGACCGGTTTCTGGGTAACACCCTTCATCAGCCAGGCTAGCTTGAATCCAGTGGCAAAGTGAGCAAGGGACCCACGTCTGGGCATACCCTGCCAACTTAGGGCGAACAAAGCAAACACAAGGAGATGATGGACGGAGCACTGAAACTTTTCAGACACTCACCCCCAGTCACAGATCTGGGTTGAATCCATCATCATTCTTTAGCTCACTTCGCCACCTCAGTTCAGACCCAGCTATATGCAAATCAGTCTTGACCCTGTGCCTCATGGGAACAGTCCAGCCCGAACTGCCAAGCCAGGTCTTCCCTGAACCGGAAACAAGCATCCTGGGACCGGTTTCTGGGTAACACCCTTCATCAGCCAGGCTAGCTTGAATCCAGTGGCAAAGTGAGCAAGGGACCCACGTCTGGGCATACCCTGCCAACTTAGGGCAAACAAAGCAAACACAAGGAGATGATGGACGGAGCACTGAAACTTTTCAGACACTCACCCCCAGTCACAGATCTGGGTTGAATCCATCATCATTCTTTAGCTCACTTCGCCACCTCAGTTCAGACCCAGCTATATGCAAATCAGTCTTGACCCTGTGCCTCATGAGAACAGTCCAGCCCGAACTGCCAAGCCAGGTCTTCCCTGAACCGGAAACAAGCATCCTGGGACCGGTTTCTGGGTAACACCCTTCATCAGCCAGGCTAGCTTGAATCCAGTGGCAAAGTGAGCAAGGGACCCACGTCTGGGCATACCCTGCCAACTTAGGGCGAACCAAGCAAACACAAGGAGATGATGGACGGAGCACTGAAACTTTTCAGACACTCACCCCCAGTCACAGATCTGGGTTGAATCCATCTTCATTCTTTAGCTCACTTCGCCACCTCAGTTCAGACCCAGCTATATGCAAATCAGTCTTGACCCTGTGCCTCATGGGAACAGTCCAGCCCGAACTGCCAAGCCAGGTCTTCCCTGAACCGGAAACAAGCATCCTGGGACCGGTTTCTGGGTAACACCCTTCATCAGCCAGGCTAGCTTCAATCCAGTGGCAAAGTGAGCAAGGGACCCACGTCTGGGCATACCCTGCCAACTTAGGGCGAACAAAGCAAACACAAGGAGATGATGGACGGAGCACTGAAACTTTTCAGACACTCACCCCCAGTCACAGATCTGGGTTGAATTCATCATCATTCTTTAGCTCACTTCGCCACCTCAGTTCAGACCCAGCTATACGCAAATCAGTCTTGACCCTGTGCCTCATGGGAACAGTCCAGCCCGAACTGCCAAGCCAGGTCTTCCCTGAACTGGAAACAAGCATCCTGGGACCAGTTTCTGGGTAACACCCTTCATCAGGCAGGCTAGCTTGAATCCAGTGGCAAAGTGAGCAAGGGACCCACGTCTGGGCATACCCTGCCAACTTAGGGCGAACAAAGCAAACACAAGGAGATGATGGACGGAGCACTGAAACTTTTCAGACACTCACCCCCAGTCACAGATCTGGGTTGAATCCATCATCATTCTTTAGCTCACTTCGCCACCTCAGTTCAGACCCAGCTATATGCAAATCAGTCTTGACCCTGTGCCTCATGGGAACAGTCCAGCCCGAACTGCCAAGCCAGGTCTTCCCTGAACCAGAAACAAGCATCCTGGGACCGGTTTCTGGGTAACACCCTTCATCAGCCAGGCTAGCTTGAATCCAGTGGCAAAGTGAGCAAGGGACCCACGTCTCGGCATACCCTGCCAACTTAGGGCGAACAAGGCAAACACAAGGAGATGATGGACGGAGCACTGAAACTTTTCAGACACTCACCCCCAGTCACAGATCTGGGTTGAATCCATCATCATTCTTTAGCTCACTTCGCCACCTCAGTTCAGACCCAGCTATATGCAAATCAGTCTTTACCCTGTGCCTCATGGGAACAGTCCAGCCCGAACTGCTAAGCCAGGCCTCCCTGAACCGGAAACAAGCATCCTGGGACCGGTTTCTGGGTAACACCCTTCATCAGCCAGCTAGCTTGAATCCAGTGGCAAAGTGAGCAAGGGACCCACGTCTGGGCATACCCTTCCAACTTAGGGCGAACAAAGCAAACACAAGGAGATGATGGATGGAGCACTGAAACTTTTCAGACACTCACCCCCAGCCACAGATCTGGGTTGAATCCATCATCATTCTTTAGCTCACTTCGCCACCTCAGTTCAGACCCAGCTATAAGCAAATCAGTCTTGACCCTGTGCCTCATGGGAACAGTCCAGCCCGAACTGCCAAGCCAGGTCTTCCCTGAACCGGAAACAAGCATCCTGGGACCGGTTTCTGGGTAACACCCTTCATCAGCCAGGCTAGCTTGAATACAGTGGCAAAGTGAGCAAGGGACCCACGTCTGGGCATACTCTGCCAACTTAGGACAAACAAAGCAAACACAAGGAGATGATGGACGGAGCACTGAAACTTTTCAGACACTCACCCCCAGTCACAGATCTGGGTTGAATCCATCATCATTCTTTAGCTCACTTCGCCACCTCAGTTCAGACCCAGCTATATGCAAATCAGTCTTGACCCTGTGCCTCATGGGAACAGTCCAGCCCGAACTGCTAAGCCAGGTCTTCCCTGAACCGGAAACAAGCATCCTGGGACCGGTTTCTGGGTAACACCCTTCATCAGCCAGGCTAGCTTGAATCCAGTGGAAAAGTGAGCACAGGACCCACGTCTGGGCATACCCTGCCAACTTAGGGCGAACAAAGCAAACACAAGGAGATGATGGACGGAGGACTGAAACTTTTCAGACACTCACCCCCAGTCACAGATCTGGGTTGAATCCATCATCATTCTTTAGCTCACTTCGCCACCTCAGTTCAGACCCAGCTATATGCAAATCAGTCTTGACCCTGTGCCTCATGGGAACAGTCCAGCCCGAACTGCCAAGCCAGGTCTTCCCTGAACCGGAAACAAGCATCCTTGGACTGGTTTCTGGGTAACACCCTTCATCAGCCAGGCTAGCTTGAATCCAGTGGCAAAGTGAGCAAAGGACCCACGTCTGGGCATACCCTGCCAACTTAGGGCAAACAAAGCAAACACAAGGAGATGATGGACGGAGCACTGAAACTTTTCAGACACTCACCCCCAGTCACAGATCTGGGTTGAATCCATCATCATTCTTTAGCTCACTTCGCCACCTCAGTTCAGACCCAGCTATATGCAAATCAGTCTTGACACTGTGCCTCATGGGAACAGTCCAGCCCGAACTGCCAAGCCAGGTCTTCCCTGAACCGGAAACAAGCATCCTGGGACCGGTTTCTGGGTAACACCCTTCATCAGCCAGGCTAGCTTGAATCCAGTGGCAAAGTGAGCAAGGGACCCACGTCTGGGCATACCCTGCCAACTTAGGGCGAACAAAGCAAACACAAGGAGATGATGGACGGAGCACTGAAGCTTTTCAGACACTCACCCCCAGTCACAGATCTGGGTTGAATCCATCATCATTCTTTAGCTCACTTCGCCACCTCAGTTCAGACCCAGCTATATGCAAATCAGTCTTGACCCTGTGCCTCATGGGAACAGTCCAGCCCGAACTGCCAAGCCAGGTCTTCCCTGAACCGGAAACAAGCATCCTGGGACCGGTTTCTGGGTAACACCCTTCATCAGCCAGGCTAGCTTGAATCCAGTGGCAAAGTGAGCAAGGGACCCACGTCTGGGCATACCCTGCCAACTTAGGGCGAACAAAGCAAACACAAGGAGATGATTGGACGGAGCACTGAAACTTTTCAGACACTCACCCCCAGTCACAGATCTGGGTTGAATCCATCATCATTCTTTAGCTCACTTCGCCACCTCAGTTCAGACCCAGCTATATGCAAATCAGTCTTGACCCTGTGCCTCATGGGAACAGTCCAGCCCGATCTGCCAAGCCAGGTCTTCCCTGAACCGGAAACAAGCATTCTGGGACCGGTTTCTGGGTAACACCCTTCATCAGCCAGGCTAGCTTCAATCCAGTGGCAAAGTGAGCAATGGACCCACGTCTGGGCATACCCTGCCAACTTAGGGCAAACAAAGCAAACACAAGGAGATGATGGACGGAGCACTGAAACTTTTCAGACACTCACCCCCAGTCACAGATCTGGGTTGAATTCATCATCATTCTTTAGCTCACTTCGCCACCTCAGTTCAGACCCAGCTATATGCAAATCAGTCTTGACCCTGTGCCTCATGGGAACAGTCCAGCCCGAACTGCCAAGCCAGGTCTTCCCTGAACTGGAAACAAGCATCCTGGGACCAGTTTCTGGGCAACACCCTTCATCAGGCAGGCTAGCTTGAATCCAGTGGCAAAGTGAGCAAGGGACCCACGTCTGGGCATACCCTGCCAACTTAGGGCGAACAAAGCAAACACAAGGAGATGATGGACAGAGCACTGAAACTTTTCAGACACTCACCCCCAGTCACAGATCTGGGTTGAATCCATCATCATTCTTTAGCTCACTTCGCCACCTCAGTTCAGACCCAGCTATATGCAAATCAGTCTTGACCCTGTGCCTCATGGGAACAGTCCAGCCCGAACTGCCAAGCCAGGTCTTCCCTGAACCAGAAACAAGCATCCTGGGACCGGTTTCTGGGTAACACCCTTCATCAGCCAGGCTAGCTTGAATCCAGTGGCAAAGTGAGCAAGGGACCCACGTCTGGGCATACCCTGCCAACTTAGGGTGAACAAGGCAAACACAAGGAGATGATGGACGGAGCACTGAAACTTTCCAGACACTCACCCCCAGTCACAGATCTGGGTTGAATCCATCATCATTCTTTAGCTCACTTCGCCACCTCAGTTCAGACCCAGCTATATGCAAATCAGTCTTGACCCTGTGCCTCATGGGAACAGTCCAGAACGAACTGCTAAGCCAGGTCTTCCCTGAACCGGAAACAAGCATCCTGGGACCGGTTTCTGGGTAACACCCTTCATCAGCCAGGCTAGCTTGAATCCAGTGGAAAAGTGAGCAAGGGACCCACGTCTGGGCATACCCTGCCAACTTAGGGCGAACAAAGCAAAGACAAGGAGATGATGGACGGAGCACTGAAACTTTTCAGACACTCACCCCCAGTCACAGATCTGGGTTGAATCCATCATCATTCTTTAGCTCACTTCGCCACCTCAGTTCAGACCCAGCTATATGCAAATCAGTCTTGACCCTGTGCCTCATGGGAACAGTCCAGCCCGAACTGCCAAGCCAGGTCTTCCCTGAACCGGAATCAAGCATCCTTGGACTGGTTTCTGGGTAACACCCTTCATCAGCCAGGCTAGCTTGAATCCAGTGGCAAAGTGAGCAAGGGACCCACGTCTGGGCATACCCTGCCAACTTAGGGCGAACAAAGCAAACACAAGGAGATGATTGACGGAGCACTGAAACTTTTCAGACACTCACCCCCAGTCACAGATCTGGGTTGAATCCATCATCATTCTTTAGCTCACTTCGCCACCTCAGTTCAGACCCAGCTATATGCAAATCAGTCTTGACCCTGTGCCTCATGGGAACAGTCCAGCCCGAACTGCCAAGCCAGGTCTTCCCTGAACCGGAAACAAGCATCCTGGGACCGGTTTCTGGGTAACACCCTTCATCAGCCAGGCTAGCTTGAATCCAGTGGCAAAGTGAGCAAGGGACCCACGTCTGGGCATACCCTGCCAACTTAGGGCGAACAAAGCAAACACAAGGAGATGATGGACGGAGCACTGAAACTTTTCAGACACTCACCCCCAGTCACAGATCTGGGTTGAATCCATCATCATTCTTTACCTCACTTCGCCACCTCAGTTCAGACCCATCTATATGCAAATCAGTCTTGACCCTGTGCCTCATGGGAACAGTCCAGCCCGAACTGCCAAGCCTGGTCTTCCCTGAACCGGAAACAAGCATCCTGGGACCGGTTTCTGGGTAACACCCTTCATCAGCCAGGCTAGCCTGAATCCAGTGGCAAAGTGAGCAAGGGACCCACGTCTGGGCATACCCTGCCAACTTAGGGCGAACAAAGCAAACACAAGGAGATGATGGACGGAGCACTGAAACTTTTCAGACACTCACCCCCAGTCACAGATCTGGGTTGAATCCATCATCATTCTTTAGCTCACTTTGCCACCTCAGTTCAGACCCAGCTATATGCAAATCAGTCTTGACCCTGTGCCTCATGGGAACAGTCCAGCCCGAACTGCCAAGCCAGGTCTTCCCTGAACCGGAAACAAGCATCCTGGGACCGGTTTCTGGGTAACACCCTTCATCAGCCAGGCTAGCTTCAATCCAGTGGCAAAGTGAGCAAGGGACCCACGTCTGGGCATACCCTGCCAACTGAGGGCGAACAAATCAAACACAAGGAGATGATGGACGGAGCACTGAAACTTTTCAGACACCCACCCCCAGTCACAGATCTGGGTTGAATTCATCATCATTCTTTAGCTCACTTCGCCACCTCAGTTCAGACCCAGCTATATGCAAATCAGTCTTGACCCTGTGCCTCATGGGAACAGTCCAGCCCGAACTGCCAAGCCAGGTCTTCCCTGAACCGGAAACAAGCATCCTGGGACCAGTGTCTGGGTAACACCCTTCATCAGGCAGGCTAGCTTGAATCCAGTGGCAAAGTGAGCAAGGGACCCACGTCTGGGCATACCCTGCCAACTTAGGGCGAACAAAGCAAACACAAGGAGATGATGGACGGAGCACTGAAACTTTTCAGACACTCACCCCCAGTCACAGATCTGGGTTGAATCCATCATCATTCTTTAGCTCACTTCGCCACCTCAGTTCAGACCCAGCTATATGCAAATCAGTCTTGACCCTGTGCCTCATGGGAACAGTCCAGCCCGAACTGCCAAGCCAGGTCTTCCCTGAACCGGAAACAAGCATCCTGGGACCGGTTTCTGGGTAACACCCTTCATCAGCCAGGCTAGCTTGAATCCAGTGGCAAAGTGAGCAAGGGACCCACGTCTGGGCATACCCTGCCAACTTAGGGCGAACAAAGCAAACACAAGGAGATGATGGACGGAGCACTGAAGCTTTTCAGACACTCACCCCCAGTCACAGATCTGGGTTGAATCCATCATCATTCTTTAGCTCACTTCGCCACCTCAGTTCAGACCCAGCTATATGCAAATCAGTCTTGACCCTGTGCCTCATGGGAACAGTCCAGCCCGAACTGCCAAGCCAGGTCTTCCCTGAACCGGAAACAAGCATCCTTGGACTGGTTTCTGGGTAACACCCTTCATCAGCCAGGCTAGCTTGAATCCAGTGGCAAAGTGAGCAAGGGACCCACGTCTGGGCATACCCTGCCAACTTAGGGCGAACAAAGCAAACACAAGGAGATGATGGACGGAGCACTGAAACTTTTCAGACACTCACCCCCAGTTACAGATCTGGGTTGAATCCATCATCATTCTTTAGCTCACTTCGCCACCTCAGTTCAGACCCAGCTATATGCAAATCAGTCTTGACACTGTGCCTCATGGGAACAGTCCAGCCCGAACTGCCAAGCCAGGTCTTCCCTGAACCGGAAACAAGCATCCTGGGACCGGTTTCTGGGTAACACCCTTCATCAGCCAGGCTAGCTTGAATCCAGTGGCAAAGTGAGCAAGGGACCCACGTCTGGGCATACCCTGCCAACTTAGGGCGAACAAAGCAAACACAAGGAGATGATGGATGGAGCACTGAAGCTTTTCAGACACTCACCCCCAGTCACAGATCTGGGTTGAATCCATCATCATTCTTTAGCTCACTTCGTCACCTCAGTTCAGACCCAGCTATATGCAAATCAGTCTTGACCCTGTGCCTCATGGGAACAGTCCAGCCCGAACTGCCAAGCCAGGTCTTCCCTGAACCGGAAACAAGCATCCTGGGACCGGTTTCTGGGTAACACCCTTCATCAGCCAGGCTAGCTTGAATCCAGTGGCAAAGTGAGCAAGGGACCCACGTCTGGGCATACCCTGCCAAATTAGGGCGAACAAAGCAAACACAAGGAGATGATGGACGGAGCACTGAAACTTTTCAGACACTCACCCCCAGTCACAGATCTGGGTTGAATCCATCATCATTCTTTAGCTCACTTCGCCACCTCAGTTCAGACCCAGCTATATGCAAATCAGTCTTGACCCTGTGCCTCATGGGAACAGTCCAGCCCGATCTGCCAAGCCAGGTCTTCCCTGAACCGGAAACGAGCATCCTGGGACCGGTTTCTGGGTAACACCCTTCATCAGCCAGGCTAGCTTCAATCCAGTGGCAAAGTGAGCAAGGGACCCACGTCTGGGCATACCCTGCCAACTGAGGGCGAACAAATCAAACACAAGGAGATGATGGACGGAGCACTGAAACTTTTCAGACACTCACCCCCAGTCACAGATCTGGGTTGAATCCATCATCATTCTTTAGCTCACTTCGCCACCTCAGTTCAGACCCAGATATATGCAAATCAGTCTTGACCCTGTGCCTCATGGGAACAGTCCAGCCCGTACTGCCAAGCCAGGTCTTCCCTGAACCGGAAACAAGCATCCTGGGACCGGTTTCTGGGTAACACCCTTCATCAGCCAGGCTAGCTTGAATCCAGTGGCAAAGTGATCAAGGGACCCACGTCTGGGCATACCCTGCCAACTTAGGGCGAACAAGGCAAACACAAGGAGATGATGGACGGAGCACTGAAACTTTTCAGACACTCACCCCCAGTCACAGATCTGGGTTGAATCCATCATCATTCTTTAGCTCACTTCGCCATCTCAGTTCAGACCCAGCTATATGCAAATCAGTCTTGACCCTGTGCCTCATGGGAACAGTCCAGCCTGAACTGCCAAGCCAGGTCTTCCCTGAACCGGAAACAAGGATCCTGGGACCGGTTTCTCGGTAACACCCTTCATCAGCCAGGCTAGCATGAATCCAGTTGCAAAGTGAGCAAGGGACCCACGTCTGGGCATACCCTGCTAACTTAGGGCGAACAAAGCAAACACAAGGAGATGATGGACGGAGCACTGAAACTTTTCAGACACTCACCCCCAGTCACAGATCTGGGTTGAATCAATCATCATTCTTTAGCTCACTTCGCCACCTCAGTTCATACCCAGCAATATGCAAATCAGTCTTGACCATGTGCCTCATGGGAACAGTCCAGCCCGAACTGCCAAGCCAGGTCTTCCCTGAACCGGAAACAAGCATCCTGGGACCGGTTTCTGGGTAACACCCTTCATCAGCCAGGCTAGCTTGAATCCAGTAGCAAAGTGAGCAAGGGACCCACGTCTGGGCATACCCTGCCAACTTAGGGCGAACAAAGCAAACACAAGGAGATAATGGACGGAGCACTGAAACTTTTCAGACACTCACCCCCAGTCACAGATCTGGGTTGAATCCATCATCATTCTTTAGCTCACTTCGCCACCTCAGTTCAGACCCAGCTATATGCAAATCAGTCTTGACCCTGTGCCTCATGGGAACAGTCCAGCCCGAACTGCCAAGCTAGGTCTTCCCTGAACCGGAAACAAGCATCCTGGGACCGGTTTCTGGGTAACACCCTTCATCAGCCAGGCTAGCTTGAATCCAGTGCCAAAGTGAGCAAGGGACCCACGTCTGGGCATACCCTGCCAACTTAGGGCGAACAAAGCAAACACAAGGAGATGATGGACGGAGCACTGAAACTTTTCAGACACTCACCCCCAGTCACAGATCTGGGTTGAATCCATCATCATTCTTTAGCTCACTTCGCCACCTCAGTTCAGACCCAGCTATATGCAAATCAGTCTTGACCCTGTGCCTCATGGGAACAGTCCAGTCCGAACTGCCAAGCCAGGTCTTCCCTGAACCAGAAACAAGCATCCTGGGACCGGTTTCTGGGTAACACCCTTCATCAGTCAGGCTAGCTTGAAACCAGTGGCAAAGTGAGCAAGGGACCCACGTCTGGGCATACCCTGCCAACTTAGGGCGAACAAAGCAAACACAAGGAGATGATGGACGGAGCACTGAAACTTTTCAGACACTCACCCCCAGTCACAGATCTGGGTTGAATCCATCATCATTCTTTAGCTCTCTTCGCCACCTCAGTTCAGACCCAGCTATATGCAAATCAGTCTTGACCCTGTGCCTCATGGGAACAGTCCAGCCCGAACTGCCAAGCCAGGTCTTCCCTGAACCGGAAACAAGCATCCTGGGACCGGTTTCTGGGTAACACCCTTCATCAGCCAGGCTAGCTTGAATCCAGTGCCAAAGTGAGCAAGGGACCCACGTCTGGGCATACCCTGCCAACTTAGGGTGAACAAAGCAAACACAAGGAGATGATGGACGGAGCACTGAAACTTTTCAGACACTCACCCCCAGTCACAGATTTGGGTTGAATCCATCATCATTCTTTAGCTCACTTCGCCACCTCAGTACAGACCCAGCTATATGCAAATCAGTCTTGACCCTGTGCCTCATGGGAACAGTCCAGCCCGAACTGCCAAGCCAGGTCTTCCCTGAACCGGAAACAAGCATCCTGGGACCGGTTTCTGGGTAACACCCTTCATCAGCCAGGCTAGCTTGAATCCAGTGGCAAAGTGAGCAAGGGACCCACATCTGGGCATACCCTGCCAACTTAGGGCGAACAAAGCAAACACAAGGAGATGATGGACGGAGCACTGAAACTTAACCCAGATCTCTTGACTGGGGGTGAATGTTTTGATTTGTTCTGCATTCCGTCCATCAATTGTGTGTCTTTTGCTTTCTCGCCCTAGGTGCGCCAGGTATGCCCAGACGTGGGTCCTGGGCTCACTGTGACACTGGAATCAAGCTATCCTGGCTGAAGAGGGTGAAACCCGAAACCGGTCCTAGGATGCTTGTTTCCGGTCCAGGAGGACCTGGCTTGGCAGTTCGGGCTGACTGTTCCCATGAGGCACAGGGTCAAGACTGATTTGCATATGGCCAGGTCTAAACTGGGGTGGCATGGTGAGCAAAAGAATGATGGATTTAACCCAGATCTCTTGACTGGGGTGAACGTTTGATTTGTTCTGCATTCCGTCCATCAATTGTGTGTCTTTTGCTTTCTCGCCCTAAGTGCGCCAGGTATGCCCAGGCGTGGGTCCTGGGCTCACTGTGCCACTGGAATCAAGCTATCCTGGCTGAAGAGTGGTGAAACCCTGAAACCGGTCCTAGGATGCTTGTTTCCGGTCCAGGGAGGACCTGGCTTGGCAGTTCGGGCTGGACTGTTCCCATGTGGCACAGGGTCAAGACTGATTTGCATATGGCCAGGTCTAAACTGGGATGGCATGGTGAGCAAAAGAATGATGGATTTAACCCAGATCTCTTGACTGGGGGTGAATGTTTTGATTTGTTTTGCATTCCGTCCATCAATTGTGTGTCTTTTGCTTTCTCGCCCTAAGTGCGCCAGGTATGCCCAGACGTGGGTCCTGGGCTCACTGTGCCACTGGAATCAAACTATCCTGGCTGAAGAGGGTGAAACCCGAAACTGGTCCTTGGATGCTTGTTTCCGGTCCAGGAGGACCTGGCTTGGCAGTTCGGGCTGGACTGTTCCCATGAGGCACAGGGTCAAGACTGATTTGCATATGGTCAGGTCTAAACTGGGGTGGCATGGTGAGCAAAAGAATGATGGATTTAACCCAGATCTCTTGACTGGGGGTGAATGTTTTGATTTGTTCTGCATTCCGTCCATCAATTGTGTGTCTTTTGCTTTCTCGCCCTAAGTGCACCAGGTATGCCCAGACGTGGGTCCTGGGCTCACTGTGCCACTGGAATCAAGCTATCCTGGCTGAAGAGGGTGAAACCCCGAAACTGGTCCTAGGATGCTTGTTTCCGGTCCAGGAGGACCTGGCTTGGCAGTTCAGGCTGGACTGTTCCCATGAGGCACAGGGTCAAGACTGATTTGCATATGGCCAGGTCTAAACTGGGGTGGCATGGTGAGCAAAAAAATGATGGATTTAACCCAGATCTCTTGTCTGGGGTGAATGTTTTGATTTGTTCTGCATTCCCTCCATCAATTGTGTGTCTTTTGCTTTCTCGCCCTAAGTGCGCCAGGTATACCCAGTCGTGGGTCCTGGGCTCACTGTGCCACTGGAATCAAGCTATCCTGGCTGAAGAAGGGTGAAACCCCGAAACCGGTCCTAGGATGCTTGTTTCGGTCCAGGAGGACCTGGCTTGGCAGTTCGGGCTGTACTGTTCCCATGAGGCACAGGGTCAAGACTGATTTGCATATGGCCAGGTCTAAACTGGGGTGGCATGGTGAGCAAAAGAATGATGGATTTAACCCAGATCTCTGGACTGGGGGTGAATGTTTTGATTTGTTCTGCATTCTGCCCATCAACTGTTGTTTTTGCATTTGTCACCCCGAGTGGGACGGGTATGCCCAGACGTGGGTCCCGTGCTCTCCATGCCACTGGAATCAAGCTATCCTGGCTGAAGAGGGGTGAAACCCCGAAACCGGTCCTAGGATGCTTGTTTCCGGTCCAGGGAGGACCTGGCTTGGCAGTTCAGGATGGACTGTTCCCATGAGGCACAGGGTCAAGACTGATTTGCCTATGGCCAGGTCTAAACTGGGATGGCATGGTGAGCAAAAGAATGATGGATTTAACCCAGATCTCTTGACTGGGGGTGAATGTTTTGATTTGTTTTGCATTCCGTCCATCAATTGTGTGTCTTTTGCTTTCTCGCCCTAAGTGCGCCAGGTATGCCCAGACGTGGGTCCTGGGCTCACTGTGCCACTGGAATCAAACTATCCTGGCTGAAGAGGGGTGAAACCCCGAAACTGGTCCTTGGATGCTTGTTTCCGGTCCAGGGAGGACCTGGCTTGGCAGTTCGGGCTGGACTGTTCCCATGAGGCACAGGGTCAAGACTGATTTGCATATGGTCAGGTCTAAACTGGGGTGGCATGGTGAGCAAAAGAATGATGGATTTAACCCAGATCTCTTGACTGGGGGTGAATGTTTTGATTTGTTCTGCATTCCGTCCATCAATTGTGTGTCTTTGCTTTCTCGCCCTAAGTGCACCAGGTATGCCCAGACGTGGGTCCTGGGCTCACTGTGCCACTGGAATCAAGCTATCCTGGCTGAAGAGGGTGAAACCCCGAAACTGGTCCTAGGATGCTTGTTTCCGGTCCAGGAGGACCTGGCTTGGCAGTTCAGGCTGGACTGTTCCCATGAGGCACAGGGTCAAGACTGATTTGCATATGGCCAGGTCTAAACTGGGGTGGCATGGTGAGCAAAAAATGATGGATTTAACCCAGATCTCTTGTCTGGGGTGAATGTTTTGATTTGTTCTGCATTCCCTCCATCAATTGTGTGTCTTTTGCTTTCTCGCCCTAAGTGCGCCAGGTATGCCCAGACGTGGGTCCTGGGCTCACTGTGCCACTGGAATCAAGCTATCCTGGCTGAAGAAGGGTGAAACCCCGAAACCGGTCCTAGGATGCTTGTTTCCGGTCCAGGGAGGACCTGGCTTGGCAGTTCGGGCTGTACTGTTCCCATGAGGCACAGGGTCAAGACTGATTTGCATATGGCCAGGTCTAAACTGGGGTGGCATGGTGAGCAAAAGAATGATGGATTTAACCCAGATCTCTTGACTGGGGGTGAATGTTTTGATTTGTTCTGCATTCTGCCCATCAACTGTTGTTTTTGCATTTGTCACCCCGAGTGGGACGGGTATGCCCAGACGTGGGTCCCGTGCTCTCCATGCCACTGGAATCAAGCTATCCTGGCTGAAGAGGGGTGAAACCCCGAAACCGGTCCTAGGATGCTTGTTTCCGGTCCAGGGAGGACCTGGCTTGGCAGTTCAGGATGGACTGTTCCCATGAGGCACAGGGTCAAGACTGATTTGCCTATGGCCAGGTCTAAACTGGGGTGGCATGGTGAGCAAAAGAATGATGGATTTAACCCAGATCTCTTGACTGGGGGTGAATGTTTTGATTTGTTCTGCATTCCGTCCATCAATTGTGTGTCTTTTGCTGTCTAGTGAGTGACAATTTTCATTTGACACAAAAGACATTAGACTTTACCGCCACAACTTGCCTGCTGCTTACTGGCCTCAAATCATTCACAAAGTTGAACAATTCATGTGCATACTCCAAAGGTATGGTGCATGACAGAAGCAGTAAACTGGCCCAGCTGGCCATCTCTCATGCACTCTTCGAATTCTTCTGTGTGCCCTGCACTCAGCCAAGTAAGCAGCACCCACTACCTTTCTGTTCTGATGCATGAGACCCTACACAATAGCACACTTTTGAAATACCAAACATTTCCGACAATGCAACCATGACACCCTATGCAGCAGTCACATCAAATCAATCAAAGACCACCAAACATGCCACAGCCTCGATTGCCCAGGGCAACTACCCGAACCTCGTGCAACTCCACACCACAGAAAATTCACCTTGTGTTATCCACACTCCCAGACACAGTGGTCACCTACAACAGCACAAAGATTACTACAAACAGAAACAACTACACTATAACTTCCAATGACTTTTCTTCAAACCATATCCGGTTCCATGGATCCTTACCCTCACACACAAGGGCAGGAACCATCAAATACGAAACACATATGCAGTGACCTCACAAATGCAGCCCCACTTGAAGGAAATAATTGAAGGAGAAGGAACACTTTTACGCCCAAGAGGAACACCTACATTCCTGGTCCTGCCCAACTTATGGTGCATTTCATCATCTCATCTCATCATCAGAACCTACTTCCATATCATCTAGTACACTAGAAGCACAGGCCCCTGCTTTCCTCCACTTGTACCCTACTCAACAGCCTACAGTATTACCATGCCCGATGAGCTGTCGGGCTTCTGATATAGGCTTGCAGGCAACAGGCCATCTTTGCTTTGCACATGTTAGAGAAGGATGCTGTCTCCACACATGTATACATTATCTCGCCACCACTCTGGAGCAGGCCACCAGTGTCAGTGTAGTCTGGCAACTGGACACAATGACACTTCACGTGTGCCTCAGTCTCCACCTACTCTCTGTATTGTGCTTCCAGGGCCTGAAAGACACAGAAAACGTTTCAGCCATTTTGTTTTTCAGTGGAATGTGCACAGGACAAATCACACATCGCCAGGAACGTGATGTTTTCCCCCATCCGAGATCATTTGAGTCGGATTACAGGCAGGGGTGCCCCCACCCTTCAGAAGACCTCCATTCAGCCCAAGGCCTATGGATATTTCGAAGATATAGTAGTCTCAGGGGGACTCAACGCATCATTTTTCGTTCCTTAACCAGTTCCTTCCCTTCAGCGGTAGAGCCCTTTAGGTTCCTGTTCAAGCACCACAGGCCATGCCGCCTCTCTCCTCCCCCAGTTTTTATAGCTAAACAACAGCGAGAAAATCCTGTTTTTTACCCTCGTCATCTGACTTCCCTCCTCCCGCCTTTTTTCCGGACATTCAAATTGGAAGTAGGTGTTGATTTTGCTTCGAACTCCGAACAATTACTTTGGGTTGTGAAGCATTTATGTGGGCACTGAAAATCTATTTCTGGCTGTTGGCATCGTGCCTGGCACTCAGCTCACTTCCACGGGTAACGTTCTCCAGAACAATACAGACAACATACAAAATAGAAAGTGCTTTGAAGCGAATGGAATAACGAAATTATGTGCACTTTATGCGTTGACTATATATCATTTCGATGACGCATTTGGAATCTGTTAAACTTAGGTAAAGCTGAGTTAGGGTCTCTTGCATTTCCAGTCCCTCGCCGGCCCCATCCATGCATCACCAAAAGTCTCAAAAGCAGTACAAATGTATTTCCATAATGTAATACAAGTAATGAGACAACAAGCAGCTGTGACAAGAGACCGCTGTGTCACAGGAAATAAAACTTGCATAGACGTGTAACGTTTTGCTAGTTCCGGGAGCTAGGTGTAAATATTTTAAGATTACACGACTGTTCAGTAAACCTTGGCTCTTAAACAGCCGAAGGGGTACAATTTGTCACTGCATACATTGCCGCTGAGTCAGAGCCTAAAAGCACGCGCGCGGTAGCTTGCTCCGCGGTTCTGACACCTGTCTCGAGCGGAAGGGGCGAAGGTCACCTACTTCACTGCTCTTAGCAGCTCGAGTTCCAAGGAAATGAGAAAGGGGCTCAGAGACAATAAACACATTAACAGTGCTACCATGGGCACAATATGTCCTTCCGCTCGTGTCCATTCGGTTTATCTGTGCGAGGCAGATCTCAGCTGGGGGCAGTGGAGTCTGGCGCAGATATGCTTTCATCTACAAGCTGGTTTCAGTCCGCAACATTCCTTTCAGCCCACACTTCCGGTCTCTTTACCTCATTCCTGCACGTTACCTTTCATCCCTGCTGTCTGTCTCCCTTTGTCACTGCCTTCTTGCCTTGCTCTTGCTACTTCTTCTCTCTCTTTTCGCCCTTTCTCTCTTTTTGACCCTCGTTAGGAGTTGTTTTATATATTTATTATGCTTGAAATGGAAAAATAGAAGTGCAGGTACCCTGTGCCAGAGTGCCTGCTTGTTTCTGGGAAGTGCCGGTACTCCCCAATTAAAAGTATTACATTTCTCTTGAGAAGTGCCGGTACGCTCACTCTCAAAATAAAAAAGTGCCAGTACACAGTACCGGACAGTACCGGCCCATTCAAAGCACTATAATATATCGGTCCGAAAATTCCGAACCCGATAATTCCGAGCCCTGAGCCATTGGGACTGAGAATTGTTGCAGGTCATGGGCCGAGGGGAGCACCAAATCAGCGTCGGATTGGTAACGCGGGCACTAGGGCAATGCCCCAGGGGCCGGTATCCGAATTCCAGCTGTGGGCTGCTTTTTTGAGCAGCCTGGGGGGCTGATTTGGGCAGTGTCTGCATTGTTCGATGCCGCCAGCGGCCCAGTGGGTGCCTGAGTGGCCTTTCGGGAGGTAGATGGGCGTCCTTACCTCCCTTTTATCAACGGCAGAGGTGTCATTCCCTTTCTCTCGCTGGGCTGGCCCATTAATATATGCATATTGAGCGGGGCAGGGGGCCTGAGCAAAAGTGGCCTCACTTGTTTTCAGGTGTGTTTCACCAGTGTAAACTAATCCATGCATTTTTTTTAACCCCCACCCCCCCTCCCCACCCCCTCTTTTTATAAAATTTCGCCGAAGCAGTGTTTTGCGAAAGGCAATATGTAAATGTGGGCCACTTTTTTTAGCTTGCCCGGGCCGATTTTTAATCCCAATCCAACCCTGGCAGCATTGCCTGGTCTCTGCCTGCCCACTGCAGCAGGCCTGGGGGAGCATAAACTGTTCCCCTCGCACAGGCACAATTGTGCCTTCAACCACTGCGCCCCTTTCCACACCCACAACCCCACCGCAGTCTCGTATACACTCACCTGCTCAGAGCAGGCGAAAAACTTATGAGTTTTTGTCACCGAAACACTGTAAGAAGGTAAAAACACTCGCAAAATCCAGATGTGAGTAGTTATTCACAATTTCAGGGGGAAATCTGTAATAGCTGGACTTTGTAACAGAGTTACTGACTGGTAAATTTAATTGTAGCTCCTCTGTATTTCTTCTGCAAAGACCAACCAACTTGTAATAATGAAACATAAGCCATGGTCCCTAAAAGTGAGTGCCTGTGCCCCCCATAAGCAGCACCTGCCACTGGCGCTGGGACAGTTTTTGAAGTGGGGGTTGCTTCCATCAATGTTACATCAGTGAAGATACAGAGATTGTGAAAAATCCAAGCATTAACAAGAGTAGGAAATTAGCATTGTCCATTCAGCAGGAGAATGGTGAGGGAGTATTGCGTGTCCAGTGGGGCCCATTGCACCAAATATATGATGTAACCAGCGTGTGGTAGGGTGTAGGGTACTCCTATTAACAGAGCACATTTTGCAACGAAATGGCATCATGAAATGGCCACTAAATGTGCTTAATACATGCTGTTTTCATGCTAAACCTGTATGGCGCAGAAACGTTAATGTGTGGAAATCAGATTTCTAATCATGCTTATAATTTGCGCATGAGGCAAGTAAAATGTCTTCGTTTTGATCTTTGTTTCCATTAAACTTTAGAATTGCAAAAACATTGTTCCTCATGTGTACTTTCCTTGCTGCTGATATATTTTGAAATAAAGTTAGTTTACAAATATTTTGATTTTATCGTGTGTTAGAAAGCATTTGATATTCTACAGCCTTCCCTTTCAAACTGCAAGGTTGTGATTTGGTGCATATTACGAAATTCCCTTACTTTGCAACCAGCAAAAGGGGAAAAAACAACAATCTTTATGTTAAATAAGCAGCAATCAGAAGTCCTTGCCTTGACCCCTGTCTTTGAGCTAACAGCAAATGCGAGGGGCGTGGTGAACCCCAGCTTTTCCAGCTACAGTAGGGTGGGGTACTTTATGGGGCTGTTCTGGCTCTGCTATAAAGGGGTAGATACAACGTCAAGCAGGAGCAAGGTCAAATGAAGGATGGGTAAATAGAAAAGGGAAAGAAGGAAAGATGAAAGGAAGAATGGACGAGTGGGTGGAAGAATGAGTGGATGCGTGAGCAAGTAGGTAAGTTAATGAGTGGGTGAAAGGATGAGTGAACGGATAGGTGGATGGACAGGTGAAAGGAGACAGATTAAAGGAATGGATGAGTGAGTGAGTGAGTGAGCGGATAGGTGGATGGACAGGTGAAAGGATGGCAGAGTAAAGGGGTAGATGGGCAGGTGAAAGGATGGTAGAGTAATGAGATGGATGAGCGAGTGAGTGAATGGATAGGTGGATGGACAGGTGAAAGGATGGACGAGTAAAGGGGTAGATGGGCAGGTGAATGGATGGCAGAGTAAAGGGGTAGATGGATGACTAGGTGAAAGGATAGGTGGATGGATAGCAGAAAGGATAGCAGAGTAAAGGGGTAGATGGCCGGTGAATGGATGGCAGAGTAAAGGGGTAGATGGATGACTGGATGAAAGGATAGGTGGATGGATAGCAGAAAGAATGGCAGAGTAAAGGGATGGATGGATACTTTCTGAGCAGATAAAGATTTGAAATAATCATCATATATTCCTTTTTATTACTTCCCTTTTCTTTTACCCCCATCCTCTCTGACCCTACTACTTTTCTGCACACTTCAGGTATAACGATCACATGGGTTATTAACAAATTCTACTCTGGTGATCAAATTAATGTCACACTACCTCTACTTATCTGGAGCGGATCTGTTTTGAGATGCTATTCATGCTGGCTCATTTACAATGGACCCAATGATTATAGGATATGGAATGTAGACTGCTGAATTATATCGCACGTTTTTGACACTCGTAAGGTTCCTCTTCTATAGACAAGGTTGGACTTACACATTGATAGCGCGGGTCCCCATTACAAGATGGCGACCGTCTAAATAGATAAAGGGCTAACACTCCCTACTATGGAGGAGTGGCACATGACCACTGACAGAATAATAAAATGATTGAACAACACAGAATAATTAATCCGGTTCTGAAAATGAGATTTAGATGTGATTTACCCATATTGTCAATAAACTTTAACCTTGACATTAACTTTTGACACACGAGGATCCCTATTACAAGATGGCGGCCACATATGCGCCGATTCTGACTGCCCACTGGAATGGGCGGGTACGAGTTGATCTACCTCCTATATTTAGGGTGTACGGCTTCCTAACAGTTAGCGAGATGCCGATAATTTGATGGGAGTACTCTCCGTCGGTTTTGTAAGGTGCGGCACTTCTAGCATATTAACTACAATGTTGGATATAGGCCGCCATGACTCGGTTTTAAGTAATTCGGGTTGACACTGCCCTTTTGCCGATCGTGTGTTTATTTGTTTTTACCTTTAGTCACGTTGCACGTGTAGAACTTTTTACGTTTAACATAGGATATGGTATTGCTTGCTGTATTCTGATATTCACAAATGCTCCGGCACTCCAAGTACGGGCTAGCTTAAGCGAAGATTAACTTGACTGATTTACTATCGAGCTGACTTACACGAAGCAGTACGTATGCTGAGTTAAGGTTTTGAATACTTTGCTAATATATCGGGTGCTGCGTCTGGCGGCATGACGATTATACATTTTTGAGGCCCCTTTTCAATACGGGTGGCTTTTTTGTTGACTCACTTTTAGAGCAATAGCATATTAAATTGCTCTGCGTAGATTTACATGTACGCCGATATTTGTAAATACCGAGCATTGTAAAGTACTATGTGGGATTGTCACACTTATTGGCCTATAGGTCACATGCTGATATTGCCTTTCTACTTTACTTTCAGATCTTTTAAATATACTTACTCTTATTTGCAGATTATTTTGGAGATATAGGTATGACTTAGTAAAATAGTTTATTTTTTGTCTGAAATATTTGGCCTAGTGCTTAATGTGCTATTTATACATGATCTGTCTCTATGACCAGGTTCTGGAGGAATAGAATACGTAATATTTTGCTTTTGGAATTGTGGCGCATTTTTCTACATAGTATTGGTGAGTTTTTGATCTACATAGGCACCATTATGGTGGTGGGTCCTGCTTCTAAAGTGCCAACGACACTTCACAAATTTAATCTCTTTCCACGACGGTAGGGATTACTCACTCTTTGGACTCAGACTATCTTATCCTAGTGGCACGAAAAAATCAGGTTTTCTTTACTGACACTGCCTCTTTCCCCTCCTACTTTTTCTCGCTTCCTAAATTTCGGTCTCTAAGAACAACTAAATTCACGGTACTCATTTCTCGAGGGTTTTGCTTGACACCCTAACTAGACTAACCCTTGGAAATCATGACTTCGTAAATAGTTACGGGGTGCATTCTGCTCTTGTTGTTGTAGTCCTGAGGAAGTCGATGGGTGATGACCCAATGACGAAACACGTGTTGGCTACATCTATCATCTGGCTGTGACTGTATCTACTAGTCAGATTAGTAAGGAAAATAAATAGATCGAGTTGTTAATTTTGAAAGTCGCCGCTTACCGTTGCGTGCTCGCGACTTTATTGAAGGCTCGAGGTCTCTCGGCAATCGTGCGGCCATTTTGTGCTAAGGATTCGAGGGAACTGCGCATGAGTCGAGCTAGGCTTTTTCTTGTGCTTATACGCATGCGCGAAGGAAAGACAGTCTTACGCGGGAGAAAGTCGGGTGTTGATAAAAGAGAAATGTGCTTGTTCTTAAGTTTTAAAAGCGCGCTATTGAAAGGATTATAAGCGCAATGTATTTTAAGACAAAAGTATAGGTATTTATTATGAGCGCATTTGAGAGTATGAACGCTCGGTTTTGTTTAAACGCTCAGATTTGTTTCTAAAGCCGATTGGCTTTATTATGAGCGTTTATTTTTCTAAAGCCTATGGGCTTTTATTAAGAGCTTGTATAAGCGTTGCTAGGCAACACGTTTTTCGAGTGCTTAACGGAAGAAAAAATTAACAGCTGTTCTGAAGGGGCAGTGTTTGAATAGGGATATTAATTTATTTGAGGAGGAATATTAAACATGTCTGAAGTAGAAGTGAGTGTAGGAGAATCAGGGGGAGTTTTAACAGAAGAGATAAAGAAGCTAATTAAAGAAGCAGTTGGTGCTGCATTGTCTGGAGTAAAGAGGCCTCATGTAAGTGAGGAGGAAGAGTATTTTATTGTTGATGAAAATGAAGATAGATTTGGAAGAGAAGTTGGGGGAAAATGTAAATCAAAAAGAAGGCATCTGGATGACAGTGCAGGAGGAAGTGGAGTCCAAAGCGGCTCAAAGAGAATGAATGTTCTTGGCAACATTAAAGAAGGGCAGGAATTCACTGCTGATTTGTCTGACATAGATGAATATGTCTTAGACTTGGATTACAAGGATGATTTGGAGGTCGATTTGGGGAGTGAAAACTCCAGTAAAAGAGGCGAAAAAATGGTGCTTGAACCATTTGGTAAGAGGTTGTTTGATCCAAAGGATGTACGACATCCTAGAGGTTCAGATTGGTGGCCAATGAGTCATGTATCAGATTACATAAGATACTGGTTAAGGAGGCCCTTGGAGAAGGGTGAAAGAAACATAATGAGGGCTGAATGTTCTCGCCCAGTTATAGGAGAGAAGGATTCTTTAACTCCTAATTTGGATCCTGATATTATAACTTATATGTTTAAATTAGGTAGGGATCCAAGAAAGGGTCTTGAAAAGGCACTGAAACAGTGTGAGGATAAGCTTTTGGACACTTTGGGTCCTCTTGCTACGATGCTTGATTTAGTAGAAGATGCGTATTTTAAAGGTACAGATTTGGATATAAATTTATTGAGAGGATGGTGCCAAAGGGCGATTTGCTTCCTAGGGAATGCAAATGCGGGCCTAATTGCAGAGAGGAAGAAAACTGTATTATTCAAAATAAATCCAAAATTGAGTGAATTTGCTAAAAAAGAATCTTGCGAGAATCCGAATGGCTTGCTTTTCGGTGAGGGTTTGGTAAAGGCATTGGGCAAGTATGTAAACACATTAACTTCCCTGGATAAAGTCCAGATGAAAATGAAGAAGGTTTTCAATGGAAGTGGAGCAAGTAGTTTTTATGGCAGGGCTGGGAGGAGAGGGCAACCTCCCGGCCGGAGTTTTTATAGGTCCCAAAATAATTATACAAGAGGATTTGCAAGAGGGTCGCAAAGCCAATACAGTTTTTTCCCTCAGAGAGGGAGAGGAGTCTGCTCAAGAGGAATAGGTCAATCCTCAATTCAAGTAACAGGTAAGTTCGAATACGAGGATTTGTACTGGTTTTACCCAAGGAAAGGTGGGAGGAAGGTTAAAGAATTTTTTAGAGAGATGGAAGGAAATTACAAAGGATCCTTGGGTGTTAGAGGCTGTGACAGGGTACGAAATAGAATTCACGTCAGATCCAATACAAAATCAGGAACCAAGGGAATTAAGATTCAATGAACAACAGGAGAAGATAGTAATGGAAGAAATAGAGAGTATGTTGAAGAAAGGAGCAATTGTAAAAATAGGGGAGGACCAAGTAGCGTTCGTGAGTACCTTATTTCTAGTAGAAAAGAAAGAAAAGGGTTGGAGACCATTAATCAATTTGAGAAACTTAAACTATTTCGTAGTTTACAGACATTTCAAGATGGAGGGATTCATCTTTTGAGGGATGTGTTACAAGATCTGTATTGGTTGGTGAAATTAGATCTCAAGGATGCTTATTTCACGATTTCCTCCAGTTCAGGTGGAAAGGTCAGGTTTACCAGTTTGTTTGTTTACCATTCGGTCTTTCATCAGCCCCATGGTGTTTTACGAAGGTGATGAGAGCTGTTGTTGGTTTCCTGAGAGAAAGGGGAATTCGGATGATTGTCTATTTGGACGATCTGTTGATCATGAATCAGTATGTAACAGAGTTGAGGTCTCAATTAGGGATTGTCATGGAGCTTTTGCAGTCCTTGGGCTTTATAATAAATGTAGAGAAATCTGTTTTGGAACCAACACAGGCTTTAGAGTTTTAGGTTTTGTAGTGGACACTGTCAGAGGTTATTTGCTTTTACCAGAAAAGAAGATAAAGAAAATACAAAAAGAGGTGAATTCTTTATTGAAGAAACAGATGGTGAGTTTGAGAGAGATAGCAAGGGTCATAGGTCTCTTATCTTCTTCAATACAGGCAGTGTTTCCTGGTCCTTTAGATTACAGAGCGTTACAACGCTTGAAGACTTCAGGTTTAGCTGTTGGTTTATGGTACGGAGATTGTGTTCAAATGACAGAGGAAGCGAGGAGAGAGTTAATTTGGTGGTTAGAGAACTTGACAGCATGGAATGGGCGAGCAATTTTTGGTTTGAAACCGGATTACGTTTTGGAAACAGATGCGAGCAATCTAGGTTGGGGAGCTTCTTATTTGGAGCAAAGAACAGGTGGTGTTTGGAATACGATGGAACAAACGGAACATATAAATTACTTGGAATTGAGGGCAGGTCAGTTTGCTTTGCAAAGTTTCCGGTCTTTGTTCCAAGGCAACTCTGTTCTTTTGAAGATGGACAACATCACCGCTGTCACGTATATAAACAAACTAGGTGGGAGCAGGTCAAGGAGATTGACAGAAATTGCTCAGGAGCTTTGGGAGTTTTGTCTGGAACACAGAATTTCGCTTCAGGCTCAGTATCTTCCAGGAGTGACAAATGCAAAAAGAACAATTGATGGACAGAATGCAGAACAATGTCATACATTCACCCCAGTACAGAGATCTGGGCCTAAATCCATCGTTTTTTTGCTCACCATGCCATTGCAGTTTGGACCCAGCCATATGCAAATCAGTCTTGACCCTGCGCCCAATGGGAACAGTCCAGCCCGAACTGCCAGGCCAGGTCCTCCCTGGACTGGAAACAAGCATCCTAGGACCGGTTTCGGGCTTTCAGCCCTCATCAGCCAGGATAGCTTGACTCCAGTGGTATGGAGAGCACGGGACCCACGTCTGGGCATACCCGTCCCACTCGGGGTGAGAAATGCAAAAAGAACAATTGATGGACAGAATGCAGAACAATGTCATACATTCACCCCAGTACAGAGATCTGGGCCTAAATCCATCATTTTTTGGCTCACCATGCCATTCCAGTTTGGACCCAGCCATATGCAAATCAGTCTTGACCCTGCGCCCAATGGGAACAGTCCAGCCCGAACTGCCAGGCCAGGTCCTCCCTGGACTGGAAACAAGCATCCTAGGACCGGTTTCGGGCTTTCAGCCCTCATCAGCCAGGATAGCTTGACTCCAGTGGCATGGAGAGCACGGGACCCATGTCTGGGCATACCCGTCCCACTCGGGGTGACAAATGCAAAAAGAACAATTGATGGACAGAATGCAGAACACTGTCATACATTCACCCCAGTACTGTATCTTCCAGGGCAAGAGAATTTAGTTGCGGATAGGTATTCGAGAAATTTGATAGATTTCAGCGATTGGATGTTGGACAAGGAGGTTTTTCAGGAGATTCAAAGTCAGCTGGGCCCACTGGATGTAGATCTGTTTGCCTCCAGACTGACTTATCAGTTGGACGATTACTTCAGTTGGAGACCGGATCCAGGGGCTTTAGCGGTGGACGCCTTCACTCAGTGTTGGAAGGGGAGAAGAGGGTATGCTTTTCCCCCATTTGCAATGATTCAGAGGGTGTTGTTGGAGGTAAGGAGACAAGTAGTACAGATTGTGTTGGTGACTCCCTTTTGGACAACACAGGCTTGGTTTCCATCGGTTCTGGAAATGGCAATGGAGGAACCTTTCTTGATTCAAGCATACAGTGGGATGTTGTTAGGTCAGGAAGGAGTAGATCATCCTTTGGTACAGGTGGGTTCGATCAACCTTCTAGTTTGGAAGATTTCAGGAGATCTGAAGTATTCTCGGATCTTTCGGGAACAGCTTCAGCGTTACTCAAAGAATCTTGGGCACCAGGGACGAGAAAGAGATATAAAGGTGCTTGGTCAGTTTGGTTAAGTTGGTGCATGGAGAGGGATTTGGATCCCGTGGAGGCTGATGAGATGATGGTTTCAAATTGTTTAGCAGAGTTATTTGAGAAAGGGTTATCCTACAGGACTATTAATTGTTACCGGTCGGCAATTTCAGCTGGTCACGCCTTGATTCAGGGCGCAGCGATTGGTAGGAGTCCGGTGGTGTGCAGGATTATGAAGGGTATTAGGTTGAAGAGGCCTCCTAAGTCTAAGTATGGTTCAGTTTGGGATGTGAATTTAATTTTTAAGTTGTTTGAAGGTTGGCCTGCAAATAGGTATCTGGAGTTGAGAGAATTAACTTGGAAATTGGCGAGTTTACTTTGTTTGGTTTCTATCAAGAGAGTTTCAGATGTTAGGGCTTTGGATGTTAGTTCTAGGTTTTTCCAACCTCAGGGAGTGATGTTTGAGATTTGGAAAAGAACTAAGACTATTTCAAGTTCAGTTTTTTATCCAATGTTGGATGAGTTTCCAAAACTTTGTATTGTAAGGTGTCTGAAGGAATATGAGAGTAGAGTTGCGGAGTTTAGAGCAGATGGTGTGGATCAATTATTGATTTTGTATGTAAAACCTTTTAAGGCGGTTTCTTCAGCAACTATTGCCAGGTGGGTTAAATCAGATATGAAGGTAGCTGGTGTGAATTTGAGTTGTTTTTCGGCGCATTCAGTAAGGGGTGCGATGTCTAGTAAGGTTTTTATGAGTGGAGGAAGTTTGAATTACATATTGAAAGCCGCTGATTGGTCAAATGCAGAGGTTTTTAGGAAATTTTATTTTAAACCTATAGAGCAAGTTGCAAGTCAAGTCTTGGTTGGCTTTGAACATGCATAATGCTAGCCTCCTGTCTTGCCATAAAATGTCGATTCTCATAGATTAATTGCATACAGAATAGTGATTTTATTAAAGACAAGGAGGCTAGCATTATCCCTCCCTCCCTCCCTATGTTTTTGGGTTTGGAGGAGAGGTTGTTGGGTGTTTTTACATGATGTTACTATTATGTTTGTGAATATTTTTTTATTATTTTACAGGAAAGAAAGAAAGTATTATTAAATAGGATGTATACTTCATTGATTTTTTTATTATTTACAGAAAATTGAATTTCATTTGTGGATTTGTGCGGATTGGAGAAGTTGTTTTAGGAAGTTATTTACGCAGAATTAAAGGAGTTATTTGGAGAAGAAGAAACAAAAGAGGAAGAAGATGGCGGATGTCAGGATCTTAAGGGACATTAGTGTTCTATTTAATTGTTTGATGTTAAAGTTCTATTCTAAAGTTCTTTAAAGTGCTGCAGAAGTGGTGAATAAAAGTAATAATGCATAATGCTAGCCTCCTTGTCTTTAATAAAATTACAATTCTCTATGCAATTAATCTATGAGAATCGACATTTCCATTCTGTAAGTATAATTTCAACAGCAATGGATAAAAGTAAGTCTAATAGCTCCAAATCCGTAGTGTCAAGGGATAAAGGAGTAATTGCAGCCCATGGACCTAGTAAAATCATAGGCAAAGAAAATTCTATAGATGTGTTAAAAATTAATGATAAGTGTTTCTGTATCAGACCCCAAAAGGAATTTAATAACGTACATTCAAAGAACATATGTGGATGGGTGCCTGGTACAAGATTACAGTTCCAACAAAGATCATTATCTCGTAAACTCAGTTTATGTAAACGAGCAGGGGTCCAATGTAAAAGATTTAGTGTAAAGAATTTGGATTGGATAAGTGAAGGAGCAATTTTATTGCGGAGGGATAATTTCCCAATCAAATGCCAAGTATCTTGTGAAATATGTTTAAAAATTTCATCTGCAAAATGGTGAAACCATTTAACATAAGTAATCGTAGACTGTGAAGTGAGTGGAGTGGATAAGAATTTATAAATTTTAGACACAGTATGGCCTGAACGAAGCCACATAGAAAGAAGAGAGACAATACCGAATCCGTAGAAAGGGTATTTTAGAAAGTTTAACCTTTAGTTTAAAAAAAGAGTAAAAGTCCATGTTGCAAAGATTATATTTCTTGGCTAAGAAAGAAAAGGGAAGCGGATCATGATTAGAATCATATAGGTCTTTCACCAATCTGATACCTTTGGTAGCCCACGAAGAGGCTGTGCTAGGATCAATGTCAGTAGAAAGTTTAGGATTGTGCCATAAAGAAGGCCATCTTGATTTATAAATAGGCTTGGATACTTTTTTGTCAACATATTTTAATGCATTAATCGTGTCTAATATAATACGTTGAGAATGATCTAAAATAAGCTTAGAAGCTGTGAGAAAGGATGGGGTGGAAAAAGGAGCGCATAGTTCACGTTCAATGTAGATCCAAGGGGGTACATGTTGTGAATCCGATAAGAACCATAGAGCACCTTGAGATGCTAGGAAGGAACTCTGATATAGATTTCAGTCCGGAAGATTACAGCCACCCAATTCAGAATGTTTCCTGAGGTATTTGGAAGCAATTCTAGCTCTCTTATCGCTCCATAGAAATTTGGAAGAAAATGAATCAAGCTCATGGAAGAAGGCAGAAGTAAGCTTTATAGGTAACATGGAGGATACAAAATTAATAATTGGGGTTATCATCATTTTAAGAGTTTGTAATCTTCCCCACCAAAAAATATATATTTAGGAGACCAGGAAGTCAAAAGATCCTTAACCTTTGATATGATATGGGATTCATTATAGGTGATAGTATCTGAAAGGTCCTTACAGAACCAAATCCCTAAATATTTGATACGAGTCGATTGCCAGTCAAAACCTGATTCACCCATGTGAGAAGGAAAACACAACGCATTTAGGGGGAACAATTCTGTCTTTTCTTTGTTAAAAGTGTACCCAGAGACGAGCGAAAAATCACTAATGATGTTAGAGATAGCGGGGATTGCTGTCGTGATATCCTCTGAAAAAATAAGGACGTCATCAGCGTACGCAGCCGTTTTAAGCGTGTACGAACAAAATTGAAACCCCTTAATACCCTGGTTCAGATTAAGTAGACAAAGAAGTGGATCTATAGATAGGAAAAAAAGAAGGGGTGAAAGAGGGCACCCTTGTCTAGTGCCCTGACGAAGATAAAAAAAGGAAGATGTAGCGCCATTAATTCTGATATTAGCTTTTGGTTGCGCATAAAGAGAAATGACCATAGTAATAAAGGAATCGCCAAGGTTATGGGATTCTAATACTGCTTGTAAAAAAGGCCAAGAGACTTTATCAAAAGCCTTTTCGGCATTAAGGGCGATCGCCGCCGATGGCAATAAGGAAAGTTTTGCTTTTTCCAATATGTGACAAAAGGCCGAATATTGTCTCTGGCAAGTCTCCCTTTAACGAAACCTGTTTGGAAGTCATGGATGAGATTGGGAATATGACCCTCTAAGCGTTTAGCTTAGACCTTGGCAAAGATTTTAGCTTCCATATTTAATAATGAAATTGGGCGATAATTTTTGGGATCAGAATGATCCTTACCACCCTTTGGTATAACTTCAATAGTAGCCTCAGCAGCCGAACCAGAAACCTTACCAGAAAGAACATAATTATCAAAAATCCTCTTAAGATATGTAATTATTGAAGGAGTAAATGTTTTATAAAAGGCAATAGTAAACCCATCCGGTCCTGGAGCTTTCCCCGAGCGAGTAGCCTTAATAGCCTGGATGATCTCTTCAATATCAATTGGTTTCCCCAGTTCAGTCATGTCAGTTTGGGAAATAGTATTAGTAGGAATCGACTGAAGAAACTCTTGACAGATAGTCTTGGTAGATTGATCTTTAGATGTGTATAATGTTTCATAAAATTCTCAAAAGACCCCAAGAATTTCTTGGGTATGGAATTTCTTCGATCCATTTTTATCAGTAATTTGAGAAATGCGAGTAGTATTGACATTCGTGTTTTGATATTTTAGCATGGCGGCCAAGAGCTTACCAGCTCTATTCCGTAACAATAAATGACAGGATTTTTGGGCATGAACACCAATATAAGCTCTTTCAGTGACTATAGAGTTAAAAGAGTATTTCACATTTTTTATATCCTGCAGGAGTGATTTGTTGTTTGAGTGTATAAATAGTTCCTCTTTACGTTTAATACCATCCTCCATAGATTGAAGGGATTTTGTAATGTCACTGTTTCTTTTGGCCATTTTTTTAATAATATGACCCCGTCACATTAAATAGTACATTAAAATGCGTCCCACAAAACTATTGGAGAGTTCACCGAAGAGTCATTATCTTTGAAGAAGTTAACAATTTCCTCATTAAGTTCTTTAACTTCATCATTATCTTCCAAAATTTCTGTATTGAGATGCCAATTACGAGGGCCTCTTGTATCTGTGAGATTAAGAATAGTTAAAGAAACCGCCGCATGGTCAGAAACAACTATTGGATGAATCATGACATTTATAGTATGTTTTAAAATAGAGGTATCTACCAAAAGATAATCAATGTGAGAAAAGCTAGATTGTGGAGAGGAGAAAAACGTGAAATCACTACCCATAGGATTATGCAATCTCCATGTGTCAACAAGATGATGAGACAAGCACATATTGAGTAATTGTTTATGCGCCCTAGGGGGTCAAAATTTAAAAGCAGAGTGTCTATCCAAAAAAGGATCAAGGGGAAGATTAAAATCCCCACCAACAATTGTTCTAGAATTCTGTGGAATATCAGTAAGTTTTTATTTATGGTGCGCCAAAGAGTGGGTCATCAATATTTGGGGCATATAGATTCATAATATATACATCTTCCGAACCATTAGTCAAACGAGTAAGTAGCCATCTACCACTGGTATCATGTTCAGCTGTAACAATAGACAAACCAGAGCTTTTGGAAATAAGAGTAACAACCCCATTCTTCTTACCAGAAGCCTCGGAACAAGTAGCATCAAGAACCCAATCTTTCCTCATAAGAAGAGCCTCTTTAAAGGCTATCTTAGTCTCTTGAAGTAGAACCACATCACCAGATAAACATTTGCAATAATCTAAAATTTTGGACCTCTTAACTGGGTGATTCAACCCCGAACATTAAGTGAAACTACATTTAAGCCCGACATAGATATGTATGGAATAACAAGAGTGAATGCATCTGATAAAGAGGCAAAAGGGAAGCCAAGAAATAAATAAAACCTAAAGGAAATGTAGCATATATCCCAAAGTAAAATGAAGCAGATGTCCCAAAATTAGGATAAAAAGGAAGGAAGCGAGTAAAGACTAGAAAGAAGAAAAGAAAGAGCAAGAATACTCCAGGAAAAAACGGAGCATTAAAAAAGTGTAACCCCACCAGGGGATGTCTGTAGTAGACAAATTGCATTGGGGAAACAATGTGGAGGAGCAACAGCAGAGGCCATCAACAACGGTGCAGACAGCTCAACGATAGATATGTTGCTGAGCGACGAAACAAGTGTAACATTTCAGATGTATTTACTATATTGCCTATAACCCATTAATAAAAATAAATAATGCAAAATCAATAAATACAACATACTTGAACATTGAAGAAGACAGATATCATTTCATAAATAAATAAAGTAAGGTTATATTAGCAGATAAATATCAATCCAAGGTATTATAAATATCAATCTGAGGTATTATAAATATCAATCCAAGGTATTATAAACCGGTCTATAAAATTTATATAAATAAGATGCAAAGAGGGTAAACACAAAATATAGAGTATAGAATATATAGCCAAGGGGGGGCGCTAGAGGGCGCACAGCAAGATGGCTGTGCCTTAGTGCAGCTCCGCCGGCTGAACTAACTATCCGCCCAATATCCTGCGCTCATCGTGCCATCCTTCACCCTAGAATCTAGAGGAGACGTCTACACTGCTTCCTAGGCACAGTGAGGGTGCTTACACCGTGCTGCTGGGTGCAGAGGTTGTGAAACGGAGTGCCCTGACTGAGCAGGCCTGCGGGCAGCGTGGCGGCGACTGGCTGCGTTGCGGCTCCTGCACACAGGCCTTGAAAGGCTGAAACTGCACAGAGTGATTGCCGACTGGGGCTCTGCGTGGCGGCTTCCGCGCTGCCGGGTGCACCGATCGACTTTGGGAGAAGAGGTGGGCCGGTCGGACCAGCCGCGCCGCTGTGGGAGCCCGGAGTGCATCCCGAGAGGTAGCGGCAACATCCTGCGGGGCAAGGCTGTGTGGGCCGCGGGCTGCCACCGGTGGCGCGAACCCCCCTGGTAACGGTGGAGTCCTGGGAGTGGCGGCGCGCTGTATACGGCTCCCCTGCATATTCCAGCGATGAGTGTTTGCGTCCTAGGTTCGTGCAGCTAGAGGCGCTGAGACTGGGTGCCGCGGCGCGCCTCTCCAGTGAAATTGGCAGCCGGCGCGTGGGAGGCCTCGCGCTGGGACCCGCTGTGTGATTCCTGTGTGCCCGCATTGCCATGGGAGGCGACATCGGAGGCCTGGGCTGGTGCCCCGCGACGGAGTGCCGGTTTGGCCCATTCTACTGTAGGTGAGACCCGCGCCCCAACGCCAGGATACCTGCACTATTGAACTGCCGATGTCTCATTGGTTGTAGCTCAGATCGGGTGTAGGCCCCGGTCCATTAAACTACCTGTAGGCCTCAGGAGTATAGCTGAGACATACAGTGCGCGCGGAGCCTGAGCGCGGAAGATAAAATTCTGAGAGGTGCGTGTTTGAAGTGCAGAGCCTGCCACACATCTCCGCAGCTACATACTAAGTAAGGGCGAGCCTGGCTGATTTGGATTATCGTGCAGTCTGCATTCCGTATTGTGTAACCATTGCTGCCTTTGCGGTGTCTGCGGGGCACATGTGGGGGCGCTGTGTAGTGTATTCTGAAGGACCACCATTTTGAGTCTGTGCACCAGCTCACCTGCGTAGGCGGCGGCGGGCGTCCTGCCCATGTAACGTGGTCAGCTGCAATCTACTGTGGACATTGACAGTCTTCATAATGGGCAAGCCGGATAAATCGCAGCCGCGGCTCAATTTTGAAGGGCGCAAATTAAACAAGACACTTCGGGGGGCCACCTCGGACTCTGAACTGGAGGCCCCGACGGAGAGCAACACCGGGCTGGAATCAACATTGTTGGCCATGCAGAGTAGCCTGCAGGCTATTGATGGGAAAATTGATGCTCTTAACCAAAGGATGGACCACATGTCTGCTAAATTAGACAAACAGGGCGCGAGACTGGGAGAGGCGGAAAAACGTATCTCAGATGCAGAGGACGGCCTGGAAGTGGTCACTGCCAAGACCCACAACATGAAGAAAGTGCTGGCTATCATCCAGGTGAAAAATGAGGACTTGGAGGCGCGATCCCGTCGTAACAACATCAGAATCACGGGTTTGCCAGAATCAACGAACACGGGCAGGATGGAGACGTATGTTGAAGACCTGCTCAGAGAAATCTTTGGACCTGAGCACCTATCTGCTATGTTAGTGGTCAAGAGAGCGCACCATGCTCTGGCTGCCCGTCCTCCACCAGGAGCCCCTCCAAGACCGGTAATTGCTCGCCTTTTGAATTACCGGGACGCTATCCTCAGAATGTCACATGAGAAAGGTGGGATAGCGCATCAAGGCAACAGGTTGTCCTTTTTTCCGGACTTCACGGCGTCGGTCCAGGCTGCCAGGTGGGAATATCAGGCGGTTAAGAAGTTACTGATTGCTGAGAAAGTCCCATATGCCATGTTATATCCTGCCAGACTGCGCATAGGGGACAACGACAAAGCCAAAATCTACACAACTCCCAAAGCTGCTATGGAGTATGTACAGTCGCTCCGGAGATCCCGACGTGAGAAATCTAAACAACCCGAGGACGAGGAGGACTGACATTGGCTTGGATGCCTGCGGCAGTGACCTGTTAGGGAACCGGCGGGTCTACGGACGGACGTTTGTATCCACAATGAGGCCTGTATACATATTCATATGCATGTACTCAGTTGTCTTCTAAATGCTGTAATGTTGGCTAGACATGCGACTGGGAGGCAGTGGCTGCATGCGGTTGGCTTTGTTGAGATGTGGCCGGAGGGGTCACAATATGTAGGACATTGACTGCAGAGACTATAGTTGTGCACTATTTTATACTTAAGCCTGTATTGATTCATTTTCGTGTCCACCAGTGCAACAGGTAATTCCGCACTATAATTGATTGGTATATGCTAGTTGGTAACTGCACTGTATGCCACTATATGGTCCATTGGGTTTTGCCCTACTGAGTAGTCATCAGTAGATGAGTAGTAGAGAAACTGTTCAGCCCCTCCCCTCACAACTGGGAGGTTGAAGGCGCTCTCGCGACCCTCTATGGGTATACCCCACATTTAATTCCTGTACACGTTGGTGCTACTATGTTTGTTGTTTTTGCAAGGGGATGGCTTTGGCAGGTTGGGGATGCTGAAGTGGGTGGGGGGAAGGGTTCCATGCGGAGAACAGTTGCTACAGATATATGTGTTGTTTACACAAAATTATTCTAAATCCTGCAGGGTGAGGGTTTTTGAACTTTGTAAAGGGAGGGTGTTTATGGGACTGGGGCAGAGCTTTAGCGTGCTGGGGTTGCTGAAGTGGGAGGGGGGCGGGCAAGATGGGTGGGATACGCAGCAAGTATGGTGCTCTGCCTATATGATGCTAATGCTGTATTATACAAGGTCGCTAGCTGGGAAGAAATGTGGATTGATGACAGTCTGAGGACATGGGTAGTTTAACAAAGTTTCTAACTTGGAACGTACGTGGACTCAATAATCCTAAAAGATAAGGGCTGTGTTCGCCTATTTGGATAGAGTGAATGTAAACATTGCTTTCCTACAGGAAACACATCTTACCAAATGGACGGACAAGTATGTGGGGACAAAATGGGCCACAGTAAAGGTTGCGTCATCATACTCCTCGTATGCACGGGGTGTGATGATTTTAGTCAAGAAAGGAACCCCATTCACACTGATCTGCTCTGACATAGATGAGCAGGGCAGGGTGGCAATGGTCCTGGGTAGACTAGGGGGTACAACAGTACTACTGGTCAACATTTATGGTCCCAATGTAGATGATCATGCGTTCTTTAGCGATGTTTGGAGACAGATAACCTTGTTTTCCCCTGCGGCTCTGATCTGGGGTGGGGATTTTAACTTGTGATTGATGTTGATATGGACAGATCGCAGGCTGTGGGGGTGAAGGGAACTCATGCCTCACAGGTACTAATGGAAGTAATGCATGCGGAAGGGCTTCAGGACATCTGGAGGCTGCGCAACCCTACTGCTCTCTAGAGCACTTTTGTCTCCGGAGTGCATGGCTTGTGGTCCAGGTTGGACTACTGGATTGCGTCAGAAGAGGTGTGCCCCTGGGTAGTCACAATAGATCATCTGCCGAAAACACTTTCTGATCACTCCCCTGTTCTAATGGGCTTGCAGGTCCCTGAATGCGTTAGACCCCCATTCCAATGGAGACTTCAGCAGTCTTCTCTTACGGACCCGGTCTTTCGACACACTATTGGCAATGCTATTGGGAATTTTTTCCGTGAAAATGAGGGATCTGTGGAGAGTGCAGGAACCTTGTGGGAGTCTTTCAAAGTTACGATACGTGGGGAATGCATAGGGGCCCAAGCTGGGGTCTTGAAAGATCTGAGGCGCAGAATGCAGTCGCTGGCTACACAAATCACAACGCTGGAAAGGGAATATGAGCGAAGGCTCGACTCAGGAATTCTCACTAACATAAGAGACCTAGTTACTGAGTATAATCAAACTGCAGACCAGGAGATCCTACATTGCTCACGACGCTGCAAGGCACGCTATTATGGGGAGGGTGGTAGGCCGAGCCGCTCACTTGCTACGAAAATAGCAATGTCCGGAGGGCAGGCAAACATTATAGAAATGCAAGATGGGGAGGGTATTATAAAATACTCCAACTCTGATATAAGCAGGATTTTCCTTGATTTTTACACAGAGCTATATGCTGACAGTCCAGACATCAGGGAGGAAGAGATAGCTAATTACTTGGATGACATAGCGCTGGGTTGGTTGTCAACTGGGCAGAGGGAATATCTCACGCAACCTTTCGATATTGACGATGTGAAGGAGGCTATCATGTCGTTACCAACCTGTAAGGTGTCTGGCTTGGACGGCCTACCCAGTGCATTTTATAAGGCATATATAGATGAGATAGCGCCCAGACTCTTAAATGTGTATGCCGAAGCCTATGAGACAGGGATTCTCCCCCCGACACTACAGGAGGCATTGATAGTAACCCTATTGAAGCCGGAAAAGGCACCTAATAAATGCGAATCCTATCTGCCATTATCTCTCATTAATATAGATGTTAAAATCCTAGCTCGGATATTTGCTACTAGGCTACAACCATTGGTACCAAAACTGATCCTGCCGGATCAGTCCGGCTTTGTCCCCAAACGCTCTACAACGCATAATTTGAGAACGCTGTTCGCAGTGCTTCACTATTTTGAACCTGACTTTCAGGCAGTTGCGGTGTTCCTTGACGCCGCAAAGGCCTTTGATTCTTTGAGGTGGGTTTTTATGTTTACAGTGTTCCAAAGGATGGGCATGCCGCCTTTTTTTCTAAAATGGATCCGCCTGCTTAACGCCGAGCCCGTTGCCAGACTGCGAGTAAACGGGTGGATATCTGAGGCCTTCCCAATACAGAGGGGCACGCGACAAGGCTGCCCCCTATCCCCGATGCTCTTTTCCCTGGCGCTAGAGCCGTTGGCTTGTAAAATACGGCAGAAGCACGCGCAGGCCGCGCTGAGATTTAATATGAGGCCGTTGGCTGTCTCCCTCTACGCGGACGACATGGTGCTGTACGTTCGCGAACCAGAGACATATCTCCACGCTCTGTTGCACGAATACGTAGTGTTCGAGCGCTACTCAGGCCGCGGCATAAACTGGGCCAAATCCACTGTATTCCCTCTGACGGCCGATACTAGGGAGGTGGCACTGGAATTTCCATTAGCATGGTCCACGGACCCAGTGAAGTACCTAGGCATATGGGTTCATAGAGACCCTGAGGTAGTGGTCACTATAAACTATGGGCGGGCTAGGGCCAAAATCTCAGATCAGGTCGCGAGATGGACTCGCCTCCCTCTCTCACTCGCCGACAGGATCGCTATTGTAAAAATGAACATTCTACCGAAGCTATTATATCTATTTGTTAATATCCCGATTCGGCTTAATATGGCTCTATTCCAGGCCCTCCAGTCTTGTTTGCTGTCCCTGGTGTGGGCTGGGAAAAAGCCGCGCTGTCGAGGGACAGTGCTCACGCAGCCATTTGAAAGAGGCGGATTTGAGGCACCTGATCTCCGATTATATTATCTATGCGCGCAAGCGCAGTATGCGCACTACTGGTTTTTCCCCCAAAAGTTTCTGCACCACACGGCTGTAGAAGCTGACACTACGCTTCCGACGCCGTTGATAGCAATGACTTTGCAGGGAGGGGATGGTGCGACAAGTAAAGAAATAAATACGTTGAAGTGTACTGCGTGGGCCTGGAGGAGTCTCGCCAGGTGGGCCGGGCTGGAATATATCTATGCTCCGGAACTCCCGTTAGCGGCACACCCGGGCATATCTGCAGCGCAGGAACAGGGAGCACTGAGAGTTTTGCGGAAAGCAAAGGTCACCAAGATAGGCGACTTGTACCATACTGGGACGTTCAGGTCCTTGGCTGATTTCCAGGCTGGGAGCACATATAACACTTGCTGGGATTCACATTTGTAAGAGAGCGTCAAGCGATGCGATCCATTTACCCAGGATTTCCTGCCGAGCCAACGGTCCTTAAAGCTTTGCAGGTGGTGCTGGCCGGGGAGGAAGGTAAGGGGCTGATCACCTGGCTTTATAGGGTTTCTCAGGTAGAAAATGCGCTAATGGACCCCCCCCCCATCGTTAGTGAAATGGAACACTGTGCTGGCCTCACCGATGACGTTTGAGAATTGGGAGGCCTGTTGTGGTTTGACTGGTCGGCTAACAGCAAATTGTAATCTCCGTATTATACATTTCAAGTACCTACATTAGCTGTACTATACCCCTAGTCAGCTTAAGAAATTTGGGTTGCGCGAGGAGGCAGGCTGTACCAGATGTGGGCAGGAGGAGGCAGATTTCCTGCATCTGTCGTGACCTTGTCCTACCATTAATGTATTCTGGGGCAGGGTTGTACGCATGATATCAGATATAGTCGCAGAACAAGTTCCATGCACTCCCGAGGTGTGTCTACTGGGCTGGATGAAACAGGTTAAACCATGTAATAGGAGGCTGGTTGCTATCTCCACGTTATTCGCCAAGCGAGCAGTTGCAATGCATTGGGGTGCTAGAGCTGCCCCAACGATCCGGCAATGGGTCCGAGCATTGGTGTATTGTAAGGAGCAAATGAGCATCTATGCAGAGGAGCTGCCCATGGCCTCGAGGCCAAAAGATTTCTGAGCACCACTGACTTTGTTTCTGCTACAAAATCCTGATCTGCAGGCGACGTGATGATATCCATATTCTGGACTTGTATAACTATCTGCGCTGGTCCATCTCACCAGCATAGCTATAAATGTAATGTATATTGTGCTTTTTCTATGTACTACTGTGCTTGCTGACTTTCGTATGTTGGGGTGGGTGAGGGAGGGGGGGTTGGGTGAAGTTGAAACATGCAGAAAATGGTTTGCACTTTTCATTGAACAATGTGTCTTGGCAGAGAAGCTCTCTGCGCTGTTGTGTAACATGTGTGCAATCGGTCAAAATAAATAAAATAAAAAAAAAACTCATTGCACACCCCATTAATCACATTTGCCGTTGGTACCATCTCTCAAATACATTCATTAATACTTGTATGGCCTACTGTTCATGTAACCATATTAAAAAAAAGCATTGTAGATTTAAAAAAAATAAAAAATAGAATATATAGCCAACTGTAAAATGATGGAATAAAGTCAGGAACAATCTCATACAATTAGAACCCCTGGTAGATAAAACTTAAATAGAGTATCTAATATTCGATGCAATTGATAAGCAAATCATCATAACTATAATCATATAGAGCTTCAGGATAAATATACAATAAAAAAGAAAAAGGGTTCAATCGAAAAATGAGTAGATGATTTTAAATGAGTTTAAATTGGTGCATGTGACAACATGAATCAGCAAAATAATTTAACATTCCAATAGTGAACAATAATATCGATAAATAGTATATACACAAAAAGAAATTATCACCAACGTAGAGCAACAAGAAGAGATAAGAAGTCAAATAAAAAGAAGAATAAACGGACCAAATAGAAAAACTAATAAAGGGTAGAATAAAATAAAGAAAAGGAAACAGAATATAGAAAATAGAAAATAAGATACTTACTTTTATCATGAGATTAAAGAGAGAGAAAGTTAATGATAGATCCAAGATAAAGAGAAACATACAATCGTACAGACTTATAGAGAAGTAATCTCCAATACGCAAAATACAAAACAAAGAATTGCATAGTTCGGGTGTCTAAAGAGATACGTATTATATATATCATAAATGACCACTGTAAAATTGTGTAACAAAGATATCATGAACCATACTGTTCAGCTAGAACAAAAATTATAGAAGTATTAAATAATGTGTCTATTCTAAAGTATCATTCCACCAATGAGATTTCATAACTATAACATAAGGCAATTGTATAACTATCCTAACATTGGTGACGAATGATGTCATGAATTAATAGATCTATGTACAAAAGATTACTGCCTAAAAGGACCACTGAGCAGAGGAAAGACAGAATAAGGAGTAAAGTAGAAATTGGAATAAGCAAAAGAGAAAAGATATGCATTAACAGTAGTACAATCTTAACAATATACCTGCAAAAGAGCCATAGAAATTAGGTTGATCAACCTTGTACATAACATGCAAGGGATGTAAACCCAAATAACACTAAAAACAGTACGGAAAAATGCATTATCTTGTAAAAAGGAGAATCAATTAATAGAGAATAACTAATCTAGGATGAGCGAAACCTCAGTGTATAATCACCAATTGTAGGATGAGCTCAAAAAACAGCAACAACCACCAATATTATGGCAAGGAACCAAAAAAGGCAGAGAACCAGTGTATGTATTAGATAAATGAAAAGCATTAGGCGCAGACATGTCAATACATACAAATCGTTAAGGACGAGAAGTACCAGGAAGAGAGTCTGAGTCCATCTGCATTTCAAATTGATTGTCTAGGAAAGTCGAAAGATCTGAAGGCTCATAAAAAATCTGAGGAGGACCTTTGAAAGTTATCCGGAATCTTGAGAGACCAGCAAAGGAAAATGGAATATTCATATCAGTGAGTCTCTTGCGTAAATTCAGGAAGCCTTTGCGACGAATTACAGTGTCTCTGGCAAAGTCTTGTGAAATTGATATTCTGTGGCCTTCCCATTTTATTGTTTTAATCTTCCTCATGTGTGCCAGAATTTGATCAGTATGTTGGTGGCGCAAATGTTTAAAGATCAAAGGTCGTGGAGAAGACATTGTTCTAGGTTTAAAAGTTGGGACTCTATGAGCACGTTCTATCTCAAAATCCTTGTGGAACGAGATATTCAGAACATTTGGGATCCAAGTAAGTAAGAAGTCAATCACTGAAGGAGCAGACTTCTCACAATCTTCCGATAATCCAAAAATACGAAGATTACTTCTGCGATTCCGATCTTCCTGCTCAGTTAGGTCCCTTCTTAATGAAACCATGGAACGCCCAAACTTTGGATGTGCTTCGCTTGTTTGTTTGTAAAGTCTTCCGCACTACTTATTCGCGTTTCGGCATTGGAAACACGTAATGAAAGATTTTTGAGGTCATTTCGAATTGCCGACACCTCTACTTGAAGCAGATCTGTGTTTGTTTTGGTACTCTGTGCTATATCATGGACAGTATTGAGTTTGAGTAATATAGTTTCTAAAGTTGAGGCAGAGTCAGTATTACCCTTAGCTGGTAAGTCTGGGGTAGGTGAGGTCTGTTTAGATTGTTTCAGGTTCCCCTTAGAATCTCTGTCCTTAGTGGCAACACCCATACCTTCTGCCATTGGGGAAGATCGCAATAATCACAACTCAATGACTTGAAGTGTGTAGAAATTACGCTATAACAAATGTGCCCAGAGTAATGTAGGAATTACTCAGTAAAAGCCAGGTATTAATGCCAGACAGAAAGAAGGCCAACACATCTGTAGAATATGTGATAATCATCAAGCACTGATAAAGCACTTACTTAAAACAGAGTCTGTCGACAGGCAAAGCGTCACACAGTGAGAAACCTGACAGCATCTGTCAATTTGTGGTCTTCAGTAATGGATGAGCACCGCACATCCAACATTAAAAGGAAAAAACTCCAAAAGCAGTGGATTGATCTTCAAAGATAAAGCACACAGGACTTTGAAAAGTGAGGAAATTAAAAGATGGTTCCAGCACTTAGTCACTGCAACGCAATAATAACAGTGGATACCAGACACAATACTGCTCATGCGGTAATCCACCACCAATGAACTACATCCAAACGCTGTTACTAGGGCTAGTAATTAGGAAATATATATCCCTCAAAAGGATCATGTCAGCGGCCGCCATTTTGTAAATTCTAATGACGTGATAGAAAAAGTATCTCTCACCAAAATGAGAAAATCTCAGGTCCTGTCGTGAAAAGCATTAAAGTTGGCATATACGATACCACATGCTCAGCAAGGGGGATAAGCCTGGACTAGAAGCACACGAGCAGGTTCCATGTATTACACGCCATGTCGTGGCAAGAGTTCCGAAGCAGGTGCCATTTTAGAGCCCTGGCATCATGAGAAAAGCTTCGAGTGAGGCCACACACGGAGACGTAGACCAAAAGACTTCTGGGTTGTCCCCAAGGCTCACGAGCTGTTCCGCCGCTTATCGCCGCCCAAAGGTGATCGAAAATCACCCGAAAAGCATGTCAACTTCAGCGTCCGCACCGGTGATACGGCGGAGCTCAGGAAACTGCGGCCATCTTCATTGCGCGCTAAGCCACGCCCCGTCACACAGGCATTATAAGGGAGATGGAAGGACACACCCAAACATCCAATAGACCATGATGACACAGGGGCGAGGCTAACTTCGGACCAAGATGGCCACTGTCTAGCGGAGCACTCATCCCCCAGCCAGGGCCAAACTGGCAACAGCAACCAGCCCTGGCAGATTGTTGCTTGACCTATTTGGTTAGAGTCTTACACAACAAGGATACAGGAGTATTTGGAAGACATAACCTTGGCCTGAATCGAATGTGGGGCCAGAACCTTCCTGCAAGAACCGATAGAAGTGCAATAAATACTTCATACTATTGACGAATTGGGCAGGGGGTAAATCCCCGGGACCAGACGGGCCTACAGCTGAATTTTGTAAGGCCTACAAGGCTATCTTGGCAAATAGGCTAAATGACCTATATTAATACTCTATTGACAGGGCACAACTACCCCAGATGAGAGAGGCCCCCATCACACTAATTTCAAAACCTGGTAAGGATCCTCTGTACTGCAGATCATATCGGCTGCTGTCCCTTATGACTCTGGATAAAAACATCCTAGCCCGAGTAGTGGCCAATTGATTAAACCCATTGATGAAAGCACATGGTGCTCCCGGAGCAGTCCCGGTTTATACCCAGCAGAACTACCAGTGGGGGCTCCTCCGCTATGACGGAGGAGCGTCGCCCCACTGCTTTCGAGCAGTGGAAAGGAAATATATAATGATAATAACGTTAAGTTATTATCATTTTATATTTCCTTTGCGGGCGGGCGGGTGGGTGAGGCTGCTCTGCTCACGGAGCAGGGCAGGAGAGGAGTGTTTTGCCCACTCCTAAGTGCACAGTGACTGTCTGGTCGGCCCTCTCGGGCCGCCCAAACAAGTCATGCACACTTTCCCCTTCTCCATGGAGGCTGCATTACAGCCTGCAAGGAGAAGATGCCCACCGTTACAGCCCCTGGCTGAGCACCGTGTCATGGCACTCAGACCAATCACAATGCTGCATTGCAGCGTTGTGATTGGCTTAGGGGAGGGAGCCTGGTTGCCTGCTTCCTATTCCTGTAGTCAGAAGCAGGAGAACAGGAGCAGGACCAGAGACGCGGGACCCGGTACCGCCCAAAAGGTACGTTAGTTTTTTATAAAACTTTTAGCTCCCTCCCACCATTGCAAGCACCCCCGCAACCCCCCCACGACCCCCTGCACCCTCCACCCCACCTGCCAGCCATGCCGGCCACCACTGAGAACTACCCTCAACAAACTGAGGTTACTATTTGCCACGATGCATCAGATACACCCGAAAGTCAACACTCTGGCAATTATTTAGATGCTGAAAATGTATTTGACTCTCTGGAGTGGCCCATTTTGTTCACCGTTCTACACAAATTGTGGATAAGTGCTAACATTCTAGGTCGAATTAGGCTCCTATACACTGAGACCCTGGCTAAAATAGGTGTCAATGTATGCCTATCACCAAAGCTCCGAATCCTCAAAGTTACGTGGCAGGGCTGCCCACTCTCACCTCTCTTCTTTGCACTGGCCACGAAACTCAAGGCAACCCTGCTGAGGGACAATCACTTGCAAAGGGGTATCACCTTTCCATATAAACAAGCATCACTTTCCCTGTATGCCGATGATGTTCTGTTAATTGTTACGGACCCTGATGTTAACTTAATGCGAATAATTAACAGAATTATCGAGTTTGGTTCCATGTCTGACATACACATTAGCTGGAACAAGTCAGAAATGTTTCCCCTCACAGAATCATTGACAAAACTACAGCTGAGTTGCTCGCTGCAATGGTGCTTGGAATCGGCCCGGTACCTTGGCATACAGATAAATAGAAAAAAGCATAGAGGTTTGCAGGACAACAATGGCCCAGTTACGGAAAAACTAAACGACATGGTGGGGAAATGGATCACATTGCTGTTATCCATGGTTGACGGTGTCACCATCGTTAAAATGATGGTGCTCCAACAGTTTCTCTATCTGCCCAACAACATGCCCATCCCGCTGAGCTGACGATTCTTTGCAAGCCTGTGATCGCTCCTACCTCGACTGGTGTGGGGGTGATAAGAATCCAAGAATGGAATGGAAAGCCCCACACTCCCTTAGGGAAGGGATGGCTTTGATGTACCAGATAAGGAGTGTTACTATGATGCAGCACAATCCCATTATGCTGTTCACAGGTTTGACCCCCAGTATAGACTGCCACATTTGCCAATAAAAAGAGATCAATTTGATGTAGAGACACTAAAAGCCAATGTGGCAATCCCTCCGCCTCGACCCATGCAGCTAATTCACACTGTGCTTCTGTATTTAGTCTTACCTGCCAACTCACACGGTGCCACAGTGTGACACACAATATCGGCTCCCATCACACGGTCTCTGGGTGAGTAGCCGATATCACAGGGTGGCAGGGAAAACGAGCTGAAAACCACTGCAAATAGTGGATTTCCAGCTCGTTTTTGAGAGGCTTTGAACTGCCGACATCCATTAAGGGGTGTGAAAACACCCAGGACATCAGCATCAGCAAGCTTTTTTTTGGGGGGGGGGCTTGGGGGCAGGGGGGGGTTCAAAAGTGCCTCCTAGGTACTTCTCGGCGCGAGCCCCCCCCTTTCAAGGCCTCGCCCCCTCCTTACACTGTGAGGTTGTTCTACAAGTTGGCAGGTATGATTTAGTGGTTGGTATGGACTATGTTGAAACACCGCAACCACTCTCTGATATATTATCCTGTGTTGTTGTTAGTTGACAACCCAGCGCTCCACCCCCTCTGACGCTGGAGAGGGGCGTAAAGGACCGACTTGATAGGGCTGGCTTACTGAGGATGCCTCAATTATATGATGGCAATACGTTTATAACGATGGATAAGTTCAAAGGAGAAAGAACACTGAAGCATATTGACATGCTTGGCTACTTCAGCTTAAGACACGCCACACCATCCAGGTGGCCCTCATTTCCAGAAGCGCCCCCAGACTTCGCTCCACTCACTCAGGTGCTCCAACACCCACAAAACAGAGGTTGGATCTCCCAAATGTATAGACTGTTTACTGAATCTACAGGCACACCTGTGACTAGTACACTGGATGGATGGGAGGTGGAGCTGGGAGATGGTATTGACCCAGAAGAGTGGAAATACTGTTGCTCGCAAACTAAGAGGGTGTTGATTAATCACAGACAATAAGCTGATCCATTTCAGATTCCTCATTGGCTATAGTGCACTCCCAGCTTTGTCCACAGGATTGACCTTGAACGTCCTGCAAATTGTAACAGGTGTGGGGGCGCCTCAGCGGACTTCTACCACCTGGCATGGGCCTGCTCCTTGGTGAGCGCAAGCTGGGGGGAGGGCATAAGAGTTATTGGAGAGGATAATAGGGAGCTCCGTGGACTGTTCTCTGAATCTATTGTTGTTGGGTTATGTTAAACACGTCCTCCAAACATCCAGACGATTGGCTGAAGCACTTATCCTTTTGGCAAAACGTTGCCTGTTATCGGTCTAGATGAGGGGTCTGGATGTTACCGGTCTGAATGAGGGGGCCGCTGCCAAAGCTCCAAGATTGGCTGTGGGACGCTGCCACTTGCGAGATTATGGACTCTGATTTTGCTCTAGTGCATCGCTTACAATCTAGAACAGCGACATTTAGGGCCCTCTCAGGACCTATTCGACGTCACAACAAGACAAGAAGGAACAGACATAGTAATTACACAGGTGTATCTAGACGAACACACGTTTAGGAATGAGGAGTGAGTAAATCTCAGGCCGACAATGCTCCAAGATGTCAATAGAACTAGCTCAAGGAGATCTGTTATGGCTGCTGCTGTAACAGTGGGACATTGCATACTGTTGATTCCTGGGTGTGATGTCTGAACTCCCTCTTGATGCAGTGTTTCTCTCTGTGCAATGATGAGAATCAGTGATACTCTGCATGTTTTTTTCAGATTAAACTCTGTAATGGTCCCTGTGCTGTGTTTGACTACAAGTTTGCCATGTCTACTAAAGAATCTAAATAAAGGCTTTTTTTTTTTTTTAAAGCATTGGCAAAGCCAATAGATCTGTCCTATGGGCGAGCTATTGGCTTTGGCAGTCGGTGGGGGCGGAGAAGGAGAGGACAGGTGTGTGTGGAGGACGAGAGGGTAAAAACAGGCACTATTAAGCAGCCAGCGCAGGCCGCAATCTTGTTCTTTTTATCTTCCAGTTTAAGACGGGGAGAAGAAACAGGGACAGGTGGAGAAGAAAAATGGATGGGGGCACGTGGGAGGGGAAGAAGTAACAGGGACAGGGTCTGGTGGGAGGATAAGAAGAAACGGGGTCTGTCGTGTAGTTCCTAAAAAACCTATATAGAATTTGCGCGTTTAGACAACATACACTGCGGGACTGGTGTCCAGACTGATTCCAGACACCCCCACCGGGTATGTTGGCCTGTATAAACCACGAGGGAGCCAACCTTGCCTCCACCAAGCTGCACAGCCACATCATAGCCTGAATCCAATGAATTAAGTTCGTGTAATTTCTTCAACTTTTTCTTTTTTCACCAATACTTTTAATCCTTGTCTTTTACGTTCAATTCATTTTATTCAATCCATATCATACGTCAATGTTCAAACAAACTCGGGAGCATCAGATGGATTTCATGTCATGATTTATTTTCACAATCCCAATGCATTTCGGGAATTAACTTCCCTTCATCAGGGAATCTAGAAATGCAAACAAATACTTTCTTTAAGACAAATTATATCCATTAAGCATTTCATCCATATTTTTTTGAAAAACGATACTCAACAGTGACATGAACAATGAGCATGTGAATAAGGCGAGACATATACACTGAAAAATATCACTTATTATCTATATGCAGTCTTTTATACACCCACAGAGTTCACATCTATTGGTAATCCCAAAATAACTCCCTTGTTTTACGAAAATACACCCCTTTATTTTAATATGAGGAACAGTACCACTCGTTTAAATAGAATAAACATAAACACATGAAAAATTCCCTACGCTTACCATGACATGCTGTTGTATCCTAAAACATGAGGAACCCATTCCAAAATAGACAGAAACCAATTTAAAACGGCCATTTCTTTATCTCTCCATTATATTAACGTGCCGAAGCACGCTTGTGTACTTTCAATCCCAACCGTGTCTGTTGTAAAAGAAACCATTTATCTTTGTTTCCGCCCTATGTAATGCCACGCAGGTGATTAATTACGTCTGTGTGTCACAAGACTCTAAACAGCAAACCACGTGAGCTGCTCATTTAAACCCATACTACTCCAAGTCCCAGAGTGCAATATCCCTTGTTCTTTTATCCCGGAATCTCTCTCGTACCCAAATAGCTATTCACTGCATTAGCGTTAATAAAAAAATGCATCAGCGTTAATAAAACAATGAATGTGAACCCACTCCTTTCCAACCCGCCTTATTTCCATGATTAATGTTAATATCATAAATCTTTAGAGAAATGCTCCACTACGATATTTTTCTCAAGTGTTTGCAAACATCGTATAATTTATGATTTTCCAACATGACACGACACCCAACCTCTGCGCCGTCCGTCATCTTTGACATCGACTTTGGATCAATATTCTTTGCTGATCTTGTTGCTTACAGTCTTATTCAACATTTTAATCATGGGTGCAATCTCATTTCGAGACGAAAAAAAATTCATGAAATGAGTTCAATGGGGATGAGATGCACACCTTTTCACCAACCATTTTAGAACCATAATAAACCGAATAACTCTGATCAAGCGTTTACGGCGTGCAAAACTTGCTCCGCGCTTCGTCCCATTGCGCTGCAACATAACTAAACCACGAGGGAGCCAACCTTGCCTCCACCAAGCTGCACAGCCACATCATAGCCTGAATCCAATGAATTAAGTTCGTGTAATTTCTTCAACTTTTTCTTTTTTCACCAATACTTTTAATCCTTGTCTTTTACGTTCAATTCATTTTATTCAATCCATATCATACGTCAATGTTCAAACAAACTCGGGAGCATCAGATGGATTTCATGTCATGATTTATTTTCACAATCCCAATGCATTTCGGGAATTAACTTCCCTTCATCAGGGGAATCTAGAAATGCAAACAAATACTTTCTTTAAGACAAATTATATCCATTAAACATTTCATCCATATTTTTTTGAAAAACGATACTCAACAGTGACATGAACAATGAGCATGTGAATAAGGCGAGACATATACACTGAAAAATATCACTTATTATCTATATGCAGTCTTTTATACACCCACAGAGTTCACATCTATTGGTAATCCCAAAATAACTCCATTGTTACGAAAATACACCCCTTTATTTTAATATGAGGAACAGTACCACTCGTTTAAATAGATAAACATAAACACATGAAAAATTCCCTACGCTTACCATGACATGCTGTTGTATCCTAAAACATGAGGAACCCATTCCAAAATAGACGAAACCAATTTAAAACGGCCATTTCTTTATCTCTCCATTATATTAACGTGCCGAAGCACGCTTGTGTCCTTTCAATCCCAACCGTGTCTGTTGTAAAAGAAACCATTTATCTTTGTTTCCGCCCTATGTAATGCCACGCAGGTGATTAATTACGTCTGTGTGTCACAAGACTCTAAACAGCAAACCACGTGAGCTGCTCATTTAAACCCGTACTACTCCAAGTCCCAGAGTGCAATATCCCTTGTTCTTTTATCCCGGAGTCTCTCTCGTACCCAAATAGCTATTCACTGCATTAGCGTTAATAAAAAATGCATCAGCGTTAATAAAACAATGAATGTGAACCCACTCCTTTCCAACCCGCCTTATTTCCATGATTAATGTTAATATCATAAATCTTTAGAGAAATGCTCCACTACGATATTTTTCTCAAGTGTTTGCAAACATCGTATAATTTATGATTTTCCAACATGACACGACACCCAACCTCTGCGCCGTCCGTCATCTTTGACATCGACTTTGGATCAATATTCTTTGCTGATCTTGTTGCTTACAGTCTTATTCAACATTTTAATCATGGGTGCAATCTCATTTCGAGACGAAAAAAATTCATGAAATGAGTTCAATGGGGATGAGATGCACACCTTTTCACCAACCATTTTAGAACCATAATAAACCGAATAACTCTGATCAAGCGTTTACGGCGTGCAAAACTTGCTCCGCGCTTCGTCCCATTGCGCTGCAACATAACTAAACCACGAGGGAGCCAACCTTGCCTCCACCAAGCTGCACAGCCACATCATAGCCTGAATCCAATGAATTAAGTTCGTGTAATTTCTTCAACTTTTTCTTTTTTCACCAATACTTTTAATCCTTGTCTTTTACGTTCAATTCATTTTATTCAATCCATATCATACGTCAATGTTCAAACAAACTCGGGAGCATCAGATGGATTTCATGTCATGATTTATTTTCACAATCCCAATGCATTTCGGGAATTAACTTCCCTTCATCAGGGGAATCTAGAAATGCAAACAAATACTTTCTTTAAGACAAATTATATCCATTAAGCATTTCATCCATATTTTTTGAAAACGATACTCAACAGTGACATGAACAATGAGCATGTGAATAAGGCGAGACATATACACTGAAAAATATCACTTATTATCTATATGCAGTCTTTTATACACCCACAGAGTTCACATCTATTGGTAATCCCAAAATAACTCCATTGTTACGAAAATACACCCCTTTATTTTAATATGAGGAACAGTACCACTCGTTTAAATAGATAAACATAAACACATATACATGTTGGCCTGTATACCAGCCTGTATACCAGCTAGCTCACAGTGCCACTAGAAACTCCTCTTACCAAGGAGAGAATAGTTCTTGGCAACTATCGAACATGACAACCCTGATCCCTCAGGACCGTGGAAACAGTGCAATACTTTTCGCTAAGGTCACTCGCGCTCACTTTGTCTCAGAGAGATACACAGAATAAACGATATGGACGTTTTTCAATAAGCATTTATTGAACACTCGTTATTCTAGTGTAAAATAGGTGTGCTGAAACAACCACTAGACAGAAACAGATATAAATGATTAGAAGCACTAAAAAGGTAAAAGGATGGTAGATTATTACCATCTTGCTATAACCATGAATACAGGCAAGTATATAAAATACATGATAATAAAATGCGTACTCCTACGATGCTACCCCAACTAGATGTACCTAAGTGTACCTAGCATATGTGTAGGTGTTAAGCCAAGAATCCCTCTAGGATAAAGTCAACCCCATTACCTGAAGTGAGAGACTGTGGGACCCCGTCTTGGTCTCGAGCTGGACACCCCGCAAGGGTTGTTAGACCACTGCGAGCTGGAGTATCTTATACTCTGCATGGAGGAACCTCAGCGTCTCGCGTCAGTGTGTCGACAGGGAAGTCCTGATCTCCTCTGACTATCTCAGCAAGATGTGATGTTTATATACCCAAAGGTATCCCCAGGGGTTCTACCTTGCTGTGACATTGTCGGACTTAGGATGACGTCGGGAATGAACCTTGTACATAGTTAATATGCAGGAGATGGTAGTCCTGCTGAGTTTCCAAGAATCCAAGAATCCTCATGCATAATGTATGAGGCTATTTTTCAGGGAAAACCCCACGTTCTGTAAGCAGTACCGTAGCTAGGTAAAGGGTCAGTCCTAGCAGCCCGTTATGTATGTAATGTAGGGACGAATATAGGTGAAAGGTTGGGATGTTACCTGGGCCTATATTGGGGTACCTATATGGAATATAACAGGTCGGTGGAAGGAGAAGAAGAGATGGGGACAGGCATAGAGGGGCAAGATAAGAGGCAACAGGGATGGAGGAATAAAAAGCAATACAGTCTGTGGTGGGAGGGTAAGAAGCAACACTGACAGGGGGTTGGCAGTGTGAGAAGAAACAGCGACGGATGGCAGGTGGCTGGATAGGAAGCAACATGGTGGGGGTGGGTGGGAGGGGAAGAAGCAACACTGACGAGGGAGTTGGGAAGGAGAGAAGCAAAACACTTAAAAAAAATAGTACCTTTTTCACGGTGCCCGCAGCGGAAGGACCTTAATACATCTGAAGCAATCAGAACTTGGCCGATGCTCCTGCAGAATGAAGAGGAAGTGAAGACGGCTCACGCTGCCCAATTAGAAGCCAGCCAATGAGAGTGACAATGAAGCTCACAAATGGTAAGCAATGGGCGGGCTCCAAGGCCCTTGTTGAAGACAAATTATCTTGCAAGGGAGACCACCGGCACTAGCGCACATGCATTCACACAGGCAAATTCGAAAAAGAAAACAGTGACATTAAATTACTCCTGGGATCAGTCCAGAATGTAATTGACAATGTCTCGAGCCTATGGCTGAAGGTTCTAGAGCAAAAGAAGTCAAAGGCAAAAGGAGGCTGACTCAAAATCCCACTAAATTAGGTGTATAATACACTTCGTTGGCCAAGAATGGCACAAGCGCCCAATTTGTCAGATCTAAAATTGGATATTGAAGGGAGCCTTACCAGAGCATCTAGTTTTGTTCTTTGCTGGCTGTTACACACCAGAGGTTTTAGAACTGCATTGCATTGGCAGCACTTGGAATGCCGAAAAAACAAAGCAGAATTTGTGCTTAGCAGGGAATAGGGGCAACAGTAAAGCAGTTGCCTCATCAGATACACTCCTCTTCCGTTGCTGTGGTGGTGATGACAGGAGGTCGTTTCATCCTTGGATCCAAACACCATGGGTGGGCTGTCATAGTATTTCATAGATGTTCCAGTTTCTGAGAAACCCCATAGGGGCTGTCATTGAGCTGGGACGTGTCTATTTTTAGCATGTCACATCATTTGAAATAAGTGTAAATATTTGCCCATTAGCATGTTGAGGCGAACATCTGTGCTTGAAAGGCAATCTCCGCCCTCTCTCCCACTTCTCTGATTTAGCTTTTATTACCGCCAATAAAGAAAAAATCCAAAGTGGCCTAATCAATTTTTAAAAAGTTGCATGCTTGTTTCTCATTTTAAACCAAAAATAAACCCCATTGCTGCTAAGAGGCTTCAAATGATGTGTGACACTTTGAGCCAGTTCTTGATTTTTTAGATTACAACATTTTGCATTTTGGGACTTGTAGTTTTGTGTTTGCTATATGTCTGGTGTTAAAAATCCAATTATGCAAAGTCAACTTGTTCAAAATAATCAAAGCTGCTTGAAACTATAACAGAGCATTGAGCCTCATTCGGAGCTCTGAAGCTCTCTACAAATGTTTTATGAGCGTCCACTTTTTCATTTGTATTACACATAACAACAAATATTGTTAATACTTATTTGTTTGCTTCTGTATATGTAAAATATTTTGTCAAGCTTAATTGATACACAAAAGAGTTCAACTGTACAGACAGTAGCAATGCAACTTCACCAAAATAAAGGGGACAGCAGCAACCCTGGAATGTGTGTACGTACACACACGCACACACACACACACCTTCTCTGCTGTAATACTCCGCTCTCTTGCTGCCTGCTTTGAGACATGTTGTCACTGTCTGTAGATCCACTGCTGTCAATAACTGCAGGTTCTGCTGCCATCACTGCATGCGACTGCTGTCGCTCGGAGTCCTGCTATCATTGGAAGACGCACCTCCTGCTGTCTCTGCCCGTCACACGCACTGCTGTCATTCTATGCTGGTCATTGCCTACGGTAGTCACTCCCTGGCACTAAAGATAGTAGCGCGTCGAGACGAGGAACACAGAGCCTGGAGGCCAGTTAACCTTAATGGTACTTGAGGAGGGCTTTTCCAAGCAGCCTCAGTTAGTGCAAGGGACCCTAATCATTACGGTAGGGCTGGGGCTGCCCCCCACGCACCTATGTGGGTATGAAGGTGCTTCTAACAGAGTGGGAATACAAGAATTGCACTACCTCAGGAAGAAGCTATGTGCACTCCTCTAGGTTGCTGTGTGACGCAGGCAGATTAATGTATTGCAGAATTCATAGGCCAAGGCCCTGGGAGCCCAGCATGTGTGCCTGGGCCTTGTGAGCAGGGGGGGGGAGTCACTTTCAAAGCACAGGGATGCAACATATTTACAGCAATATGTCACATCTCTGTGCTTCCCCCTTCGTTGGCGCTCGAACTGCTGCCATGCACCGAAGCAGGGACCCTTGCACCATGGTGCAAGGATGCCTGCGTCACGGGGACGATTGTTTATGTGTAGGAAGGGTTTCCTTCCTGCCCATAAACAATCAGAAATGGCGTTTTACAACTTCTATGTGTGCTGCATTAGCACACATAGACCTTGCAAAATGTCATTATTTAATGATTGTTTATGTGCAGGAAGGGAACCCTTCCTGCACATAAACAATCACCAGAAATGATTTCCTCTTACTATGTGTGGTGCAGAATGCAGCACGCATAGAAAGAGGAAAACATCAAGGAGAAATGAATAAATTTCTTCTTGTGGCGCCTCCCTACGCCTCCCCTGGGGAGACGTAGCATTTAGATGCATTTCCAGATTTACGATTTCTCGTAATCTGGAAATGTGTCAGGTTCCATGGGTGTTGCATGGGAACACCCACAGCAACACCCATGGAACGCCCCTTTCACGCAAAGTGCTGCATGCAAAGGGGCCATATTTACAAGGACAGGAAAAGTGGCTTTTCCTGTCCTTGTAAATATGGTGCAGTAAAATGCGCCGCTGGTGAGTCACAAAAAGTGACACACCGGTGGCACAAGGAGCTTGTAAATCTGCCCCAGTATGTGTGCTTGGACCCTTAGGGACTTATCTACAAGCCCCTTGCGCTGCCGGTGCGTCACTTTTAATATAGGAAAAAGTGACTTACTGGCGGCAGAAGGGGCCTGTAAATAAGCCCCTTAGAGTGCACGGTATGCGCTTTTGGGCTGTAGGAGCAAGGTATGCCCCTGAGGCCTTCGAGACATTCAGCTGATGAAAAATGTTGCAAGAAACTCTAGAAAAATAGAGGATGGATATATTCCTGGGGCTTTGGGAAGTTATTAAATAGATTTCTTAGTATTATTTCTCGTCACAGTAAATGTTAATTTTCAATACGCTGCCTATTTTAGCATATACATTGTTCAGTGTTTTACTCCTTATGGCCCAGGATTAACTGTTGCTGTGCACTAACGCCTATCACACGATGAGGATCAATTGTGTTCACTCACGTTTTGCAGATCCGAAACACTGGTGATAACAGCAAACACCGAAATGTAAACTAATATTGGCAAAGACAATAGGTCTGGCTTGCATTTTTAGTCGTGACTAAAACATTAACGGAAAGCCTGCACAAGTGAAAAAAAAAAGCTACTGCTTTCTATTCACAATGATTCAATGAGATAAAAAGTTTAATGTCGGATGATTCAATACACTTTTGAGATGTAAAATATTCCCTCGTGCATTGCAATGCTAGCACTCAGTAGGAGGTGGAATGATCCACCAAAGAATCAGTAACACCTGGCGATAGAGAAATACTATTCTGGCGAAGCCAAACCAACTATAAGTGTACTTGAAAAAGTAATAACAATAGATAGTGCAGACAGTTGCGCTGTCAAGTCAAACCTATTCTGTAGCACCAATGGGCCCCTTCAACTTTTGGTCTTGGTATCTCCTGGCACTACACCTCAGTGTCATTTACTTGGTCCTCTGATGGATCTTGAACCGTGCCGAGAGGGGTTGGATATGGGGACCCAATCCAGTTATCCAATGGAATTGGATAACAGGCATACAAACTAGTAATTAGATTCATATATATAACTCTCAAAACTATGCAATACAAATACAGGATTATTACAGCAAGATCGAATCTTCTGAAGAAATTCAGTCAGACTAGAATCATACAAACCAATAATTCAGTTAACATTACCTGTTGACTAGAGACCTCTCTATTAGAATTCCCATCCCTCATTGATACTATATTGAAACGCGCAATCAATTTTTGGAGACAAGTCATAGAGAGTTGGAAACAGGATTGAGGATGGTTAGATTTTTATTATTAAGTTAAGAAGAGCAAATACATCAATATCAGGCATTTGACTTTAGCAGTATAGAATAATCAAATTAATCTCTATCGGGCCATCAATTACCAAAGTTTGGAGAAGAAGAGTTCAGGAAAGGACATGAATCATATCAGCTCAAAGGTTCCCTCCCATTGGGGAAAGGAGTCCAGGAATAGCGCACACAGCATATGCGTCAGCCCAAGGAAGGCCAGTAGAGTCCGCAAGGAACGAAAGCAGTCTTCAACCCGCAAAGAAGCAAGATCTTCTGTGGAAAGGTGGCAGCAAGTGTCGATCTTATCATCACTCCAATGTATGAAATATTTTCTCAAGTTCTGGGGTGACACCTCCTGGGTCACCTCATTTGAGTCAAACCACTCAGTCCATTGGTCAGCTCGTATAAGGTGATTATCATGCAGCAGAAAGAAGAAACATTTTACGGGGGAAAAGGTGGTGATCCTCACGTAAGCTGTCAAACCATTCAAAAAGTAAATTTGTGAACAATAGCCCTTCAGCAAAAGCACATGAGTGAGTTGAAGAGGACAGTTTCTCAGGGCAGATGTTCCCAAAGTAGCAAAATAGTTGCGAACAGTCCCGTTATGTGCAATGGAACTCTCTCTATAAAACATAGTTTCATCTCACACTGCAAGGTTTGAAGCCTTTCCATGAGAACAAAATCAAAGCTAAGGAAAAGAAATTGCAGGCCTAAATTGAATTTTAGTTCATGAAATACATGAGCAAATATAGAGTTAAATACAAATGTCTTCAATAAATATTCATAATGTTATCTAGCTTACATTTAGTAATGTTAATTCTTCACATACATCATTATTTAAAGGAGAATGGTTAATGAAACCTCTATAACACGTGAGTCATCACATTCACATTTCTATTCGACGTTAGAAAAATATATCATTGCAATTTTGTAAAACATGAATCTATGTTATTCAAACCTCCCAGAAACAGCCCCATTTTTTAAAAACTTGGAATGTGTGGTCACATTCGTTGGAACCAACAAAATTAGTATCAGCTTCAGTCCCACGCTTTAATATATATAGCTTTCCTCTATGTTGCCAATCTAGAGCAATAGCAGCTTAGTTTCCCATGGCTTTGAGATCTAGTTCCCTACGTGCCCAAGGTGGTATCCTAGAATGATTTGCAGCTTTAGCCATGATCTCTCTTCTACCTTCTATCAATTCTACGAATTCCCTTTCTACATTATGCAAAAGGCATGTTATATTGTGTTGGTGTGCATAAGCTGTATCTAAACTTTGTGTCCCATAATTTCAGCTGTTTTAGTATCAGGCGCAGTATTTAAATATTTCCTCACAGGCACTTCAAAAAAGATTAAATAATAGTTAGAATAATAGTACTGAAATTGTCCTTTGCCATAAAATAAGCTTGTTAGCACACTACAAGAAATACCATATGTACGGGTAGGTGATGATAGGTCACCCCTTCAGATACTGATGTATGCAATTGTAAACACACATAACAATCTCTAGCATCCATGGTGTCAACGTATTTGTACAACAATTTTGTAAACACGTTTGTTGAAAAATCACCAATAGACTGGTCTCCATGCAATAGCTTGTCATCTGAAGTACTTAGTTCATTATGGTTCGGCAAATTATTTTTAGGCACACTGGTTGAACAGGAGGCTTCCTGCTCCCTAACTTTAGCCATGGGAATTTCAGTCATAGAAAGTGCCCTAGCCAGCAGCCAGAAGCCTGTCTCAAGCACCATTTTTTGGTCTGGCATTAGTCAAAACCTTTCGATTTTACTAAACTCAAGTGCATATTATACATACATGAGCTTTCAGCTAGCACTATTTATCCACTGATCTATTGTTGTGTCAGTCACAATTTTTCTTCTGCCCTCTACAGCATACATCATGGGCCAATGGGTCAGCCCAAGTCAACCATTGGCTGACATCACTGTGAGTGACGGAACGCTACTCTTTCATAAAGAGCACATCCACACAACAGGGACTGCTCTGGCAAAGTGTGCTTTGTGAGTACAGACACTTTTTTCTAGCCAATGTTTATTTTTCATATAGACAAGAGCCCAGCAGGTCATCAAAAATATTTTTTTTACAAAAACCATGACAAACTTGCTTTTTGTTAGGTTTATACGTTTTGAAGCTGGAGAATAAAGTTGGAAATAGATTTTTGAACTTGACTCTGGTCCTCGCTCCTAGGAACCTTACACAGGGGGTGTCGCTTGGCGCTCTGAGGAGAGCCTAGGACTGCGGAGAAAACCATGGGCAGACCTGTTGATGAGGTAGTTACGCCTTTCTTGACCCTGATGAATGACTTTTGAGAAGCTACAACTAGGAGATCTATGGACTATAATGGCCCCAGCCCCCCCCCCTTGTCATAGTAGATGTCTGCCAATGCTTACAATGTGCTGTTGTTGCTCCCACTGGAGCCACTATTTAGAGAGTCTGTGAGAGACTGCTTGCGACTGGATTGGGACCTTAGGGGAAACATTGGTTAAAGTATGTGTTACATGGGGGCACCGACTGAGTTTATGATTGTTGGTTAATATAATGCGCGATCAGGTAATTATGACTGGAAACATCTGAGCGTCGAATACTGGTACATGTGGCAGCTTGATATTTATTGTATGCTCGTTTTCCAAATGTGACTCAGCCAATCACAACAGTTAAAAGGCTTAATAAAAATATATTTTTTTTAAACTTATTTGAGGGGACAGCAAAGGTCCAACCCACTCATACAAACCATGCACCCAACTGTCTCTAGGCACATTGTAGCTTAATGAAGTAGAAGAATACGTTTTCAACTGCACAATATCTTTCCACATTACTATGTTCAGCAGTTACTGGAGTGTGCAAATCAACTACAACTACACTGTTGTCCAACTGGTAAAACATAATGGAGATGGATGTCCCTCACAACAGTCCACATGTCCTCGACTTCCAGTGTGTGAGGATACCTACCTGTTGAAAATGAATGGGGGACCACAACTCATTTAAAATAGAGTATTGATCAAATGACCAGACAGAAATACATTCTCTATATTATCAGAAGTGCAAGCTCACAAAAACCTACTGCATTGGATTATCCCAAGCACCAGCAAGAAATAGGGCCCAAAAACCAAAAAAGGTTGAGCATATTTATGACAATATTCCTACAGACTGTGATTGCCACATGAAGAAGCTGAAGTGACTAAACAAGCTCTCAGCCACGTTTGACACCGTCTGTCCCTCCATCTTTCTACATAGACTGGTGAACTGCAGATCAATTAACGCTCTCCTCCACTTGTTTGAATCATTTCTCTCTGGTAGTTCCTCATTCATCCAGAGTTGGGCATTTTAGGTCTGCTCCCAGTCCAAAGCATTGTGGAGGTCTCCATGGTGTACCGTTATCACAACTCCTTTTCAATATCTATCTGCATCCGCTGCTGGCCTTACATAAATCCAGTGGTCTACCGTGTTGATGATTTCCAAGTGATTTTTAAACTTCTTCCTTCAACATACCATGATAGAAAACATTTTGCTAGCCAGCTTTTTGAAATGAGCAGTTAGATATGCACTAATAACCTAAAACTAAACCCATATAGTTAAAGTCAAGAACTGAGGCTTAGTTTTGGAGAAGAAACTCTCTATGAAAGAACAGTTTTCTGCACTTGAGTGCTGGATTCCAAAATTTTCACCTTTCCAAAAATTCTTCAAGTTTTTAACTTTTCCTCAAAAAGTACAAGTCATTCTTTCTTTTGTAAGGTCACAACCTGGCTTCTCACACAGTGCCCATATAGTTATCAATGGGTATCTAGGACATGAACTGCAGAAGCTGCACAATGGAGAATCTAGTCTAATTTGTAGCCTCCATTGATAGGCCATGTGTCATCCCCTGTGATGAGTCTGCACTGGCTTCCGGTTTGAGAGCCCATCAAATTTAAATCACTCTGGTTGAGCCATTTAGCTTTGTTTGGAAAAGACCCTTTCTTCTTCCAACACAATGTTTGTTTTATTTCAAAAGTGTTTTAATAATTTTACAAGGAAAAAAGAACAATACAGAAATTAGATGAATGGAGACTACAACATCCTGAGACCAAAGGCTATACATTACTTCTGAGCAATCATCAAATAAGGTGTGCTGTTCCACAGTAAACCCCCAAAATGTTTGAAAAAACAGAGACACTCCAACATGCGCCCTCCCCACCCCCCTTAATTAAAGGACACCATTCATGTGGCCACCGTAGTGCCTGTCCATTCACAGAAATAACAAAACAAATTTACTTAGCTCTGCCCCAAAAGTGGGAGCTACGAGAACACACAAATTGCAATACAAACAACTGCATCTACATAATCCAATGTCCATGTAATTTGCACAATGTTAGCTTGACTACAAGACCAATCAAGATCAGGATCAATTAACCCAGAAGCACAATTAGATGCCAACACACAGCAACAAGGCTTACCAACCACTACATTACAGAAAAACACACACCGAATGATATAAAGTGAATCATCCTTGAAAACTAAGGACGGACCCAACATGCAAGAAAGACCGTGGATGAAAAAACAATGCTGGGTCTTTAAGCTCCGCATAGACACTGTTGGTCTAAATGACGATATACCTTGGACATCACTTTCCATTAAATAACTATCCATTGCAAAATGGAGCATGCCACCTCCTGTTTTGCATCTGGTACCTCATGCCATCCAGTAGAGACCACCCACTTCTGGGGTATTTTTCCATCGTTGACTACCCTTCAGTTTGACTTACTCCCTTGCTGATGGTGCCAATAACTGATGTTTCTAAAAGAAAATGAGTACCTAACATGATATCGGAAAGGCTTAATTTGGTCTTCTGATACAAGCCTTCTTCTTTTTGTTCTGTTCCAACTTTTGTTTCGTCCAGCTCGTCTTTCATTAATAGCTGCACATTCTTTAAGAACTAGCCTCAGATGACACACATCCAACATGGCACCAACATTTAGCTCGCAAGCCCAATAAGCTGCTCCTTGACACTCCAAGGCAGTGGTCTTCAAACATTTTAATGCTGCGCACCCCCCAGTGGAAAAAAAATCAACGGGCCCCCTAAAATGTTTTGACAATTATTCTATTAAACTGGCAATGTTATAATAATTCTAGACTTATTAATGCATTGCTGTTAAGTTCTGTTACCGTTTTAAAAATGTAATAAAATGCATGATTTCCAAACATATTATTCTGGTCAGGCAGGCCTTACTAATGTGTAAAAGTATCCACAGTGTGATTATTAGAAGTGGGGGTTCTGAAGAGTATTTGGAGTTCCTTACCTTTTGACACTTTCTCCCAGCCAGGATATAAATGACAAAAGATGTTAGTGATGGCCCATTACAGAGCGGTGTAACAAAGGTTCCTCTTGTAATGATACTTCTTAAGGCAAATGAATGATTGAAGTTGAAGTTTATTGTAGACAATATGGGGTCCCATCCACCCACGACGGCTGCTCCTCATTAACTGTCACTAGGAGTCTAACTCCTATGACATCCCTCACATTCCATCTCCATGGCATCCCCTAGGCTGCCTTGTAAATGAAGCATCCTGCAGGATACCACACACCTCCCCTCCATATAAACAAAGCAATGAACAACAATAAACTATATACACATAAAATTATGATTAGCTGCAACAGCTTAAGCTACAACACAGCAAGCGGTTTACTTCATAACATAGTCTTTGAAATAATCAGGAACCTTTCCCTCTCTGGTAGATCTTCTCACTTGTCCTCCTGACATTGGCTTTGCACCAGAACCAAACTTTGAAGCTGTCAGGTTCTCTGCTGCTTTCCTCGTAACACTTTCTTTAAGAACCACCACTCTATTTAGGTTCCATATCTGAGAGTCCTCAGCCTTGACAGCATTCAACAAAACCTTCACCACCCTCATGGGCTTCAAAAACCCAGATGAACTACCCATGGTAAAAGGCTTTTTAATCATGACCACATCTCCCACTTTGACTTTAGCCACCTTCACACTTTTCTTCTTGTCAAAATTCTTCTTGCGAGCCTCTATTCTCTTTCTCTCCTTGAGCCTCCAACTTGCCCCATTTCCTACCATTACTGGCTGTGGGACCAAGTCATTCAGCCACGGTGGAGCCACCAAGGTATTGGGATGTCTCCCCTTAAATAACTCAAACTGAGATTTTCCCGTGACAGCATAGGGAGAGACTCTGTATGCTTCAACTTTCTTGTACATCTCCTCTCTCCAATTCAAACCCCCAGCTTTGGCCATGGCAACCATCTCCTTTAAGACCCGGTTAAACCTTTCCACCATGCCATTGGTTTCCGGGTGGTAAAGGGAAGACTTTTTGTGCTTCACACCACAGGATTTCAAGAACTGTTCCATCTCATTCGACACCAATCGCACTCCATTGTCTGTCAGCAATAAACTCGGAATCCCCTCTCTCCCAAACAATCCTTTCAGAAAACTCACAACATGTTTGGTCTCAATTCCTGTTGAAATCTTCACCTCCGGCCACCTTGAGAACATGTCTATGAGCACCATTACATATGATTCTCCGCCACCCCCATGTATGGGACCCAAAATATCTAACGCCACCTCTTGCCATGGCTTGACCGGGCTTTCTCTAATTATCATGGGTTGCGTTTTGGGTTTGGCAGTCTTCTCACTCATAGCACACTGAACACACTCCCTAATGTCCCTTTCCACCTGAAGGTCCATGCCCGGACACCAATAAGTTAACCTGAGCCTTTCTTTGGTCTTGGACATTTCTTGGTGACCTGAGTGTGCTAGACTAATAAGACCTTCTCTCAAAGAAAATGGTGGAATCAATCTCATGCCCCTGTACAACAAACCATTTGTCAACGACAATTCATCCCTCACATGCCAATACTTCTCAGAGGCACCCTTCGCTCTTGATGGTCAACCACCACTTAAACTCACAAGTACCTCTTGCATTTCTTTATCAAGCAACACAGCATCCCGCCATGTGCACTCTGTGAAGCCACAGGCCTCTATCTCACAAACCACTTCCTTGTCCTCCTCACAACTGATACACTCGTCCTCCTCAGACACCTCAACAGGTCTAAATAGAGCATCAGCAACCTTATTCCTCACACCCGGTAAGTACTTGATGTCAAAATCATACTCCTGTAAGGACACTACCCACCTAGTGATCCTACTGGGCAAAGTGTCAATGCCTTTCTTTTTGAAGATTTCACACAAAGGTTTGTGATCTGTTCGAATTTCAAACCTATTTCCCCACAAAAAAATTCTTCAACTTCCTGGTAGCCCAAAGAATTGCAAGTGCCTCCCTCTCGATGACAGAATATATCCTCACACCGTCAAGTCCCTTGAACACCTTTTTCCAAGGCCTTCTGAAAAACAGAGGTGGCAGATACCAACCCAAAAGGCAACCTGACGAATCTGAAGATACCGAACGGCGTTGTGAACTCATTGAGATCCTTGGATGACTCATCCAGTCTTATCTGATGGTACGCAGACTTGAGATCTATGCTGGAGAAAACTTTGGCTCCCTGCAACAACATAAGCATGTCTGAAATTTTGTGCAAAGGGTACCTGTCTACAATTATACTTTTGTTTAACTCCCTCAAGTCCACACATAAACGCAGACTGCCATCCACCTTGCGGGCAGCCACAACCGGAGCCAACCATTATGTCCCCTCAACCTCTTCAATGACCCTGTCTCTTTGTAATTTATCCAATTCTGCCCTCATCTCATCTCTGACTGCCACAGAGACAGTGCGTACCTTCCCTGCAAATGGCTTAGCCCCATCGACCAACTTAATGTGGTGAACATAGTCCTGTAGACAGCCAAGTTCCCCTCTAAACACTTGAGGAAATCTGCATCCAAGATCCAACCTGAAATCTTCTCCTGAGTGTAGGTCAATCTCCTTAACTAGAAAATCTTCCTTCAACACTATAGGTGGAATACTGTTGGGATCTAGCATGACACCCAAGTCTCTCTGGTGAAACCAGCTTAGAATGCTGTCACCCTTCTGCGATACGTAGACTTTAGCATTAGTAAACCTGTCCTTATACTCCAAAAGAGCCCAGAGGTATCCAAACTGTTTTATGGGCTCACCTTCACAGGCACAGGGTCAAGTCAAGTCAAGTCAAGATACGCTTTATTCGATTTAAAATGTCAAATCATAAAAGCACAATACATTGCAATAAGCAAGAATATATCAATTCATGTAATTAAAATTTGACAAATATGTAGTAAAAATGACGTCTGTTAAAAATTTACAAGTATATAGTAAAAATAGCATCTATTAAAAATTACAAAAAGAAAGACTGTAAGCTAGTTTCAGTGCACAGCCATGACATAGATAAAAACCGTGATCGATTAATCCAAGGAGGGACCTTGCATAGTTTTCCTTGTTCTGACCACCCCTTTCAATATTTTACAATGTGGTCAGTAAAAATTTCCTCATCTAGGAATTGTAGCTTAATGAAAGCAGGTCGGCATTGTTTCAGTCCTTGCATTTTCAGATAAGGAAGGATCCATCTTTTCCTGATTGAAGTATAAAACTTGCAGAATAATATAGTATGGATTGTTGACTGTGCAGATGTTTCATCGCAGGGGCATGGGCAAAGAGAGTGTGACCAATCATTTACCTGAGGGAATGTAACCAGATTATGGAAATTGCCTAGGCGTAGGCGCATCAGTAACATCCTGTCATAATTTCTTGGGGTGGATAGAAAATAAGGTTGTATCCCCGTTTGAGTCAAGAGCAATTGATTGGCTCTGACTGATGTTTTCATAATATTAGAGGACAATCTAATCGTCTCCAAGTGGTTGATACATAAAACCTTTAAATCCTTCCTCGTAATAAGAGACAGGCTATCGGGGTTAGCAAAGTAATCAGAACGATCTAAGTCATCCATAAAATTTTTAACATAAGCGAGCCAAGGAATACATTGTACCCGTTGCAAGTTCAGACAGTCTTTTATAACGTCCCAGTTGAGGCCAGTGGTAACACCTGTCCAGACCTTGTGCCATAGTAGAATCGGCTGAATTTTAATTAGGTCGGACAGGTATGATAGTCCCAGTTCGGCGTGACAAATATACATAGCCGTACTATTCGGGACAACTAGAAGATATCTTAGAAACCTCTTCTCGACTTGCTGAAGAGACTCTACGTTTGCATAACCCCAAATACCAGCTCCGTACAGAGCAACTGAAGTGCATTTAGCTTTGTATATTGTCAACAGATCGTTAATAGGACGCTTTCCTAACTTCCTGACAAAGTTGATCAAAGCGCCTATGGCTTTGGCGAAAAGCAATTTTCTACAATTGATGGCTTTTGCCCATGTGCCCCTTCTATCAAAGACAATTCCCAAGTATGAGAAGTGATTAACAAATTCAAGTTTTTATGTTATTTATAAAAATGTCACGGCACTTAACGCTGGGCTTGCTACATTTCATGACGAAAGTTTTGGTGATATTAACATTAAGGTCTAGGCTTGACATATAAGATGCAAAGCTCGACACAATTTTCTGCAAGCCAATCGGAGTGCGGGCTAACAAGACCGCATCGTCGGCGTATAACAGTGCACCAATTGTCCTTTTGCCTAAGCTAGGTAGGTCTTGGCATTCCCTCGATAAAGTGTCGCCCAGACTATTTATGTAGAGGGTAAAGAGGAGTGGGGCTAAAACACACCCCTGCCTTACCCCCTTCCTGACAGGGAAGCTGTGACTAAGTTCACCAGTTCTACCAGAGCGGACCCTGGCCCGGGCGTCTAGGTAAGATTGTTTTAAAAAATTAATTAGTTGTGTTTCCACCCCCATGTCCTCTAGGATGCGCCACAGCTTCTGGTGATTGACACAGTCAAACGCCGAGCTCAGGTCAACGAAACACATAAAAAGGCTCCCTTTTTTTGCCTGAGTATATTTTCCCAGTATGAGGCTCAGGTTCAAACTCTGTTCCACAGTACCTAGACCTTGACGGAATCCGTACTGAAGTTCTGAGATGACACCTGTGTCCTCCGCCCACGACTGCAGTCTATTTAAAACAACGCGCCCGGCCACTTTCACGAGGGAGTCCAGCAATGATATGGGTCTATAACATGCCAGGTCGTTGCGGTCGCCTTTCTTAAAAATAGGGACAAGAATGGACTCCGTCCAAGTCGGAGTGAACCCTTGTGTACAGCAGGACCTTAAGACCAAAGTTAGGAGTGGGCCCCATAGCAAAGGGCTGGATTTATATAGATCTACTGGAATGCTGTCTGATCCCGGACCTTTTCCCCCTATGCTTGCGTTGATGGCCAAGATCACCTCGTCCACATTAAAATCGATGCAGATTGGGAGGTAGCTTACGGGGCCTGATCGAAGATCCTCGCTAGTGTTAGGATTTGCGTTGTTACAGTATAGGCTGGAAAAGTGGGTCACCCATTGATCCTCCCCGACCGTGTTTTCGAAGCTTGGTGAGTTTTTAGGGGCCAAGAATGGGGCATTCACAGCCTTCCCAAAACCTCTCATGTCGTTTAAAGCAGATGCTTGCTTAAGAGCCTGCCACAGTTCAGATCTAATGGCCTCTTTTCGTTCTTTGAGGGACGTTTTATACGCCACCCTGGCCCTTTTTATTGCTTCCTGATCTCTCATTGGCTTGTGTAGAGCAGATTTCAGAGCTGCATGCGATTTGCTACACTGAGAATCAAACCAGCCTGGCGTACTATAAGAGGATCTTTTGGATTCTGTTATTAAATTGTTTTGAATGGCCTGTGAAATTTTGCAGAAGGAGTTAAAAATATTGATATCTGTGGCCATCTCGTCAAGGCAGACCGAGAAGTCTGTTTTATAGTTAATTAAAAGTGACTTAGTTAATTGTAAGGTATCTACTCCCACCCATCTAATCGTGTATCCGTTAGATCTATTAATAACAATATCCTGTGAAGGCTCAGTGGCCATGTGTCTAATGGATAACGCTTTGGTCGGCAGATCTACGGTAACGCTAATTGGAAAATGATCACTGAAGGCGACGGAATGGGTTTTAAAATTATATGTTCTATCAGCGTATCTATTTGATATTAAAAGAAAATCTATAGTTGAGCACGACCCACGACCGTTAAATGTACCACTAAACGGTATGGGTGGTGAACAAAGATCGTTGGCGAAGCCTAGGTCCATGGTATATTTAATCAGGTTTAACATTTCCCCAAGGGGGGAATGCGAAAAATGAGAGATATCTATCTCATCATCAGGTTACAAACCGCAATATCCTCCTGCCGCATGAGTACAAAGGCTCATGTTGAAGTCCCCTCCCCAGATTATGCAAAGGTCTTTGGTTGTGTTCCCATAGATAGTGTCCAGGTCCTCCTGTAGCTGCCTTAAGACTTCCCTCGTTTGCATGGCAGGGATGTTATTATAAAAATTTAAGAGAACGGTGCAATGGGATTTGTCAATATGCATTTTTAAAACCTGATAATAGGTATTAGATTTTACAAGGGCTACCCTTATTACATTCAACCTGTGAGATATGAATGTACATAGACCACCCTTATTCCTCCCGTGACTGGAGGAAACAGCCGGGGTAAAAAATGTTTTGAACCCGTTAATATGTTGAATATCATCTGCCCAGGTTTCCTGAAAGCATAGAATATGGAAATCATAAATGAATTTAAGCCAGTCGGGGTTAGACAATTTAGTAGATAAACCTGCCATGTTCCAAAAGTATGTTCATTAGGCTAGACCTAAGTTCGCCCTCAGTAACGCGCTTAGTATAACCACAGGCAGCGTTAAGAACGTTAGAGTAGTGATCAGTGTTAGTTAAGGGATGTGAATGGTAAGTATTTATGATTGTCGAATGAGATCCCTGCTTATTGTTACCAGGTGCAGTATGTTCGTTAGCCACTTCGCTGTCTGGCTGGGCTTCGGCAGGTAGCCCCGGGCTTCGATGGATAGAATTATCAATTAAAACTTCAATATTGCTTTGGTCATTATGAGTGGCCTCCTTTAGGTCCATGGGTACCAATTTTAGGCTAGGGGGATTGTTTTCTGTAGTCCCACTTTGTACTGCATGACTAGTTGTGGAGATAAGTCAATCTATGTCTTCCAGGGATGGGAGAAAGCCGAATCTATTTTGTAAGGGTAAGCTGAACTGGTGGTGAGTATTGGGGGTTATAGGTCTCTGCAGTGGGGGCTGTTGAAGATGGTTCCTTGGGGGGTAAAAGTATCCTAGCGGCAATACATTTATTCCTCTTTGTGACACATGATCACTACTGAGTCTGCATAGGATCTCGCGCACCATTCTCGGGGATCTAAAAGTGAGAACGATACAATCACCGGGGAGTGTTTTTTCCCTTCTCCCCACCCAGCCTACTCTTCTCGCCATTTTGAACTCACCGAACAGGGCCTCTGTTAACCCGGTTTTAGTCCTGAGCCAGCAGAGGGCCTTGTTTCTCAGTGCCTCCCATGTTTCATTTGCCTGGGGGGTAGGAAGCAGTACATTCGCTAGGATTATGGTATGTGGAGTGGCTTCGGGGGGCAGATTCAGCCTCACCTCCTCCCTGTCCATGGGAATTGCATGCGAAATGAGTGGCAATTGAATTTCACTAGACTTAATGTGGGCTATAGCGTAGTTATGTTTTAAGCCAATAGTAATGATGATCAAGAGAAAGGGACAGTGGGCTTTTTTAAGGAGGTCCAGCATAAGGGCCCAGAGACATGGTATAAACAAAAAGGTTATGCTGTTCCTACAAGATGTAGGCCAAAAATAGACGAAGGAAGAGGAGAGTAACTGGACCATAAAGGTTCACAGTTGGGAATCCATATAATTGGATTATATTGCCCTCACACACCTTCTCAGGTGTCATGCTTCATCATCGGGCTGCTCCTCGTCGGGTCGGCAGGTGCAATACCCGACGGGCTCCCTATAGTAGGGGCACTTTCTCGGAGATCTTTTTCCAATTGCCGATGGGTGAGGTGGGAGTGAGGGCGCTAATGTGTGTAGATGAGGGTGTAAGTAAGTGAATCTAAAATAGGGTTGGGAGTACTACCGATAACAATTTTAATCAAGGAGTCTCCTACCCTAACTAAAAACAAATAACTATAAGGCGCTGTGCTGAATATTATGCCTCAGATCATGGTGCTCTTATAGATGGTAGGTCAACATGTTTCACGCCTCTTGGATATTCTATGGGCGATTCGTCAGGACCGGGGTGAAATTCTATCTACAACTTTAAAGCAAGTGACGTGGTTACACACTCACATCACCATATGACTCAATAGTCAAATACCTGGTTATACAGGAACTACCTATAGACAGAAAACAAAATGCATCAATTTGACAATATTGAATAGCTGTCATCTCAAATCTTCCTTGTGAATAGTGGCCCTCAATACTTGTGGTGAGCATGAACCACAAATTATTAAAAACAGAGTGAGTTAAAATTGAATTGTCACATCGTGAACAACCGAGGTGAATAAAGGTGGACTTCACCCCTTGTGGCACACAGTGACATCGCAGAGAGACTAACAACACTCACCCCAAATTCAAGGAAAATCCAGGTATCACAGTACCCGGTAGGTTCACACACAAGGAGTTCCTCATGTGCTAATGTGGTCGTGGAGAAAACATAGAGAACATGGGGTTAATAGTACAGTGACAAACATCCATCTTGCCACTGATATTCGTGCTCGCGCTTCATCTCTGTCTAACTGACTGAGTGATACCGATCAATGCAAGTAAGTACTCATTAGGGGTTACTGAGCTGTGTAGTGGCATCCACTGTTTGAAAACTGTGCAGCGTAATGCTTATCTCAGAGAGTGAGTCACTGGCGTGTCAATAAAAATGTCGATTCCATGGTTGGCAAGAAGGAGTCACGTAATCTGTACGATGCTGCTTACATCATGAACGGGTAATCACACCTGTCTTAAGCGTTACTGAGCGGCTGACATTCTCATATTCTAAATTGCAATCACACAGCATTAACGCGAGATATTTCTTATGCCATGTGTTCTGTTGCGCATATCCATTCACACCCATTCAAGCTCAAAGTAAGTAAGTAAAGGATCGCCTAGCATGCAGGACGGTTACTGGGCTGTGTATTAGCATCCGCTGCTTGAAAACTGTGCGGCGTAATGTTTATCTCAGTAAGTAAGTCACTAGCGTGTCAATAGAGATGTCGATTTCGTTGTTGGCAAGAAGGAATCACGCAATCTGTAAGTAAAGGATCGCCTAGCATGCAGGAGATGCATTATCCCAAACTACTCACTTGTATGCCTATAGCACGTCGTCTGTACACCTACCCACTGCTACCGGGACCGGGTGGTGAGGCCATGTTGGTTCACGGAGAATTTAAACCATATCCGGTGGGCGGGGCCATGAGTATCAATTGCGACGTCTAGTGCGTCAGGCATTATTTTGGGGGCCATATTGGAAAGAGAATCTAGAAGTGTAAGGAAACGGCGGCCATCTTAGAGTGATGTTTACACAGATGTCTCAAAAGGCATGTATATATCTGTGAGAGTTAATCAATTACGATGTCTAGTACGTCAGACATTGTTTAGGGGGCCATATTGGAGAGAATTCTCTTAAAATATATAAGAGACGGCGGACATCTTAGAGTGGTGTTTCCAAAGATGTCTGAAAAGGCTTGTGTAAATTGTAAATGTATCAGTGAGAGTTATGATTGAACAAGTGGCAGGAGACTGGAGTTAGTTCATTAATGCACTCCAAGGTATCTCATCATTAAGTCCCCTGGTGTCTGTAGATAATCGATGTACCCATCTTTGTTCTTTCTGAAATAATGCGTTTTTGGTCATCTTGGGGAATGTTTCAAGTACCACCCATTTCAAGGTATCTGGCGAGTGATTCTTTTCAATAAAGTGTGAACACATTTTAGTATTAGTCTTTCGGCAACGAATGTTGCTTCGGTGTTCAGTAATGCGTAATTTAATCGGTCGGGTTGTCATCCCTATGTAATACAATCCGCAGGGACAAGTGATCATGTATATGCAGTTTGGTGTGTTACAGTTGGTATGGGCCCTCAGTTCCCAGGTGAAGGCATTAGAAAAAGTGATGATCTTGTGTACGGAAGTGAAGGAGCATACTGTGCATGCCCCACAGGGGTAATGGCCCTTAACCGGTGGTAGATCCCATAAGGTCCTTTGTAAGACTGGTGTTACTGTCTTGGGTCTAGTGTGTGTCAACATCTCTTTTAAATTGCTTGAGCGTTTAAAAGCAAAGCGTGGTAAAGCTAAGTTCATGGTACCCGTGTTTAACATGGCCCAGTGTTTCTTCACTACCTTGCTGAGTGTGTTGGACGCAGATGTAAAAGTAGTGACACAGGTGAGAGTATCATCTGAGGTTTTTACTTTTTGTTCTAAAAGTGCTTCACGATTGTTGTTCCTCGCTCTTTTTCTACTGAGAGCAACATTTCGTGCAGGGTACTGTCGTGCTTTTAGTCTTGTTGCCAGAGCTTCTGACTCCAGTTTATAATCTTCAATCTCACTGCAATTCCTTCTCACCCTTAGGAATTGTCCAAAAGGAAGGTTTTCTTTTAGGGCGCGGGGGTGGTGGCTACTAAAAAGTAGCAGACTGTTACGCATTACTGAACACCGAAGCAACATTCGTTGCCGAAAGACTAATACTAAAATGTGTTCACACTTTATTGAAAAGAATCACTCGCCAGATACCTTGAAATGGGTGGTACTTGAAACATTCCCCAAGATTACCAAAAACGCATTATTTCAGAAAGAACAAAGATGGGTACATCGATTATCTACAGACACCAGGGGACTTAATGATGAGATACCTTGGAGTGCATTAATGAACTAACTCCAGTCTCCTGCCACTTGTTCAATCATAACTCTCACTGATACATTTACAATTTACACAAGCCTTTTCAGACATCTTTGGAAACACCACTCTAAGATGTCCGCCGTCTCTTATATATTTTAAGAGAATTCTCTCCAATATGGCCCCCTAAACAATGTCTGACGTACTAGACATCGTAATTGATTAACTCTCACAGATATATACATGCCTTTTGAGACATCTGTGTAAACATCACTCTAAGATGGCCGCCGTTTCCTTACACTTCTAGATTCTCTTTCCAATATGGCCCCCAAAATAATGCCTGACGCACTAGACGTCGCAATTGATACTCATGGCCCCGCCCACCGGATATGGTTTAAATTCTCCGTGAACCAACATGGCCTCACCACCCGGTCCCGGTAGCAGTGGGTAGGTGTACAGACGACGTGCTATAGGCATACAAGTGAGTAGTTTGGGATAATGCATCTCCTGCATGCTAGGCGATCCTTTACTTACAGATTGCGTGATTCCTTCTTGCCAACAACGAAATCGACATCTCTATTGACACGCTAGTGACTTACTTACTGAGATAAACATTACGCCGCACAGTTTTCAAGCAGCGGATGCTAATACACAGCCCAGTAACCGTCCTGCATGCTAGGCGATCCTTTACTTACTTACTTTGAGCTTGAATGGGTGTGAATGGATATGCGCAACAGAACACATGGCATAAGAAATATCTCGCGTTAATGCTGTGTGATTGCAATTTAGAATATGAGAATGTCAGCCGCTCAGTAACGCTTAAGACAGGTGTGATTACCCGTTCATGATGTAAGCAGCATCGTACAGATTACGTGACTCCTTCTTGCCAACCATGGAATCGACATTTTTATTGACACGCCAGTGACTCACTCTCTGAGATAAGCATTACGCTGCACAGTTTTCAAACAGTGGATGCCACTACACAGCTCAGTAACCCCTAATGAGTACTTACTTGCATTGATCGGTATCACTCAGTCAGTTAGACAGAGATGAAGCGCGAGCACGAATATCAGTGGCAAGATGGATGTTTGTCACTGTACTATTAACCCCATGTTCTCTATGTTTTCTCCACGACCACATTAGCACATGAGGAACTCCTTGTGTGTGAACCTACCGGGTACTGTGATACCTGGATTTTCCTTGAATTTGGGGTGAGTGTTGTTAGTCTCTCTGCGATGTCACTGTGTGCCACAAGGGGTGAAGTCCACCTTTATTCACCTCGGTTGTTCACGATGTGACAATTCAATTTTAACTCACTCTGTTTTTAATAATTTGTGGTTCATGCTCACCACAAGTATTGAGGGCCACTATTCACAAGGAAGATTTGAGATGACAGCTATTCAATATTGTCAAATTGATGCATTTTGTTTTCTGTCTATAGGTAGTTCCTGTATAACCAGGTATTTGACTATTGAGTCATATGGTGATGTGAGTGTGTAACCACGTCACTTGCTTTAAAGTTGTAGATAGAATTTCACCCCGGTCCTGACGAATCGCCCATAGAATATCCAAGAGGCGTGAAACATGTTGACCTACCATCTATAAGAGCACCATGATCTGAGGCATAATATTCAGCACAGCGCCTTATAGTTATTTGTTTTTAGTTAGGGTAGGAGACTCCTTGATTAAAATTGTTATCGGTAGTACTCCCAACCCTATTTTAGATTCACTTACTTACACCCTCATCTACACACATTAGCGCCCTCACTCCCACCTCACCCATCGGCAATTGGAAAAAGATCTCCGAGAAAGTGCCCCTACTATAGGGAGCCCGTCGGGTATTGCACCTGCCGACCCGACGAGGAGCAGCCCGATGATGAAGCATGACACCTGAGAAGGTGTGTGAGGGCAATATAATCCAATTATATGGATTCCCAACTGTGAACCTTTATGGTCCAGTTACTCTCCTCTTCCTTCGTCTATTTTTTGGCCTACATCTTGTAGGAACAGCATAACCTTTTTGTTTATATTAAGCCAATAGTACTCTTGGGTCCTAAGGGCGCTTTACCTGAAGTGTGCGGGGGATTAGCCTGGGAAGAAGATGCCACAACACCATCATCCAATACACGTTCTGAGGGGTTGTACGGGGAGTTGGTAGCACATGCTCCATGGCCATTTCTTAACAGATCCTCGATGGCTGCTTCCCTAGCCAACACTATTTCTAAGGGGGCTGTGGCTAAGGTATGAGGTGCTTCTATACCCAGACCCTCCCCTATAGAAGCAGCAGTCTGTGATGACCCATTTAGGCTGATCATTTTACATATTACAGTGTCCAAGTGATCTAGACGGCCGCGGAGTTCAACAAAGCTGTTATCAATCAGTTCTTTCAATTGTGCAAAAGCAGTGTCCAGAGCGATTACCCCAGCAATAACCGGCACAGTAGGCCCAGGAGCACTACATATGGGAACTGGTGGGGCAGCGTCAGTTTGTGTGCTGATGGTGCGGATTTGAGGCACCTCAAGGTTAATTCGCCGAGACCGCTTCTGTTGTTTAGGTTTTTGGGTGCCCGCCCCCCTCCTCCACTTCCCTGATGGCTCTCTCGTCTTATCCTCGGTATCCTCGGTATAGTGTATAAGGGTCCGCGACCTCGTGGCTATACTGGGCCCATTTAGTGCGTCCGTGGAGGGTGCTTCCAGGTCAGTTGCAGGAGAGGGCCAGGGCTAGTCATGCTCAATGGAGGGCGAGCAAGTTGTAGGGGCATCGCCCGGGGCGTTAGAACCTAGAGAAGAGCGCCTCTGCAGGGCTAGAGGTTCTAAAGATAGTCGCCTCTCAGTCAGTTCGATCTCGTGGCTAAGCATTGATTCGGCCCTGACGATAAAAGCATCCAGGGTGCCCACAACTCCCTTGCGTTTACTCATTGTCAATAACACAAAAGGACAGCGCCACAAAGTGCAATTAGGTAGCACGGTTAGGGATGGAAGGTACACTGGGAGTTGAGCAATAGGACAATCAAGCCTGGACCTAAAAAGGAACAAGGTAGGATCTTGCCCGTGTATGGCACAATTAGCACAATTGTTAGGAAGAAAGCAATAGAAATGTCAAACAGTACCTTGTGGCTCACAACCCGAATCCATATGCTGCAGATGTTACAAATGTTAGGGGGGTGGCCCAGCCCAGTCTCTTCCGGGCGATGACGGGCGCAGGACGGGCCCGCCCTTGGCCCGGGCGCAGCCCTCGTTGCGGGAGCCCGCGAGGACTTTTGAAGCGCCTCCTGGTGCAGAGTGTTGACGCTGGCGGCGACGGCCACTCGGGAGTCTGGGGCCGGTAGTCCAAACCCCCCTCTCCCCTCCGATGGCAGGCAGGCAGCAGGCAATCAGGTCGGAACGGGCTTCCCGTGTTGCGGGAGCCCGCGAGGACTTTTAAAGCGCCTCCTGGTGCAGAGTGTTGACGCTGGCGGCAACGGCCGCTCGGGAGTCTGGGGCCGGTAGTCCAAACCCCCCTCTCCCCTCCGATGGCAGGCAGGCAATCAGGTCGGAACGGCACAGGGTTGAATGTCAGGCTTCTGTATCTTAACTTTACCCGAGAGGTTGTTCATGTAAAATTCTTTAGAGACAATGGTGATTTTAGCACCAGAATCAATTAACACATTCGTACTGCCACCTTCAATTACAACTTCATCCACAGGAGTGTAACTTTTGCACCCCATTACTTGCAACACAATTTGCCCACAATCAAAATCCTCTCCTACTTCGTCACACCACACCTGTCACAAACCTCGTTGACTCCCTTCTTGCCCAACTTGGCCTTACAAACAGTTGCAAAATGCCCCCTTTTCTTGCAGGTGTTGCACACTGCTTTGCTGGCTGGACAAGACCTATCATTGGCGAAATGTCCAGCCTTCCCACATCTATAGCATTTGGCTTGAAACACAGATTTTTTAACCGGAGCACTGGTTACCTTTTTTTTCTTGTCTTTCTCATTAGGTTCTTGTGTCACCACATGAACAGACTCAAACTTAACCTCGTCTTTCTTAATAATCTCAACACATTTGAGAGAGTGTTCAATTTGTTTGGCAATGACCAATACCTCATCCAAGGAAGGATCGTCCTTCTGCCATAGTTCGCCTCTTTCTTTTTCAATGTTGCAGCCTAGTATAAATTGATCCCAAATCCTTTCTTCCACCAACCCACCAAACTCACACGAAGATGCCAATTTCCTCAACATAGATACATAGTTCTCCACTGGTTCCCCTTCTCTTTGATTTCTGCACCCAAAATGAAATTGTTCCAAAATGGTGCTAACCTTTGGCAGATAGTGTCTATCTAGCTTCATAATGCACAACTCATACTCATTGAGGTCTTGACCTACAATCTCTGGTAGATGGTCGAAAACCTCTTGCCCCTCTGTGCCTAAGCAATGCAAAAGAAGTGCGGTTTTGCGTTCAGCACTTAGTGAGGTTCCACAGACCTTGGCGTACCTCTCAAATACCTTGCACCATTTCTGCCAGCTAATTGGTGGATCTCCAGGCGTAGTTAAAAAGAAAGGGGGAGCTGGTACATTTTGCATGTTGATTGCGTGTGAAGATTAGTGCTATGGGGTAATAGTTAAACCAGTGTACTAATGAGTCTAAAGATTGCACAATATGAGCAGCACCCTGCAGGTTAAAAATGTCAGAAGAGATGTAAACAGGAAGATATCAAATATTAATCCCAAAGTATCGAACAGCGTGCGCAACACTGACAAAGTGTTGAAGCAATGCGCAGAAATAAAAAACAACGTGGGCATTACAGTAGTATTAGACACAGTGGACAAGCAAAATACACTCACTGCCCATCACATTAGGAGGAGTAAAATATGCATACAGAAAAGCAAACGTGTGGGACAAATCAAAATAGGGTAGAAAAAGGTAGAAAAATGTTCATCCCAAAGCATGAAATAGTGTGCGCATCACTGATGATGTATTGAATAATGTGCAGAAATAAATAGTTTTCGCATCACTGTAAAAGATGCCACAATGAGTGAAATGTGCTCTATCCAACACTGCAGGAAACATGAAATGTGCTGTTTCTAGTGCCCCCAAATCCACTCTTACCGCTAGGCGAAGTGAAAATGCACAGCTGCAGAGAGCGAATCACGAAGTTTGGTGTGTGTATCACCGTAAACAGGTGAACGCACAGAAGGGCTGCGCACTTTGCCTACCAATACTCAAGAAATCTGGTGTGCGTATCACCGCAGATGGTTGCACACACCAAAACAGGACAGCGACAAGGATCTGGTGAGCGTTTCACCGCGTCGCGCTGAGGAAAGCTGCAGGATACACGTAAAACTGCAAGACGGAGTCGGCGTCAACATCACCAGCGGCATCGTCTTCACGTAGCAAGCTTGGCGTAGGGCGTCACCATTGACCACAAGTGCAGAGGAGTAACAATGCCCTGACTGACAGCACTGGATGATGTGCAGGATCGCAAGAATGAGGTGAGGAGCGTTCTCACGCTTGGAATTCACGCGCAGTAATGGAGGAAAAAAAACGTTTACCCAATTCAAAAGCACATTAGAACAACAAGGTTAAATCATACTTGCCACGAAGTCTGAAACCTGAAATAACGTAGTGGATGAAAGGCTTCTGGTTATTAGGCTTGTCCTGTGTGACACTTTCCACAGCAGAAAGGAAACGCTTGGTATTGGGACCCTAAATATCTTTAAAATTGCATGTAGCTTGTTGCTCTGGATGTCTTCAATCTTGCGTGAAGTTCGTAACCTCCGCTCGTCGCCAGTGTAACAAAGGTTCCTCTGGTAATGATACTTCTTAAAGCAAATGAATGATTGAAGTTGAAGTTTATTGTAGACAATATAGGGTCCCATCCACCCACGACGGCTGCTCCTCATTCACTGTCACTAGGAGTCTGACTCCTATGACATCCCTCACCCTCCATCTCCATGGCATCCCCTAGGCTGCCTTGTAAATGAAGCATCCTGCAGGATACCACAAGCGGCTTACTGCCACTACATTGTTTGAGCTAAAAAAAAAGCACTGTCATCAGCAAATTGCTTCTTTTGGCCAGAGCCTGGAGCCCCCCCAGGGATCTCTTGAGGCCCACCCTAGGGGGGCCCGCCCCACAGTTTGAAGACCCCTGCTCTAAGGGGCGCATTCACAACTAGAAAGGGGTGACAATGTGTGTTATGACATCAGTGTTTTGTAACCATTTTATGCTTTGCAGAACTGACATGATCATGTCATTAGCATACTTGGGCACAAGACCACATACTCGATTTGCCTTTGATCCAGCGCATCCCCTAATTTCTGAAACCAGGGACCAAGGAAAATCTCATCACACATAAACTGCTTTACCAAACAACGGGGCCCATCACACATTACCCATAAATGATCCCTGAGGACAGGCGCTGGATTTGGGGGGTTTATTTTGTCAGTTTTATTTAAGTACAACACTACACTTCACATTAATAACATTTGTATATAATTCTAACTATTTGTAATCTCAACTTTCTTCTTCCTTTGGTCGATGGACCATTAGTTGAAGAGTTGATTGTGACTATGATTAACTAAACAGTTTAATACTTAACTAAATAACCACAAAGTCACTTTTTCAGTTAATGATTTTATATTATTAAATGCTCTTAAATCGATCATCAGTGCATACACAAGATTGCATATAAGAGAACAAATTATCTAGCAATGTAATCAAAACGAATCATTTGCATCGATATCAAAGCGTGCATAGGAATGGGGAAGAGAAGGTACAGCATAAATACTTGCAGAATTATACTTGCAAATTAAAGCAATCAAGGAGGGTAATACCCACCAAAGGATCAGGAAAACCACTTCCTTGGCCGAGGTTGTGGCAAGAGGTCCTCAGAGATAGGCTCAGAGGACAAAGTTAACAGGACAGATGCAGCTAGACTTGCCATAAACTAACTACTAAATCAATCTCCCAATTAATCTACCTCCTCGGTCGCAGTCTCCTCCCAAGCACTCCCGCAACGTTCTCGTACCTAAAGGTTTTCTGACTGTGCTGGTCTGCTGTCTCTGTCTTGGATCTTCTCTGTGCGTTCTGACCGACTCTTCTCTCTGATCTGTCACACCGGACTGCACAGCTATACCAGACCGCTCGGCTTCGCCATACTGCCTTGCCACACCCCTATTGGGATATCAATTATACTCTTCTCTCCAGCACGCTATCTTACAATGTTGCAGTATCAGTAAAAACTCGGTCTGCGATTGGTTGTCTTAAATCATACTAGGGTCGCCTCATCTAGTCCTCCCCACAAATCCATCCTATACTGGTTCTAACAAAGGAAGGATTTAAGACCAATTCATTTCATATACCACTAGCATTCATATTTATACATTTGGCTACATTGTTCATATTGACATCCGTCTTCACATTCAAATTGCACGTAGTGATGGCTGTTCCCACAGTCGCTGTTGCATCTTGGCACATAAACAATAGGACACAGGTCAACATGGCCTTCACACGGATTACATCATTTGGTACACTCTGTAGTCTGCGAGCAGGCAACCGGTCTAGGCACATGCGCACTTTACACCGACCAGGCCAACCACATGCTGGTTTCAACGATAGGCCATTTTCATGCAGGCCCAATTCCGTACTAAAGTAAACAAACACAAAAGAATATTAATTCATGAAAATAAACCTATTATGTTTACCTCCCACCATACTAATGCCCTGTATTAATTAAATCCTAGCAAAAGCTATTAGTTCAAAGCAACCTTTTCGTTATTTGTGCACAACATGCAAAATGTGCAATGTACAACACAGCATAAACATGCAGTAGTACGGTTTTTCAATGCGCAAACAATTAATACGTACACATGCCAACATGGTTTAGTATATTATGTAAAATGTGTTTGCCCCTTATGTAAACGTGTGCATTCAGAGTTGATTAATTCATGCAGTCAATATATTATTATGGGGTTACTTAATTTCGTGAGGATGTATTTTACAAACCTCACTCCATCAATCCCCCCTTTGATGGTTTTACCATCATAAAATCTCAAAACATACGGTTTTTCAAGTTATATAGTTGTTATTTTGTCTTTTGACCCTTGCTCTTTACATTTTTCATACAATTTTTCTTTAAAACCTTCCATCTCTATTTCCTCTATCTCTCTTTCCCTTTCTTTATGTTCCTTACTCAATTTCCTTTCTTTCTTTCCCTTGCGATTTTTCTTCACACAAATATAAGTCATTCGTATCATGAATATCATGGTAACTATTAGAATCATTGGTACTATTATTCTTCCTACTAAGGAACTACCTATAGAAGAAAACCAATTACTTATAGTAGAGAAACTTTTACTTAGTCTCTCCCAAACACTGTCAACCTCTAGTTGAGTTACTTCCTTATGCAAATCAGTGATATTCTGAATGTATCCTTCCAAATTCTTACTTTTATCTGGAATGTAAGTGCAACAATGTTGAACTTTCAGCATTCCACAGACTCCACCCTCTTTTGCCAACAATATATCAAGGGCAAGTCGATTTTGCATAACCATAGATCGCATAGCAATCATTTCAGTGTCAATCATCAAGAATCCTCCAGCAGTATCTGTTGATAAAGGATCAACCACTGTGGATAATTGTCGAATTTTGTATGCATTCAGTGTAACTCCAACTCCAGGTATCAATGCTCCAAATATATCGCCTACAATTTCTGAAAAACTTTCTCTTTTTACACGGTTTAGTCCTTGCCTTACTTCATCGATTCCATTTGTACTTTTGTCTACATGATAGACTTTTGGAAAGACAATCCCAATATAACAAGTCCCATACCAGTGATCTGGCAATCGATAATAGGCTTTCCTCCCACAGACATAATATATACCAGGCAAGACAGGGTCAGTTCCTCCCTTTAATCCCCAACCCCCAATAATTTTATAGGTATCTTCACATTCACTGGAACCGATGAAATAGTGGTTGTAATTAGTCTTTTCCCTACGTAAGCATAATTTTCCCTTCTGCGACCAATCCAGGGCCATTGCAGCATAAGTCTCACTTTTGTCATAGTTGCCTTCTCTGAAAACCCAAGGTGGCGTTTTCAATTTCTCTTCAACAGCTTTTCTCTGAAACTTAGCCCTTCTTTCCTCTACCATCTCCAAAAAGATTTTCTCTTCCTTTCTCAATTTACATGTTAGGTTGTTTTTATTAGCGTATTCTATATCTAAAGGCTTAGTTGTCAGGAAAAAAATCTCCCATGACATTTGCATGTGCTATCTTATTCAATTCAGGTACTACAGGAACTTTAGAAAATATTGTATCTACATTGGAATAATAATAGTCTAGTTTACCTGTTCTACACAACAAACTTGATAAGACACTACAGGTCACACAATAAGTCAAAGGAAGGTGATGATAAGTCACACCTTCGGAAACAGACAATGGCAACTGTATGCATACATAACAATCCCTCACATCCATTGTTTCTACATATTCGTAAAGTAGTTTGGTAAAAGCATTTGAGGAAAAATTAGTAACTAATCTGTTGTGATGTAAACTACTAGCATCTATTTGATTCAAGTGAGTAATTGGTGTTTGTCTAATGTCAGTGTCTATCCTTGGACCTGTTAAATTGCTAGGACGTGGTGTATCTTCTTTTATCAAATGTAAAGGTATTACAATTGTTAATATTATCCAGAATACTATCAATATACACAATAAACATAAGCAAACCTTATAACATCTACACATAAGGCTACATCTAGGTCTAGTTACTTGTGTATCTGCCATAATAATATTAGTAAAATGTAGTGTGATCCCATACTTCAAGAGCTTTCTTCTTTACCCCTTCTTTTATTTTAACTTAATCCAATTTTCCAGAACGTCTTCAGAGAAACTTTTCAATTGATAACACGACACCTTAGTTTGTTTACAGTCTCCTAAGGTGGATTTAGATCACTTTTCTCTTCTTGTTCGTTGTCAGTGCGGTTTCTTCTTTTGTTTATATCTTCTTCCTCAATCTCTTCTAACACTATATAAATCCAATCAGGTGACTTGAACTTTTTGTTTGGTTTTCTCACTCTCTTTGGTCGCAGCACTGATTCGTCATCTGACTCTCCCTGTTCTAACGGATCTGAAGTTTCGCTTATTTGTTCTAACCTATTTTCTGGTCTTCCTTTCACCACCCTATATTTCAGTCTTTTAACTCCACTTGGCCACTGCTCGTCTTTCCTTGCTCTCTTTGGTTGAACTACTTCTTCTTCTTTATTCAATTCGTACCTCCGTTTCTTTGTACCTACTCTAAGTTTGCTTTCTTTTTCTTCTTCTTCGGTATTTCTTTCACCTACTTCTTCTCTACACTTTCCCTTTTCACCTAAGATTTGTCTTTCTTCTTGTTCAACAACAGTTTCTTCAGTCCCAGTAGCTGGTGCCCACTTTACTTGACTTGTGCTAAGCAATTCATCATCAAGCTGCTCTTCAGAGTCTTTTAGTTCAGGTTCGCCAGTTTCAGAGTCTATTGCTTTGACCTCACCAATTTCTTGTGCTTCAACCTCTGATTCACAGCTTGTACTTGAGATCTCCAGATGCCCCTCTACTCGTGGTTCAAGTGGACTTGGGACTCGCTGAGTGTGACTGGCATGGATCCAATTTGGTAAACCAGCACACTTTACTGCTGTAGTCGTCACCAATAGGACCTGATATGGGCCTTCCCAGCGGGGCTCTAGGCAAGTTTTTCTTCTATGCCTTTTCACGTGAACCCTCTCACCAGGGCTTAGGTCATGAGCTTGAGTCTGCTGTGTTGTGGTCGCGTCTGCTCCAACTCGATGAAACACAGAACATACCACATCAGCCAACCCTTTGCAATAGTCAAGGATGAGATCATCAGATATATTTATCAATTTGTTCGCAGGTACAAATGCTTGTCTCATTGCTCTTCCCATCAATATTTCGTGCAGACTCAATCCTGTCTTTTTGTCAGGAATGCTTCTGAGCCTCATCAAAACTAGGGGTAAAGCGTCAGGCCATTTCAGTGCTGTGGATCTACACACTTTACCTAACCTGTTCTTGATTGTGCCATTTATCTGCTCTACTATTCCAGAAGCCTCTGGACGATAGGCACAATGAAGTCTTGGTTGAATGCTCAAGGCCTCACAAATCAGTTTGATTAATTCACTAGTGAAGTGTATCCCTCTATCTGTTTCCATAGTGACTGGGAAACCATATCTAGGAATGTATTCCCTCAACAAAAGTTTTGCCACCGTCAGGCTGTCATTCCTTCTTGTGGGATAAGCTTCTACCCATCGGGAAAACAAACACACAATTACTAACGCATATTTGAACTTATCACATGAAGGTAACTCGATGAAATCGAGTTGTAGTCTGGTAAAAGGACCTCCTGCCCTCCCTATTGTTCGCAGACTAACTATTGTCTTTCTTCCTGGGTTTTGCTGTTGGCACGTTAGGCATCTCTGACAAAGACTCTCTGCAATAGTCCTGAACCTAGTATTAAACCATGTTTGTTTGAATAATCTGACCATGGCATCTCGGCCAGCATGTGTTACTCCATGGTACATCCTTGCCATATGAGAAAGTAAACTATCTGGCATGACTGGTCTTCCATCAATATATACCCATACATCATCATCTTTTTGTCTCCTACATCCTGCTTTTTGCCATTCCTGTCTTTCCTCATCACCTGCCTCTTCCTGTTATTGTCTCACTTCATCCCATGTTTCAATGGTGTTAGTAAACATAAGTTGACAAACCATATGTTCTTTTGCTTTTCCCCGATTTATGGAAGTCTCATTCTTTGCACAATATTGTGCTGCTTGGTCAGCAAAACTGTTGCCTTGAGTCACATAATCATCTCCTGACTTATGTGCGGCACATTTGACCACTGCAATTCGTTTTGGCAATTGTAATGCTTCCAGCAATTCCTTTACAAATTGACTATTCCTGATGGGGGACCCCGAAGAGGTCAGGAATCCCCTCTGCATCCATAGTTCTCCAAAATAATGCACAATGCCAAAGCCATATTGACTATCAGTAATTATTGTCACTTTCTGACTTTTTCCCAATTTGCAGGCTTGAATTAGAGCTATCAATTCAGCCACTTGTGCAGATTTTACCCCTTTTAGACAGGATGCTTCCAGGATCGCCGCTACAGTACAGACGGCATAGGCAGAACTCAACACTCCTGTTCCAGTCCGCAAACAAGAACCGTCAACAAACATCACACAATCAGATTCCTCAAGAGGAACGTCCTTGATATCAGGACGGGGCTTGGTACAAAATTCAGTCACATCCAAACAATCATGTTCAGCTTCATCCTTTACTTCTTCATCCCAAACATCTTGCAATAGAGTAGAAGGATTCACAATTGTACATCTCACTATTGTCACATTTTCTGCTCCCAGAATCACTCTCTCATACCTAGTCAGCCGACTATAGGTGAGGTGCTGGGTCCGTGTTCTTGTTAAAAGGATCTCAACTGAATGTGGCACATACACTCTCACAGGATGACCCATTATGATCCCTTCACTCTGTTCCAGACTCACACAAGTAGCAGCTACTGCTTTCAAACATCCAGGTAATGCGGCAGCCACTGAATCTAGAGTAGCTGAAAAGTATGCCACAGGTCGTCTTGACATTCCATGCCTTTGAGTTAAAACTGCAAGTGCACATCCATCTCTCTCACTGCAATATAATGCAAAATCCTTTGAATAATCAGGCATTCCCAATGCCGGAGCCTTACACAAACTGTCTTTCAGTTTAACAAAAGCATCCATACTTTCTTCATCTAATTTAACTGGATCTTTCACATCATTCCTTGTTAACCTCTGTAGAGGTTTTGCCATCAGTGAAAATCCTCTGATCCACTGTCTGCAATATCCAGCCACTCCCAAAAACATTCGCACTTCCCTTTGTGTCATTGGCGGTCTCATATCCTTAATCACTCGAATACGCTCTGATGTTACCTTTCTGACTGCCTTCTCAATCTTGTGACCTAAGTATTGGACTTCTTGTTGGCAGAATTGTAATTTTGCAGGGAACACTTTATGTCCACCCTCTGCCAAATGGTTCAGTGAAGCAACTGTGTCTGCAACACAGGCTTCTCGAGTCTTTGATGCCACCAGTAGGTCATCAATGTACTGAACCAAAACAGACTCTTCAGACATTTTCAAATCCTCCAAACACTTTTTCAATATCTGATTAAAAATTGAAGGACTCTCAGTATAGCCTTGAGGAACTCGGCACCATGCCAAAACACGATCCCCAAACCGAAATGCGAACAAATACTGGCTATCTGGATGCAGGGGAATCGAAAAGAATGCATGACACAAATTAATCACTGTATACCACTCCTCATCATGTGGGATTTGGTATAGAATCACTGCTGGGTTTGGCACAACTGGACAACAAGGCACAACAATTTTGTTTACCTTTCTCAAATCTTGTACTATTCTATAAGTTCCATTTGGCTTTTTCAATCCCATAATAGGTGAATTACAAGGACTATTCATTAACTCTTTTAAAATTCCTTGTTCAATCATTTGATCAATTACAGGAGTTATTCCTGCTATAACTTCTGGCTTCATTTTATAGTGTGGCGTATTTGGATAGTTAATACCATCTTTCACTGTGATTCTAATCGGATCCACTTTCTTCATCAACCCAATCTCCTGTCCTGTGAAATCCCATACATCCGGATTCACTACCTTCATTAATTCTTCAGGCACACTTTTGTCTGTAAGAAGCGAATATAACTCATTCACTTCTGTTCCTTGCTTTGCTAACACCATTTTAAACGCGACATCCTCATCAGGTGTCTGAAATGCAATACCATCCGGTGTGCAGTAAATTGTGCAATTCATTTTGCACAGTAAATCCCTTCCTAACAAATTCACTGGACTTGAGTCACATGCTACAAACCGATGCATGTCTTTAAAGGGACCAATATGCACTTCAATTGGTTTAGTAACTGGAGTATTTATCTGTTTATTTGAGACTCCTACTACCTGGATAGTTTATCCCGAGAGGGGTAGGTTTGGAATTTCTGCTGCTCTCACAGTAGAACGGGTAGCACCAGTGTCCACAAGAAAGGTGATATCATTACCTTCCACTTTTCCATCAACAAATGGACCTGACTGATCTACCTCTAGAGTAGCGCCAAGCACGCATTCTTCCTCCCCCTTCAGGCACCGTCATTGATTCGATTCAACATCACTTCCATCACATTGCATCCAAAATTGGGGAATCACATTTGTGTTAGTATTTTTACCAACCTGGTCTCCTCCGTGAAACCCTGTATCCGCACTGTATCTTTGAGCATTTACACTATGTGGTAACAGTGGTTGCGGGACCTGATATTGGGTAGTAACTGCCTGCTGCTGCGGTGTCTGTTGCACAACTATCTCACTCTGCACCTGTGGGGTTAAAATTTGATTTCCTCCATTAGTCCTCTGCACTGACCTGCACTCATTCTTCCAGTGTCCATACTTTCCGCACCCATGACAAGGAAATTTCTTTTTCGCCTCTTCTCTACTCATTTGTCCTCTACCGCCACTAGATTTCTGAGCATTCTGACTAACTCCTCCCATTTGGTTTATAGCCTGAGAATTCAACTGAGTTTCTTGCTGCTCCGCTACTTTTACTTGTGCCCACATCATCTTTTCTTTTAATTTGCGATGGTGGGACTCAATGTCGTCGCTACAATACTTCGCATACCTCAAGATCTCATCGATCGTTTTGGCTTGCCAACACAACATATGCTGCTGTATCATCTGACTAATCTCAGGTCTTAATCCATACACAAACCTATACACAAAATGACCCATATCTTTGTCTCCAATATTCTCAAAACCACTATACTGCTTAAAGACTTGTAATAACCTCTCATAATAGGCATGTACAGATTCTTTCGGCTCTTGGGTTGTTCTATCAATTTTTACCCAATCAGTTTCCTTAGGGAAATTTTGCTTTTCAAGAAAGTAATCACTTGATGATATTTTTTCATCACCTCATCAGAAGGTGCTCCTGTTTTGGCATCTCTAGGATATTCATCTTTTGGCCAATCAACTGTAATCTTACATTCGGTCCATAAATCTGCAGGGACAACAATTTCAAATAATCCATCTAAATCTTTTAACAATACTTTCGATACTTTCACGAACCTCTCAACTTGTTTATACCATTCCACAGGTTTTTCTCTCAACCTAGGAAACTCATTGGTGAAAGACAATATATCCTGTCTAGTCCAGGGAACATGCACATAACCTCCTCCTGGAACTTCCCTCATGGGACATTCTAAAGCTAACCTTTCCACTTCTCTTACGGGACGCAAATGTATTTCTTTAGCAGCTAATTCTTCTTTCTTCCTCATCCATCTACCCTTCCATCTTTCAACGTCTCCCCATTTTCTTAAAACAACCATTAACTCTTTTATCTGCATACGTCTACCTGACGTATTCATATTTTCTATGTCCTTTTCAGTAAAATCCACTCTATATGTCTTCCGCAACACCTTTGATCTTCCTATATCCATTCCCAACTCCTCTGCAGCTTCCACTAACCTTTCATGTAGATTTTTCGCTTTCCAAGTAATACTCTTACACAGATACATCAATTCATCATCTTGATAAGTCTTTAACCTGTCTGGACTTATGGTCCCAATGATCATTTCTTCCAGATCTACTTTTAACTTACATACATCTATAGGCTGTGGTTGTGTTTTTCTCTTTTGTAACCCTTTCACCCAATCATCTAATTCTTCAGTGGTTGGACCTATTGAAACCTCACTTCTGGGAATCTCATCCAACCCTATCCTTTTGGGCTGTAACTGCATTATTTCCTTAGGTGTTTCGATTATTGTTAAATTAGTCGGAGGTGTTGATCTGGTAACTGTAGTGGGCTGTTCACTTTGGACACTTACAGCATTAATTCTACTACTAGCTGATGTTATAGCAGAATTTAATGGGACAGTTAAGGAAGGTTCATGGATAAGTCTATTTTCGAATACAGGTATTGCTGGACCTATAGTTACTGGCACAGTTATTGCATCTATTTTCATATTCATCTGATTCAATTTTTCAACTAATTCTTTAGTTTGCATGGCAAATTCTACTTCTCCTTCCTGCTCTACACCGCTTACAGTTGGAACTGGTGTCATTTGAGGTGTCATTGGGGCTTCCATTGATGGTGCATTTGGTGTCACCATCGCGGAATTCTCCTGATAAGGTGGTGGTTGTTTAACTAATATGTCATCCAGCAGCTCATCATCAGTTTCATTCGGGTTATATCCATAACCAAATTGCTCTAAATGCCTCTTCTTCACCTTACATTTATTTCCTGCAGTCTCTCCTACCATTAAAACTGGATACAATCCTTCAGTTATCTCTCCATTTCTCCACCTCTTCATTCTATCTTCGTGTTTTTCATCATGAAATCTTCCAAACATAAATCTATGAACTCTACCACTTCTGTGTCTTTCTCTTTCATACATTTCATCTTCCCATTCTACTAGTGCTTCAAACTGTGTAGGTCTAGGTCTTGGGTCTAATGCCATCATCTTTTCTCTTAAATTACGTAATACTGCCAAATTAAAGAAACCATGCTCTGGGAAAGCTAGTGTACCATCATTCTTCGTATATCCTACCCAGTTTTCTAACCAAATACATGTGTGATAACCATATTTTATCATCATAAAAGACGCTGGTGTCTTTGGTGGAGGGATAGGAACTCCTTCTCTCGTTATTACTGGTTTGTTCTTTTTAAAGAATCTTTTAATTTTGCCGAACAAAGTTAATTTCTCCTGTCGCGGTTGTTCAAAATACATTTTAGTTGCTATTCAACACCTTTACTCGATACAAATCTTTGTCAACACAATTCACTATAATTCACCAGTTGAACTCTTTTACTTCCTTAAACACCTGACCAATGTCAGCGCGACACACTCTTAACTCTTCCAATCAGAGCCTTCTGCGTCTCCGCTATTTTGTCCAATACCAGCGCGGCTCACACCAACCAACCAATCGGTGCTCACTCTGTCTTTACAGACTGACCAATGCCAGCGCGGCTTTCTGTGACGTCAGCCTCTCCTCCTGCTGCTGACCCTTCCTTTACAAAAATTATTGGCACTTTTCTAAGTCCGGTTTTCTTTACAATAACTTATTAGTCACAACATTTAAACAATACCACACTGTCTGTTTACTACATAGAGAGATAGTTTTTCACTTCTCAAGAACATTTCTTTCAATACTGGCAAGTATAACAATTCCGCTATCCTTCCCTTCACCCAAGCTAGGAGAGGACCTGTTACTTCCTTAGGGATAAGGCCAAAATTTCATAAGAGGACCCTTTTGTTGAAAAGGAGGTCTCACTACTCTTCTGGGGATAAGGCCAAAGTTTCACAGGTGGACCCTTCGATACCACATACACACTCAATAGTCTCTAAAGTAACCTAAACAGACAATGTACCTATTCCCGTGTGATTTCACTTCTCACACTTTTCCTCTGCCTTATTTCAGGCTAACTTTTACTCTGCCGGCTTCCCAGATACCCTTCTGTACCTGTGTTCCAAAGACTACATAGAAACGTAACACTGACTCACTTTACATAGAATGTTAAACATATAATCAATAATCAATAAATCACCAAACTAATCAATAAAAACCATCATTCTGCTACCAGAAAAACTGATCCAGCGCAACCCCAAAATTCTGAAACCAGGGACCAAGGAAAATCTCATCACACATAAATTGTTTTATCAAACAACGGGCCCCATCACACATTACCCATAAATGATCCCTGAGTACAGGCGCTGGCTTTGGGGGGTTTATTTTGTCAGTTTTATTTAAGTACAACACTACACTTCACATTAATAACATTTGTATATAATTCTAACTATTTGTAATCTCAACTTTCTTCTTCCTTTGGTCAATGGACCATTAGTTGAAGAGTTGATGGTGACTATGATTAATTAAAAGGTTTAATACTTAACTAAATAACCACAAAGTCACTTTTTCAGTTAATGATTTTATATTATTAAATGCTCTTAAATCGATCATCAGTGCATACACAAGATTGCATATAAGAGAACAAATTATCTAGCAATGTAATCAAAACGAATCATTTGCATCGATATCAAAGCGTGCATAGGAATGGGGAAGAGAAGGTACAGCATAAATACTTGCAGAATTATACTTGCAAATTAAAGCAATCAAGGAGGGTAATACCCACCAAAGGATCAGGAAAACCACTTCCTTGGCCGAGGTTGTGGCAAGAGGTCCTCAGAGATAGGCTCAGAGGACAAAGTTAACAGGACAGACGCAGCTAGACTTGCCATAAACTAACTACTAAATCAATCTCCCAATTAATCTACCTCCTCAGTCGCAGTCTCCTCCCAAGCACTCCCGCAACGTTCTCGTACCTAAAGGTTTTCTGACTCTGTGCTGGTCTGCTCTCTCTGTCTTGGATCTTCACTGTGCGTTCTGACCGACTCTTCTCTCTGATCTGTCACACCGGACTGCACAGCTATATCGGAGCGCACTGCTTCGCCATACTGCCTTGCCACACCCCTATTGGGATATCAATTATACTCTTCTCTCCAGAACGCTATCTTACAATGTTGCAGTATCAGTAAAAACTCGGTCTGCGATTGGTTGTCTTAAATCATACTAGGGTCGCCTCATCCAGTCCTCCCCACAAATCCATCCTATACTGGTTCTAACAAAGGAAGGATTTAAGACCAATTCATTTCATATACCACTAGCATTCATATTTATACATTCGGCTACATTGTTTATATTGACATCCATCTTCACATTCAAATTGCAAGTAGTGATGTCTGTTCCCACAGTCGCTGTCGCATCTTGGCACATAAACAATAGGACACAGGTCAACATGGCCTTCACACGGATTACATCATTTGGTACACTCTGTAGTCTGCGAGCAGGCAACCTGTCTTGGCGCATGCGCACTTTACACCGACCAGGCCAACCACATGCTGGTTTCAACGAGAGGCCATTTTCATGCAGGCCCAAATCCGTACTAAAGTAAACAAACACAAAAGAATATTAATTCATGAAAATAAACCCATTATGTTTACCTCCCACCATACTAATGCCCTGTATTAATTAAATCCTAGCAAAAGCTATTAGTTCAAAGCAACCTTTTCGTTATTTGTGCACAACATGCAAAATGTGCAATGTACAACACAGCATAAACATGCAGTATTACGGTTTTTCAATGCGCAAACAATTAATACGTACTCATGCCAACATGGTTTAGTATATTATGTAAAATGCATTTGCCCCTTATGTAAATGTGTGCATTCAGAGTTGATAAATTCATGCAGTCAATACATTATTATGGGGTTACTTAATTTCGTGAGGATGTATTTTACAAACCTCACTCCATCACCTTCAATATGCAACACAGTCGAGTTCGTTTTTTATCTTTTATGCCTTGTTTGTCATATTTTTCCTTAACACGTCGGACAGATTTGAGATTTTCTTTTTACCAATAGTTACTACTACTAGATGAGATGTGACTAAGGGAACAACTTTCATAATCAGTCAGACACCCGTCTAGCATATCTAAGTCAAAAGTAGATTAGAGCATATACATATGATCCTGAAGAATTACCATTGACTCATTTTTGAGCGCACCAGGCAAGAAACATGTTGACTTCATGAGAAACTAGGGTTCATTGGATTCCTTATGGGTTCTAAGTGTTTTTAACCTAGGCACGAGTTTTCGATTACAATAAAACTTACTGACATCTGGCAACCCATAGCAAATTTTAGTCTCTCTTTTCCCAATCTGCCTCATTCCTCTCACAAGCTAGGCACAGGATGTCATTCCACTACCTTACTACGGCAGTGTGAGTCAAAAGATCTCTGGCAAAAGGCCCCTGGTCGAGGGGCCCATTGGGCATTGCAGCGCCTGCCCAATGAGGAGCTCGTCCCGATGATGAAGCATGTCACCTAGGTGGGTGAGGGCTCGTGCATCCTAAAAGGGATGACCCCCTCATCTGACTTTTCTCAAATAACACCAGTGAAGTGTTGAACCTATACTGGAACAGCACAGTGGTTGTTTATTTAAAAGGGAGGACATGTGCTGGACTACCCGATCTCCTATCCAACCCCTCCATAGTTCTTGTACACATTTGTTTCCCCGCCCCACCAGTCTTACTCAAGAATCAACTATATTATGATCTCACGTAACTTCCTACATGCCACCAACAGCACAACAATTAAACCAGGATTAATCTCAAACCACTTGTTTATAACTTTAGCCTTGACTTGGAACCTATCCAGTCCAAAAAATAAAATGTGAAGACCGAACAATGAAATCCTGAGACCCCCTGAAAATATTGACAAAATAAATTACCAACTATCTGAAAGGCGATTCCAATTGAGATATTTTGCCATAGCTCCTTTGGGATCCCTTGAAAAAAGGCACAGTTTGGGGCACATTAATTATCACTAGTTTTCACATGAATAAATCTACTAATAGTACACTGATTAAACTAGAAAAAGAGGTATAACATCCAGAGATCCAATACAGACAATCTAAAGACAATACAATGCATTAGTTACTGAATAAAAAACTATAAATATAACAAAATATTACGTTTTAGAGCAAGAATCTGGGTCAACAAACAAAAGAGTACTAAACTCTGTAAAAGCTAACAAAAAAGAAAAGATGCTAGTCTCATATCTGAAATTTAAGCATAATAGTCTTAGTATTTCTTCCATCAAAGATAATGAAGGTGTAACCCACACTAAGCCACAAAAGATAGCTGAGATCTTTAAAGCTTTATTCACCAAACTATATTTGAATAACAAAGAAATACAACCAGAGGCTTGTGAACAATATTTAGCTAATCTAAACCTCTCCTCGGTATCAGAAAAAGAGTCACTTAATGCGTCAATAACACCAGAAGAAATTCATAAAATTCTTAGAAGGTACCGGACCCTCATAGCTTCACATCGCAATTCTTTAAAACTTTCTAACCCGTTTAAAAAAACACTGATAGACCAATTTCACAATTTTTCCACCACAGGAGAGATTAAAGGCACACCAGCAGAAGCAATAATTGATTTTAAAATATATGGCAAGATCTTAGCAAACAGATTAGAAAATATACTGCAGAATCTGACGGGTCCTACACAAGTAGGCTTCTCGAAGAACCACCTTTTCAAAGATAATACTAGCCTTTTCTGCCATGCCATCAAAAAAGCAAAACAACCTCCCAAACTGTGGGAAATACACAATTTTAAAAATATATTTTCTAGAAAGAAATGTGTCCTTCAATAAGCCAAGGCCACCAAGAACCAAAAATCAGGAGATCAAAAGCATGGTCATGTTTTTTCGAACTGTGCCAATATTCTCTGAAACATCCTTTCTTTGGACTTAAAGAATCTGGAGATTGCTGTCACGTTCAATCTTTCCTTGAAAAATCACGAGTTCCATCAGACATACGATTGGCTAAATTCACAAAGGTAAAAGTCTAACTTTACGACGTTCAGTATTCACAAAGGGCATTTACGAGTAGTAAAGTTTGACTTTTCTCTCAGTTAAACTTAAGTTATGGTCTTAAGTTTAACTTTTTTGTCTCGGTTAAACTTAAGATCAAAACTTGAGTTTAACTGAGACAAAAGTCTAACTTTACTACTCGTAAATGCCCTTTGTGAATACCGAAAGTCGTAAAGTTAGACTTTCGTCTCAGTTCACCTTTGTGAATCGGGACCTTAGATCCTAAGCCAATCATTTCATAAATCTTTTGACAACTGGTTTTGAGCCTTTTCTCTGTAGCGGCAAGAGACCTCCTTGGCGTTGTAAATAGCACTTTATAAAAAATGTTAATATAACCTAAAAGTACACAAGTTTTACTGTCAGGTATAATCTTTTTCCAAGGGCACTAGCCTGAAAACCTACTACACTATAATTGTCAACATCAGTTACAGCCCATTCAGGACAAAATATGTGGACTGGGTCTTCATCAGGATAATTTAATAACATAAAAACTTACTTCAATTGTATTCATCTTCTTTCTTTGGTATACTTTGATGGGTAGATTGATTTTTTCTGGCTCAACAGTTACAAAGTCCTACTTAACAAGAGAGGGTGGCTACAATTCCAGATGTCCCAAGGTTAAATCATATCGATTTGGAAAAATTCTCCATGGGGTGTTCATTGCAGCGGTCCAATTGAGCACCAAGCCAATCAATCAATCATGGGTTTGTGAAGCGCAGCTACTCACCCGAAAGGGTCTCAAGGCGCTGAAGGGGTGGGGGCGCAGCTCCTGGGTGATCACAGTGATTCTCCGAAGAGCCAGGTCTTGAGGTCCTTCAAGAACTTGGAGAGTGTAGGTGTCTGTCGGAGGTGGAGAGGGAGGGTGTTCCATGCCTTGGCCGTGAGGAGGGAGAAGGAGTGTCCTCCTGTTCTGGACTTCTTGATGCGTGGTACCATTGCAAGAGAGAGCTGGGCTGAGCTGAGTGATCTTTGGGGTGCGTGTAACGTGAGACGGTGGTTCATGTATGCGGGTCTGGTGTTGTGGAGGGCCTTCTGGGCGTGGGCGAGAAGCTTGAAGGTGATTCTCTTCTCGACGGGGAGCCAGTGTAGTGACCGTAGGCGTTGGCTGATGTGGCAGTGGCGCGGTAGGTTGAGCACTAGTCTGGCGACGGCGTTCTGGACGTACTGGAGTGTCCGGGTGAGGTTCTTGTTGATCCGGCGTAGAGTGCGTTGCTGTAGTCTAGTCTGCTGCTGATGAAGGCGTGGGTGACGGTTTTCCTGTGTTCGAGGGAAATCCAGTTGAAGGTCTTCCGGAGTAGTCGGAGGGTGTGGTAGCAGGAGGAGGTGACAGCTTTGATCTGGCGGTCCATTTTGAGTTCGGAGTCCAGGATGATTCCGAGGTTGCGTGCGTGGTTCATGGGGGAGGGAAGGTTCCCGAGGGCGGGGGGCCACCAGGTGTCGTTCCAGGCATCGGGGTGTGGGCCCATGATGAGCAATTCTGTTTTGTCCTTGTTGGGTTGTAGGCAGTCGCGGTCGGTGGAGGAGTGCCGGCCGGGCGGTGACGTGGGGCGGGGAGGGGCAGGGTGGGGGGTAGCAAAGCATGGATTACGGACCTATACAGGTAAGTAAACATTTAAATCAATGAAACGAATTTCGTTGCGCGCACTGCATCGCCAAATGCGATGCAGTGCGCGCAACGAAGCTCGTTTTATTGATTTAAATGTTTACTTACCTGTATAGGTCCGTAATCCATACTTTGCTACCCCCACCCTGCCCCTCCCCGCCCCACGTCACCGCCCGGCCGGCACTCCTCCACCGACCGCGACTGGTTGTAGGCAGCTGTTCTTCATCCACTTGGTGACTGCTTCCATTCCTTCTTGGAAGTTGTGTTTGGAGATGTTGGGTTTGTTGGATAGGGAGAGGATGAGTTGGGTGTTGTCTTCGTATGATACTATGTTGAGTCTGTGTGATCTGACGATGGATGCGAGTGGGGCCATGTAGATGTTAAACAGGGTGGGGCTGATGAAGGATCCTTGGGGGACTCCGCAGGTGGTCGTTGTGGGTTCCGAGAGGAAAAGAGGGAGTCTGACCCTCTGCGTTCTGCCGGAGAGGAATGAGCGGATCCAGTCGAGCGCCTTGTTCCGGATTCCTGCATCATGGAGTCTGCTGGCTAGGGTGTGGTGTGAGACTGTGTCGAAGGCGGTGGACAGGTCCAGGAGGATGAGGGCCACAGTATCTCCTCTGTCGAGGAGGGAGCGGAGCACCAAAGAATATTCAGAGGTCCTAGCACTTAGCTGCTTCTGGCAAATTCCACACACTAAGGGGCCGATTCCGATCTCGGCCGGTAGGGCTCCGAATCGGATTCGGCTTAACCGGATCCGATTCGGAGCCCTATTTCCCGACCGATTCGTACGCGCGTCCGAGCGAGTACGATGCGAATTCGCCGACCGACTCGTCCGGGCGTCCCGACCGCTCCGACCGACTCGTTCCCGGGTCGAACCGCACCGACCGACTCGCTCGGACTCGACTCGCACCGCGCAATGGAGACGTTCCCCGGCCGGGTAAGTACGATGCGCGCCGCGAGCAGTCCGACCGAGCCGCGCACTCCGGCTCGAAAGAGCAGTCGGAGCCGTACTTTGGGGGTCCGTGTCGGACCCCCTGTACGCGTAGCCACGCGAGTCGCACACAGGGGGACCCATGGGTCCCCCTACCTGTGCATGTACGGCGCGAGTCGCTTCGCCGCGTACACGCTGTAGGGGGCGCCCTTGTCCGCCTCGCACCCATTGAGTCAATGGGAGCCCGCGTACGCGTTGTACGACAGGCTCCCATTGACTTCAATGGGAGTCCGACCGACTCGAGTCCGATAGCATACGGACGCATTGTACTCGTTCGGTCGGGCTGCTAGGGTCCGATTCGGTCGGAAATCTCTCCGAGTCCGGCTCGGTCGGAGAGATTTCCGGCCCGAATCGGAATCGGCCCCACTGTATTCATATATGTTTTAGTGTCTGGTGACTAAGCATAACTTTAGCATCTCTGTCAATGATATTTTAATTCAATGTTTCTGGAGTTTCTAGATGATTACACGAAGAGACAATACATACATGGCATTTCACTCTCTGCACCTGGGTCAGTAGGAGCTGCAGGAGCCTGTCCTGCTCCTCCTTCAAGCAAAGAAAGACAACCCAGTATCACAAGGTATTGTTCACCTGGATGCACGCTCAGAAGCATACGTTTATACTTATATTGATGTAGAATTGGAACATAGTCACCTGTCATCAGAATAATACTGTACCAGACAGGGCAATCCATGCACTTAAATTTTTTTAAAGTTTTTAAGCCATTTCATTACACATTGCACTTTTCTCATCTACTCACCATATCAATTACTATGAGTGCCTTTTATATGAGCTAGAAAAACATTGGGCCTTATTTAGAATTCCGTCGTTAAGTGAAAATCCTCCAGCTTTTGGATACAATGCAAAATATGGAGGAGATTTGCATGTGATGGTCTCTGTCTCGAGTGGCATAGTGGGTAAAAAAACAGTGGACTGGAATGTGGCCAGAGTAATTACCAGTAGCTGAGATTAATTCAAGCATTCTATTTATCACCTTTTTTCCTCAGCCAGTGAAAATATACAGCGCAGAGCTGCAGTAGAGCTAAAAACGCTTTTTATTGAACGTGCAAGTGGTGTTGTAAGTGAGAATTTTTACTCGGAGAACACACTCTAGTGTGAAATTTCGATGCGCTGACAATCGCTGAAGGGTAAACTACGTGAAATATGTAATTTCACGGAATTTACATGCAAAGAGTGGAAATATCACTCAATATCCAGTGTAGTGGCGGGACCTCTCATGGACCTATTGAATGAGGTTTTGTTCTTGGGGCTCTTTCCCACTGTATGAAAAAATGCTTCTATTCTTCTGTTGTTGAAAAAACCCTCTCTGGATCCAAAAAAGGTGAAAAGCTACAGACCCATATCTCGCCTACCCTTTCCAGCCAAGATACTAAAAAGGGCAATGAATGAGGAAATATTAGCATTCTTAGAGGCTAACCAATTGCATGATTCATTCCAGTATGGCTTCAGAGCAAACCATAATACTGAATCAGCTCTGGTAGCAGCGTCAGAGGAACTAAAAAGGGCGGTTGACAAGGGAGGTAGAGCAGTACTGATATTATCAGACCTCTCAGCCGCCTTCCATACAGTTCACCATGCAATTCTCATCAAACGGCTACACTCGCTTGGTTTCAGGAACACTGCTCTAGCAGTGTTGAGCTCGTTCCTCAAAGATAGACAGCATTGGGTAGAGATGGGAAATGCAAGTTCCAGGTCTTTCCGTCTCCCCTCTGGTGTGCCCCAGGGGTCGGCGCTTAGCCCCACTTTGTTTAATATTTATATTACTCCCCTTGTTAATCTTATTCGTAGTTATGGTCTGGTGGTTTTCTCTCAGGCAGATGACACGCAAATTGTAGTGTCTGTCTCATAGGGTGCCAAAAAGGAGGCAAGCAATTTCTGTAGGTGTATGTCCCATGTTGCCAGCTGGATGCAGAGAAACTGTCTAAAGTTGCACTCAGAAAAGACGGAGGTAATGCTCTTTGGAAATGAGACCACCTTTTGGTATGCATCATGGTGGCCTTCAGACTTAGGCACGCTACCGAGGCCAGCCCAGAAAGCAAGGAATCTGGGAGTCATTTTTGACACGAAGTTATGTTTTGTAGACCAAATCAATTCTGTTACCTCATCAGGTTTTTCTATGCTGAAAGTTCTTAAAAAATCCTCCCTTTTATCCCTTTTGATCTACAAAAGACAGTGATGATGGCTCTCATTTTCTCTAAGATGGATTACTGCAATGCCTTATATCTAGGTACCCATAAACATCTGGTAAGGAAACTGCAGTCATTGCAGAGGGTGGCAGCGAGAGTGCTGCTGAAAGTTCCAAAGTTTGCACCGATATCTCAACTTATGCACAGGCTACACTGGCTTCCGGTGGAAAAAAGGATTTCCTTTAAGGCCTTGTGCATAATTCAGAAGGCCTGCTACCGGACCGGCCCCACATATTCCCAGGAACAGTTCTCCTGGTATATCCCCAGTAGGAACCTTCGGTCGAGCTCGGCTCGAAATGTCAAGGTCCCGAGAATATACAAAGTGAAATGGGGGTTAAGATCGTTCTCTTATTGTGGAGGGACACTCTGGAACACTTTGCCGCTTGCTCTACGTCCACAGGCTACACTGCAGAAGATTTAGGAAGCAGTTGAAGATCTGGCTATTTACCCAATAGTTTAATAGCTGTCCCAGATCTGTCTTGTTCTAGGTTTTTGTCCTGGTCTTTTGTTCCGTCTAGCGCCAAGACACCTTCGAGTATTGCGCACTTTATAAAACTATTTAATTTCATTAATTTAATTTAATTTCATATACAGCTTGCCCATTGATTGTGGCTGGTTTCGTATGCCACTAAACTCCCATGCACAGTGAGGCCATGCAAATTTAATAGAACTGGCTTTTCATGGAATCCTAAAGCATTTTACGCCCACCTTGTATAGATTATCAGACGTTTCGCACTACCTGACAGAATGTTGTTTAAGTGCTGCACATGCATCGTATTTCGCTATGTAAATACTTTTCGCATGATTAGACGTTGTTTACGCTGTATTACAAACCGTAGCACCCCTTTACATCTCACTTGTACCTGTACAAGATTTTAGTAAATCTGGCTGCTAAAGTGTATTTAATTTGAGTCAGTCTTTGACCCAGGGCAGTGAAATACATTATCTTTACTGCCGTAGGTTTAGCACCTCCTACTCCCTGATTCAATGACAACTTCTTGTTCGCAGTCAGAAGCACATTTAAATTGCTTTGCATACTGTTTTCCTAAGTCATGGGTTAGTGTGTGCACACAGTATTGCAAGCTATTTTTCACCAATTAAGGTCTTGCAAATAAGTGATTTGCAAAACAAACTGTACAATGTGCGAGTTATGTCCATTTGCATTTTAGCTCTAATGATCCATGACCTGACGAGGCATTCAAGTCTGGGTGGGGGAATTGGCAGAAGCAAGAGAAATCTCTCTGCATTTTATAATTTGTCTACAAGAATTGTGCGGCACACCAGTGTCAATTTCTATCGCAGGGGCACAAAAGCAGTGCTTTAAATTGGATGAAAAAGATGGGGCGGGTCTCTAAAACAGCGAAACAAGAAATCCTTTCCAAGAGGCATAGCCTATGTAATGAAGGGTGTGTCTTAAAACACCAGAACGAGAATCCTGTGCTTCTGGCAGTGTGCCACCTCACCACTATTTGGGTGTGTCTCTCCGAGTTTTCTGTTATTGCAGCCAGACATATCATACAATAAAAAAAAAGCCTAAACTAGCCTGATTTATTGCCTTTGCCAGTGCTGGTTAGCAGTATCAGATAAATGAGTAACAAATTATTATTGTGAATAATTAGAATTGAAAATGTTTCAATGCTCAAAATGTTAGACTGAGAATTGAACATTACTAAGGTCTCAATCGCTTGTGTTTTCACCTTCACATCACTTTCCTCTGCAACTAAACACACTCTTAAGACACTTACACCTATTTTTCGCCAGTGGTTAATTTGTTAAAAAAAAAAAGTGCCTGGACTCTGGTCAGGAGGCAGCTTGTACCAGTCCATTTCTCCTGTGAGTACCGCCTAAAACAGAACTCCCGTGCCTATCAAAAATGAATGTGTCTGCACTCCAATGCCTTTGGGTCGAGTTCACGGTATAAGCGCCCGTGTTCATGATTAAGTGCCGGTGCTGAGCACCGGAAACCACCGGCTCAAATTAAGCACTGAGGGGCCGATTCACAGAACTAATCTGAGATAAAATCCTAAACTTACTACTTTTGGTATTCACAAAAGGCATTTAGTACTACTAAACTGAGATAAAATCCTAAACTTACTACTTTTGGTATTCACAGAAGGCATTTAGTAGTAGTAAAGTTAGGACTCCTAACTTTACTACTACTAAACGGAGATAAAATCCTAAACTTACTACTTTTGGTATTCACAGAAGGCATTTAGTAGTAGTAAAGTTAGGACTCCTAACTTTACTACTACTAAACGGAGATAAAATCCTAAACTTACTACTTTTGGTATTCACAGAAGGCATTTAGTAGTAGTAAAGTTAGGAGTCCTAACTTTACTACTACTAAATGCCTTCTGTGAATACCAAAAGTAGTAAGTTTAGAATTTTATCTCAGATTAGTTCTGTGAATCAGCCCCTGAGAAATTTTCGCCCGTATCTTTCTGAAATCCTCAATCTACATATTTTTCATAAGTAATCTCCTGTCTATTTATTACTGTACCTCTCAGCATTGTGTTTTTCTTTGGCACTCTCAAGATATGAACAGCTTGCAATACCTCCTTCGCATACTTAGACATAAAATTATAACTACAATTGAAACATATATGACCATCATTCTTTGCGCTGTGTGGAGAGGCCAAGGATTGAATGAGCATATAGTCTGAACATATTTGATGGCCCTCTGACAGGCACTGTATGAAACTCGTATTGTCTTCAGCCCCAACACAAGAGCTCTTAATCCGGCCCATCACCCACCTACAGCATGAACTCACTCAGACACCTAAAGGGGAATCAGTTAACGTTATGCAGTATACAGGAAGCATATGATGCATAAAAATACAGAAACAAAACATCTGGAACAAGCAAATACTTTCAGCAATCTAAGGTGAAGTAAAACATATGAAACATAAACAGAGACTGCAACACTGACATTGATCAACTTCAGAGTTTTTACAGTCATTGTTAAGAAACTGATTAGTGTTTTTGTCTGAAAATTTAGTCATGAATATAAGGGCCCATAGGGATGCCTTTCAAGTCAGCTTTTAATTGCTGCCATGTCTTAGCGTTGGCAAGATAGCACCGCTTATAGCCCTGTGCAAAAGGTATGTAGGATCCTGCTTTTGCAAATTAAGGAGCACTTTCTTTTACTTGTTCATATTTTTGTCTACTGTAAATAAAACTTCACATTTAATAGAGCATTGTATTTATTTAGGTAACAACACTAGGACACTGATTATAATGGGGCCTATTATATACCTGCCAACTCACACGTGTGACTCACAATATCGGCTCCCATCACAGGGTCTCCTGGTGAGGAGCCGATATCACACAGTGGGAGGAAAAACTAGCTGAAAACCACTGTAAATCCAGCTCGTTTTCCGAGGCTTTGAGCTGCCAACGTCCATTAATAGGTGTGAAAACACCCCAGGACATCAGCACCAGCCTCAGCAAGCATTGGTTTTTTTGGGGGGAGGGGGGGGAGCAGGGGGCTTGGGGGTGGGGTTGGGTTCAAAAGTGCCTCCTAGGTACGTTTCAGCAAGAGGCCCTGCCCCTTCAAGGCACTGCCCCCTCCTCACACAGTGAGATTGTTCTTCTAGTTGACAGGTCTGCTATTATCCCGTTTTCGGTGCAAACGGGGCTTTTCACTGAAGATGAAATTAAAAATATGGGTGTAAATCCCAGAAGCAAATAGCCCCCACGTGCTGTTGATGCACATTGCAATTCTGAATAACATGCAATATTATTATTATAATGCTTTCCTTTCAGTCATTTCTTATGCCAGAAAATGTTGCTTGTTGTCATGTCAGTCTAAGAAAATATTCTGCTTGATTTATGTTAAGGAGATAAACATGTTATTTAATAAAAGTGGGTGGAGTTGCACACTGGCTGGCAAGACTGTCCCAGTTCTCCCCAAATACATGATGGTATATATACTCACAAATAGCCTTTAATCACAGTAGATAAGTGGTTGCTTGCATGTTTAAGCACAGCCCAGTGCGTGTTAACCCTTAGAGGTTGTTCATATTTTCATATATTCATCAGAAGGGTGTGTCTTAGTCGGAGGGCCATGTCTTGCGACTGCATTATTCATGGATAAGTGCCTGCAGAGCTCCCAGGTTTGATTTTTGATTTTTATTGTTATGCATAATTAATTAAATTCATTACATAAAAGGGGGAGCAATTTTTCCATGATGAATGCTAAAAACAATAAAACTGCACTGTCAAATATCAAGACAAAGGATCAGCTTAAAATTGGAAACACTGTACAACATTTAAAATACGATTTCAGGAGAACGCTAAAAATTGATCAAATGGTAGGGTGTACTCCCAGGTGTTTACCATTGACTGCAGAAACCAAATCACAAGCTCCTCGAATGAGCAGCAGCCTGCTGCAATCAATCAAAGTGGCTGTGGTTGCACACTGGCTGGCAAATCTGCCCCAGATCCCCCCAAATGCACGATGGCACAAGTAAGCACAAACAGTCTGTACTCACAGTAGATAAGTGGTTGCTTGCATTTTCAAGCACAGCCAGGTGCTTGGTAAACTTTGACAGGTGTTTCTTATGTCTATATTCATCATGTGATAACCCCAGTCTTGCCAACCAGTGAGAAACCCCGCCCACTTTGATTGATACATTTTATTTGGCTTACAGATTAGTACTAACATAATATACTACATTAGCCTTCAAATCCATACAACTCCCTTCTTCATGTGTTAAAATTGTACAAAAAAAAAAGACACCCAGTGGTCTCTTGAAGTCCAATGCCAAATAAAAGGTGCTACTACCTCCAGCAAAACAAACACACATTTATAAGCAGGGCCACAGGAATTATGCAGCAGTGGAGGGCGAAATTATGTAGCAGGGTTGACTAAATTATGTGGCAAGAAAATGAAAATTATACCTTATTATTTTGTCAGTCAAAACCACTTTATTCGTTTAATAAAAACCATAAAAGTACAACACATACAACATATAACACCACAATTATTTTGTCATTTGTACACGTTAACACTAATTAGGCAAATATTTCACCTCATTAGTACCAGTATAATACCCAAATACAACAATAAGTAACAGAAAAGTGACCAGTCAACTTTTACACAGGGTCTTCCACTGTGTGGCAACAACTGTTTCCATGTTTTTAGTAACTTTTGATCAATTTGAGCTAGAAACAATTTTTTTGTTAAAATCTGCAGATTATGCACCTGATGATGGATTATGTGACAAATGCAGCAATTCCATAATCATGCGGAAAACACAACTGCCGTAAAATTACATAATTCCTGTGGCCCTGTTAATAAGAAGGGGATAGGAGCCGTCTGGATCATTGAAATGTTTTAAGTTACTTGGGCCCTCATGACTGACAAAGTCAAAATGGTAACAACACAATCACCTCTGCTGCTTCCTCTTGAGCCTGTAGCAGTAACTGAGGGGTCAGGGGAGAGAAGGCATAACATAAAGAAGCAAAGTGGCCAAGCAAGATTCAGGTCATTAACATTCATGATCCCCTTCGAACTGGGAAGTGACAATAGAACCAAGATAGTGGACCATTTTCCAGAAAAACAGGTCTGAAAGCAGCCGCCTGAAGTGGAAACAGTTTGCCCTGAAGAACGATAAATCCTGGGAGATGAAAAAACTCTACTCTGTCTGTCTGCATGGACTTCGTTCATTCCCCTGATATGAAAAGTCCTTAGTATTAGCAATTGGTGCTTTATTCATCCTCCCCGAAGACGTGCTACCAAGCCCAAAGCCCAAGGACTAGAAACTTCTCCCATCTGCCGGTTGATATCGCCCACATTCACTGCATGGTTTGATTGAACCAGAACATAGTGACCCCCTTGGTGGGCCTATAAATAGTGGAGAACAGAGGGCGTGTCCAAGATGGAGGCCATGTGAGACGAAGTTTCACATCAGCCCACCGTAACATATATCTAGTGCCGTCATGCTGGGGCGCTGATTGACTATGGATGTTGTGGAGTAGGGTATCGGGAGCCCCCAGTTGTGTAGACGGAGACGCAAATCAAACCTCCCCGAGCGGCTACACTGCGCCGTTAGGAAGGTGACGGCCCAAAAAGGGAAGCAACTCTGTGCCGAAGGAAAGACATGCCTGCCGCCGTTGAGCACAGCCATGTGTGGCAGAGAGCCAAGCCCCATAGCAGAGCTGACAAGTGACACCACAAGTGAGTTCTTTGTGCACAGACATCCACCGCTTTGTGCTAGCAGGTGCGCAGTTTGCATCCGCATAAAACGTGGAAGGGCGGGGGTCTGGCAACGGAGGGTGTCATTGGTGGAGAAGACACCTGGGCCAAGCATGGACAAGACAGGTGGCAGGAAGGAGCAAGGCCAGAGAGAATCTGGGAAGAAGCGTTCAACTTTCCGGCTGTCTCCGGGACGCTGTGATTCGAAACGCCCAGGTGTGGCTGGCCCTGAACCCTGCACCCTGCTTTTTAGTCTATTTCTTGCCGACCTTCCTCCTTTTATTTCCCAATCTAACTCCTAAAATTGGGAAATAGCACATTGTTTGCCTGCTTTATGCAGATGATTTGGTATTATTGGATTATACCCCTATTGGTCTGCAGAGGAAACTAAACGCTCTAGCAACTTACAGTAAGCAGAACCAGCTTCGCATTAACTTAGAAAAGACCAAGTTTCCGGTCTTTGGGAAAAAAGTAAAGAAATTTAACTGGTCTTTAGATACACGGGAGGTGGAGCAAGTCGACCAATACAAATATTTGGGGTTAACCTTCAGGAGGAACTTGAACTGGGGTATGCATTGGGATGGTATCAAGCAGAAGGCCTTATTGCAGGCCAACTGTCTTTCAAGCTTTAATAGTAGATTTGGGGGGCTTTCCCATATTCCACTACTATCGGCTTATGAAGGGAAGATACCTCGCTGGGTTTATACAGAGGAGAGGTTTTTTCCCTTGATCCGTCATATGAATGGGACAGATTAGAAGGGGCAGTGCTTAGAAGGATTTTATCCCTCCCCCAGGGTACTATGGTTCAGGCCATAAGGAGGAAGTGCAACTTGGTCTCCTGGAGCCTGATGGCCTCAATTTGGGCCCTAAGATATTTTAATACATTCCTGGTGAATGGTGAGGTGTCTAAAGTCTCCAAATTGAGCTGGGAAGAGATTCAATGTAGCGAAAGAATGTGGGCAAAGGTTGTACGAAATAGATTAACTATTCTTAGGAACCTCAATTCAGATAGTGGTACAATTACATCTTGGTCCCCCTTCCCAAGCAAGCATGCATTGAAAGAATCTGTCGCTTTGGTGTCTGAATTGAATAATTTATCTTATCTGAGTAAGAAACCATCTATCAGCTTCTCAATCCCCACTCTGCGCCAGGACACTTTTTTTTCTTATTTATCACAGTTACCTGACCCAGGGCTGCGAAATGAAATACTAAGGGTTAGGGTGGGATGTAACCCAATTTATTCTTCCCGGCTATATCGGGCCAGGGCCCAGGATAATAGTGATCTCTACCCCTGCCCTCTGAAAGTTCAATGTTCCCAACTGCATATAATAATGGACTGTGTTTTTTATCTTGCAAATCGAACTAAGTTTTTAAGACCACTGTTTTTTAAATATGATGTTCTTCATAGGAGGAAAGTATATGGAACTGTTGACAGAAATGCGTTATTTAGACGTGGCTGTTGGAATTGCCCGATTTTTACGGTCTGTTAAACAGAGTTTTAATGAAGAACTGTAGTGGGGAGGGAGTGTTGGGTAGTTAGGAAGGGGTGGTTTTAATGATTTTAATTGTCAATTGTGTTTTAGAATGTTTTATGGACAATTGTCTAAATAAACTTGTTTTCTTACCTTCTAACGTGAACAAGGCCTACACTTGATAAGAGGAGTTTATTACTAGGCTAGTTCGGCGGCGCCGCATGGTCGGTGGATGGAGAAGGCAGCCGAGCCCCCGCATTGCCCCAGGTCAGATGAATGTGCAGATAACAGCAAAAGAGAACTGGCCCAGGTGGTGGTCCCACATATAAAGATGAAAAGTGCTAGCGGGGCTCAGGCGAGAGGCCTTAGCGTATCACCAGTGCCCCGAGGATGCCCCAGGCATCGACAAAGACAGCAGTGAGGCAGCCAAAGACAGGAGACGGGCCCCCAGAGGTACAGGCTAAGAGTCTGAGCCTGGGGAAATGAGGGGAGGGCGGCCTGGGCCAGGCTGCAGCAGCGAGCTCTCGACTGGATGCCTCACAGTGAGTGTTGTAGAGCTTGAGTCCGAAAGAGGCAGTTTCTGGCACTCACAGGCCCGGTCTTGGACCTGCTGCAGGGAGCTGAAGAGATCGACAGTGAGCCCTACCTGGGTCTCATGTTGGGTGTTCTCTTTAATAACTATGATGTGGTCAGAACACACCTAGTCAGCCTGAAATGCACACCTGAACCCCGGTGAGAACAGACAGTGGGACCTCGAAGACTAAAGACAACTGCTGTCATAGCCAAAAGTCTGCCCTGACACAGCAGGCAGGTGCAAAGGTAAGACTGTCCTGAACAAATTGGCCTTCAATGGTGTGTCAGGCCATGGCCCGCAAAGGGGAAAACAATGCCTTCAAAACTGTAGTGACAACAAGGGTGAAAGAAACTAAAGCTCCTGAATGCTACCATAATCTCACAGCCAGAGTAGGACAGTGCGCACCTCTAAGATGTCGGCGGCAAAAGCCAAAAAAGACTTGTCTTTTATTTTTTTTTCCTCATACCACCATTATATGCAAATAACAGCCAGTCAACCAATCTATTCCTTCCCAGGCTTTTGCGATATTTCAATAGTTCCTGCGCTCTTGCCCCTTCCAGTATCCTGGCAGCACAGCCCACGCAGGTGTAATCATTGGACAGATGGGGTTACACACTTATAAAACCATTCCAGTCCTGGAAGGCCACCCAAGTCTTAGAATATATATTGGACTCCAGGGCAGTATCCATTTTTGCCGTTCTTCTTACTGCTTGTAACCAGTCCAACCCTTGTGGTGGGGCGGGTTCAATCCATTTTTTACAGATTTCCCGCCTAGCGAGAAGAATTAGATAAAATAGCAAAGCCTGTTTATCCCCAGTAATAGCACTACATGGCTTATCTTCTACCCCCAGCATTATCAATAAGAGGCTAACTTTGATATTTGTGTGAAAAATTTTGTTGATTATCTTTTCCACCTCAAACCAATACTCCTCTAACTGAGGACATTCAAAAAACATGTGCTTATCATTAGCGCTCAATGCTCCACACCTGCAACATTTGGGGGGGGTAACAATTACAAACTTTGCTAATTTTTGTGGAGTCCAGTAAAGTCTATTTGCCGTAAAGAAGTGATTCCTCTTCAAATTCGATGGTTTAACCGTTTTGTAAAGCAACTTGAAAGAAAGCTGCCATAATTTTTGTGGTTCAGGAATCTGCATAACTTCGTCCCATATTTCGTAGGGGGCTTTGATTTTTTCCTCCTCAGAAGTCAATAGTGCATGGTACCAACCGCTTATTTCCTTCTTCGCTATAGTTTCGTTCTTTCATTTTTTTTCGAACTCCCAAAGACTCTTGGTCTCATACCTATTCGCCTCCCCCCAGCACTTCAACTGAAGAAATTTAAACCGAGACAGGGATCCCCCTGTCTTGCTCGATAAGACTTCCCATGGGACCACTTCATCCATCACTATCAGGTCCCCTCAGACCTCTATTCCTGCCCTCCTCAGTGGGATACTCAGTTGGTCCTGCGAACATTCAGGCGTACCAGGTGAGTCCCATATTGGAGCCTCTCCTGAATAATATCCGATTCCTAATATGTTCCTGATCTTTACTCACAAAATCAAAGCTGCCTTCAACATCTTTAGTTTTACTTTTTTTAAAAACTTCTTTGCACCAAACTTGAACAAAAATCCCTTCCCGCCCCACTCTTTAATCATCTCTTCACACAGACCCCCCACACCCTGTGCCCTGGCGTGCATAGTAAAACCCTACAGTTTTTAAACTGGAATGCCATACAGTATAATTTTATGTCTGGTAATGCGAGCCCTCCTTCTGCCAATTTTCGCCTTAACTTCTTCCAGGACATACGTGCTCCCCTATCTGCCCAAACAAAACTGCCCAATTTACCCTGTATTTTATCGATTAGTCTACTCGGGAACGTTAGAGGTATACAATTAAAAAGAAATGTAAGCTTCGGCAGAATCACCATTTTGATCAAATTAACATTCCATATACCGTTAACGGAAGATTCTTCCACCTAGTTAGTGTTCTCTCTATTTCCTTTGTGATTCTTTCGAGATTATGCTGTGGAATATCCTGCACTGTATTGAGAATGTTTATCCCTAAATACCTAATCTCTTTTTGTACACTCCCCCTCCAGTCTGGGATGTTCCAACTCATAACCCCGGTTTTTTCTCTATTTACTAGATATCCAGACAGGGCCCCAAATTCATCCGCCAATTGCTCTATCCTTGGGATTGTTACAGCCGGGTCTGCTGTATAAATGATTAAATCGTCTGCGTATAAGGAGATTTTTTTTTCAAACAGGCCTGTACAGAAAGCCTTCACCTGGTTATCCTGGCTAAGCGCCTGAGCCAATGGCTCGATATATAGATCAAATAACAGAGGTGAAATTGGGCAGCCCTGTCGTGTCCCTCTCGTGATCATAAAACTCTTAGTAAGGACTCCATTTAAAAGAATCCTAGCTGTAGAACAGTTGTATAATGTTTTTAATGTAATTATAAAGTCTAACCCAAATCCCATATGTTCTAAGACCACCCATAAATATTCCCAACGAACTCGGTCAAACGCCTTAGCAGCATCCAATGTGACCACCGCCAAGGGGGCAGATCTTTCTATGGCTATGTCAATGCATCCTATTAGTTGTTGAGTCAACTCACACATTTGCCTTCCGGGGATAAACCCCTTCTGGTCCTCATGTATTAGTTGAGGTATTACTCTGGATAGCCTCCCTGCCAAAATGCTGACAAAGATTTTATAGTCAGCATTTAGCAGGGATATTGGCCGATATGATTCAGCCTTAACCGGGTCCTTGGCAGGTTTCAGTATTAAGACTATAGAGGCTTCACGCCATGATTCTGGGGCCTGCACTCCCCCTTTATATATCGAGTTAAACAACTTCTCCCAGATAGGTAATATTTCTTCAACTATATTTTTATATACTTCCGCCGGGAGAGCATCAAGCCCTGCCGCCTTCCCATTTTTAGACTTTTTTATTGCTCCTTTTATCTCTTCCTTTGTGATTGGTGCTTCCAGTATTTCTTTCCCTTCTTCGCTCAAGAACGGAAGATCAAGCGAGTTAAGCCAGCATCTGATCTTTGTGGTATCAGAGATACTATTTTCCGTATAGAGCGGTGAGAATAATGTAACTATGTGCTCCTGCATGGAGTCCCAACTATCCAACTTTCCTCCTGTTTCACTTTTAAGTTCTTTTATTTCATTCCTTGACCTTTCCACTCTCGCTTTCCAGGCAAGCAAAGCACCTGCTTTTTCACCATATTCAAATTCCTTTATATTTGCCGCTTGCCATCTAGCTTTACACTTTTGCTCTATTTTTATTTTAAATTCTAGTTGTGCCTCATTTAATTTCTCTTCCGTCCCTGTTTTTCTTCCCCCATACACATGGAGTATAGAGCCTCCTCTAAAATCCCAATCTTCTTTTCCATATTCCCTAATTCTATACGTGCTTTCCGGTTTTCTGATGAAGTTAGACTTTTTAGGATTCCCCGGATATATGCCTTGAAGGCATCCCAAACAATACCCAAGGGGGCAGTGTCTAGATTATTGACAAAGTATTCAGTTGTTGCTTCCTTCAGAGCTATCTCAACCCCCTCTTCTAGGAGCAATGCACGTCTTAAAGTCCATTTCCTAGGTGGTTGCGGCCCCAGAGCTTGTATGGTTATCATTACAGGGGAGTGATCTGAAATATGGGCAGGGAAATGCTTGATCTCCTTGATATTTGCTGCAAAAGATCTATCCACTAAAAAATAGTCGAGTCTCGAAAAGTGGTGATGTTTTTTGCTATGGTACGTGTACCCCCTTGTCTTGCCCTTCAAATATCTCCATACATCCACTAAATTAAAATCACGTATCATGCTTTTTAGGGCGTTTCTCATTCTGGGAACATATACACTCTCTCTCCTTGTAGACCGATCTAACACAGGGTCTAGCAGAACATTAAAATCCCCACCTACAATTACTGGTACAGAAATTGCTGCCATCCTCAATTCTAGATCAACAATATATTGGGGGTTATCCTCATTAGGTCCATAGCATCCCATACATAAAAACTCTCTGTCTGCCCATTTTAAACAGGCCGAAGCCCACCTACCCGAGCTATCTGTGCTAGACTCTTTCATTTCTATTCCACACCCACTCCTGATTAGGATAGCCACTCCCTTACTGCAACATAGTTGATCTGAGACAATAACGTTTTGGACCCAACCGCACCTCCGAAGTAACTCCCTACTCTCATTTGCCAAAAGGTGCGTTTCCTGTAACAGCATTACTTGTGCCTGACTATTTTTTAAATATTCCAGTATTTTCCTCTGCCTAGGTTTGGATCTCAAACTATTCACATTCCAAGTGAGAATTTTGATGCTTGGTATGTTAGTCGAAGCCATCTTTCTTAATACGTTTCCTTACTATTGTCAATCCTGAGCTAAAGAGATGTTCCTGCATAGAAGGTGTTGAGGATTTTTTTTTTCTCACACTGCTCCCCACCCGTGCTCCCCCACCACCTCCCCCCCCCTCTCCCTGGTGCACCCACCCTGAGGAACCCTCCCTCTGTTATTAGGCATGATAATGCCTATAGGCGTACCATCGGGGGAATTTATTGGCAAACTTCCAATGTGTACATTACTAGAGAGCTAGAGAGCTTTTTTTTTTTTTTTTTTTTTACTTCGCAGTATTCTTGTTGCTCATTCTAATTATTACCGCTTCAACATCATCCACTGAGCGGTAATTGTACATTTTATTATTCCACATTATGCGGAGCATAGCAGGGAATTTCAACTGAACCTTCGCTCCTAACCTTCGAAGCTCCTCCATCTTTCCGCCTAGCTCCCACTGCTTTTGTTCTGTGGCCTTACATACATCAGATCTGACCAGAAAGGAATAACCATTGACCACGTATGGGCCATTTTTTAAAGCACTGCTAAGTATCTCCTCCTTGATATTGTAAGAAAGGAAGTTTACCAAAATCTTTCTAGGTTTGGTTCTCTGTGGGTTACGCCGAACCGGCTCTCTATGCGCCCTCTGTATTTCGCTCTCGAGAGGAGAGAGGCCGGTCAGGAGCTGAGAAACAGATGCAAGAGTGGGGAGGAAGGCTCTCGCATATGGAGACAGGGATCTACAGAGAAGGCGAAGTCCTCTCCAGGTATACGCTGAGGAATAGAAATACTGGAGGTAAGGCAAGTCTTCTTTTCCCCTCACCAGACGCCCTGCCTGACCTACCACAAGTGGCGAAGACTGTAATTAAGGCAAAAAGGGGGCGACAAAGGGTGTCCTCGCAAGGTAGAGGAGCTGGGGGGCTCTTTAAGAAAAGCAGTGAGGGAAAGAATATAAAAAAATCTTGCCTCCCAACTGCGAGAGTTAAAGTAACCCCTTCACTTAAATCCTTTTTTCGTGTGTTGCCAAGCATGCAGAAAGATAATGCGGCAGGTACAAGTTCTAGCCCAGAAGAGTATAATCCTGAAAATATAATGGCCTCTGCTAGTAACATGGGAAAAGACAATGACGCTAGAATTAGTAATTCAAGCAATTCGAGCACATTGAGAGATCAGAGCAGGGCCTCGCAGCAGGATATAATAACAGTTCCAGTAAGCAATAGATATTTGGCTTTGACAGCAGCCGAGGATCTGGAAGCTCTACCACCAGAAACAAACGGGGGTAGCCAGGAAAGTGCGCCTGCAATAAACGTAGAGACAGAGATTTCACTGGTGAGGATGTTACTGGAACTGAAAAATGATATAAAAGAGCGATTCGAGGTGTCAGAGGCTAACCAGTTAGGCATACAAGTATCCTGTTCTGAACTAGCCCAGAAGCTAGATGATGTTGCCTCCCGCACAAAAATTCTGGAGGAAGAAGTTGATGCTGTGAAGCAGGACGTCGAGAAGAATGCAATCGAGATCTCTAATCTTGGCAAACAAAACCAAATGCTAAGAGATGATATAGAGAGAATTGAGAATCACTCCCGCAGGAATAATATAAGATTCTTAAATATTCCTGAAAGCGAGGAAGGGCCAGAGATGAAGGCTTTTATAATCTCCCTTCTTCGAAAAACGATCCTGAAGGATAAGGAAGAGATAAATCTCAAGACCAAAAAAGACTTGTCCATTCGGGGGATGCCAATGAAACCCCAGAACTCAAAACACGTAGCCTCAGAGTCTGGCTCCAGTACCCAAATTAGCATGCAACATGGAAGAAACCAGCCCAGTTACAAAGCAATTCCTCATGGATCTTTTCAAGTAGCTTAAGGTAGAGATACTTACTGTGAGGCAAGACCTCACAAAATAAATACCAGAGGTCAAACAAGACTTGAATGAGCTGGGGGACGAGTCCTCTCATTTGAAGAAACATGCAATGCAAGAGAAGATAAACAGGAATTCCTGAGACAGGAGATTCTAGAACTCAAAGACCAGAACATAGCACTTCAAGCACACCTGAACGATTTAGAAAATAGGTCCTGCAGGACCAATGTCAGGATCGGAGGAGCCACAAATGAGCTGAGGGAGCAAACATTGAGAAATATGTTCAGAGCCCATCCAAAGCTTTGCCATATAAACCTACAGAGGAGGCAGTCCTGCTAAAACAATAGCGCAGAACCTACAAAGCACTGAATATGTCTGCCGCGGCTCTGCACATCTTTACTCAAGTGCATTTCTTTCATCAAAAGGAAAACGTTTTAGCAGCAGCAAGGTCCAATGAGAACTACACCTACTGGGGGCACCCAAATCGGCTGTTCCAGAATTTATCCTTGTGATGCTGCAGAAAAGATACCAATTTCACCAGATGTTGGAGGTTTTGCAGAAAAACTGACAGAACCAAATAATGCAAACATCTTCATCTGAGTAGGCAAGGTGTATTGTGCAGCTATCTGAAGACCAGGAATTGGGGAAGAATTGTCGTAAGTGGCTGGTAGTCCACAAAATCCAACCAACACAACAACGGGTGGAAGAAAGTCTCCAACAAAATAGCGAAGCAGGCTGAAAACCCAAACCAGCTGCCATCGAAATGGAAAGAAGAATGGTACTGACCAAGTATATGGCCTTAACATCTTTGGCAGACACCAATGCTACTGAACAAAAAAATGGCCAACAGTGCCACTTTAGAAAAGACACCTAGTGTCGGGGTGGGCTCTGGGTCCCTCCATACTTTACCATCTGAGAATTAGATTCCCTCATGGGCGTGCCTGCATGGAGACTGACTGCATGGAAGAGGGAGCACTGTACTTGGCCTCCTACTACATTATTTCTCTAAGGCTTGGAGGCCTAAGCAAGAATCTCTGAGATGAGAATGCTCAATTATGCTAGGTGGGTCAGGGCGGAGGGAAGGATAGAGACACGCCCTGAGAGGATACATGGGGGCTTGTCTCCTAAATTGGAAAAGACTATTCAGAGTCTGCATATTCCAAGTTGTTTTAAGTTTATCATTTAGGTTGTGATTTGTGGAGATTAAATTTGAGAGTTTGGGGACATGAAAGGGAAGGGGACGTTGCTAACACCTTACCCCAATATGGGGAGGATCATTAGCATTAATGTTAGGGATTTAAAATTGCCAATTAAATGGCCTGCCATCTTGAATCGACTGTGTTCCCGAAATGGGGGGATTTATTTCTTGCAAGCGACATGCCTGATGAGAAAGAACGAAAATACTTATGTTACTCCAGGCAGTATTTTGCCTTGGGTTCAAATATAACTGGGGGACTGGCACTCTTGCTTTGCAGAGGCCCAGGATGAGGTGGTGAGGATGTGGAGTGGGGGCGACAGCAGATTGTTAGCACTCATACTGAGATTGAAGTATATGTTCACTATAATCTCTTCTTATGCACCCAATATAAGTCCACACAGATGCCTGAAAAAAGCCATAGAATAGTTACTTCAAGATCGCCAAGAAGACATATTCACAGAGGTGATCTTAACAATGTGATGGACAGTGTGAAGGACAGATCAGCACACTAGGTGGGACAGACAGGATCATTCTCACCTGAGATGAAATTGTGGCTACAGCAAAAGGCCTTGTAGACATCTGGAGATACCATCACCCCACAAATGCACCTACACTCTCAATTCAGCTGCCCATAAAACAATAGCTCGTAATGATAACTTACTCCTATCTCACTCCATCGCAGCCAGAATTACTTGAGTCAGATATTGAACATATTTGAAAATTAGGATCATCTAATAGATACTGGAGGGGCTCCATACTGTATAATAAAGAAGAGACAAAAGATATTGAACAGACTATAACAACTTCCTATCTGACATTAAGGTCTCAGGTGCTAACCAAACACAAATTGGGATGCCTTAAATGCAGTGTTTAGAGGCAAATTTATAGGTGATGAGGATACCATAAAGTCAGGCATGAAGCTTATCATACAGGCACAAGTAAAAATCTTAGAAACTGAAAAAGCAGAGTATCTGGTGTGGAGAGCAAAACCGTCCTAGGTGGGAAACAAGCCGGGAAGTTTTAGCATGTAAACTAAAAGCAAAGTAAGTGTGAGAGAGAATTGCAGGCATTCACAACAGACAGTGGCATGTTAAAACTCTAGATCACAAGATTGTGGAGAATTTTAGTGAGTTCTATAAATCTCTGTACCAGGGAGAGAAAGTCTCCAGTAAAGAGACAGCTACCAATCTTTGACAAGTCGCACTTACCAAGCTTCCAAAAGACCAAGCGGAGAAGTTTAGTGAGTTCTATAAATCTCTATACAAGTTAGAGGAAGTCTTCAGTAAAGAGATAGCTTCCAATCTTTGACAAGCCTTGCTTACTAAGCTTTCAAAATACCAAGTGGCGCCACTAGATGAAACCATTCATGCCACCAAAGTGTTTTTGGCCATTAGCTCGTTAGCAACAAGCAAGTCCCCTGGTTGTGCAGGTCTACATCACTGTTTTATAAGACCTTAGACAAGCACCAGTCGGCGCTGTTGTTCCAATTATACGATACTGCAGGAAATCCACCTTTTCTGTGTGGTCACTCCTGCATTTTTTGCCTTTTGCTGAACGCTTTGTTTTTGCTGGCGTTAGAACTCTTTGCACTTTAACCCAGCTAATAAGTGGCAAAGTGTCTGTGCTCCCACTTTAAACATGGTTGAATTAGTATATTCCTAATTGGTATATTTAACTTGCCTATATGTCCCTAGTATATGGTACTAAGTGTACTCAGGGCCTGGAAGTTAAATGCCACTAGTGTACTTTGTCTGTCACTACAATGGCAGTGCAAACATGGTTTCAGGCCTACCATTGTAGCCTGACTGTAGCAGTAACAATATACATTTCAACCAATTTCTAATAAATCCTTTTGGCAGGTCAAAATCAAACTTTTAAATGTTAATAAGTCACTATGTAGTCCTTGTAGCCCACTAGGCAGGGTGCATGGTATTTAAAAGTAAGGCATGTAGAAATTGAATGTTAACATGTCCATACACTGACTGGTACCCAAAAGCTATTGTTCACTGTGGCAGGCCTAGCTGTCCAATGTAGAAAACCAGAAATTAGAATACAATCTTAAAACTGTATCTCTGGAACGGGACTAGTTAGAAACTAAAAACTATTTTAAATAGTTAATAAAAATCTAATTCAATAGTATAGTCAGATTTCTAATAAATATTAAGGAAAAGTAACTTTTAGAAAGTTACCCTAAGTATTAGCATAATCCTCTGCCACCTCTGAGCCAATAATTAGCCTCAAATAGGTGTGAAAAGCTGTGAAATGCCTCCCAGGAGCAAACAATAGACTTACCTGAATGGGCAGGGACTCCGCTAGGCTCGGCAGAATATGAAGGGTGTGGCTGTGGCTCACCTTTCGACAGCATTGGGTCAAATCCTGCTTGGCAGGTCTGCTCAGCCACAAGTAACACTTGAAAGGGAGAGAATACGATTCCAAGACAATTCTTGTGTACGCACAGTCTGGCTGCTGAGGGACCCTACTTTTGTCCTACCAGACATCTGTCTCTGGGTCTTACATATAACACTTGGAGACCAATTGCAAGGAAGGGAACACAATGCCAAGATAATTCTTGCGTATCCACTTTCATCTTGCTGAAGAACCCTGATTTTGTACTACCAGACTTCTGTCTCTGGGTTTATTGTGGGTAAAGTGGCTGCCTCAAACTGGATATTAGTTTTAGATGTGGGAGAGCACTAAGATTACCATGGTACAATCTATACACACACACACACACATGCACGCACACACACAGACACACACACACACACACACACACTCAGAGCCCAAGTTAAGTGTGGCAAAAGACTTTTGCAACCTTGAAAATGATTTAAATGTGTAGGATTGGCCCTGGAAACGTTTCTCCTATTGGTTAGGGCATGTAGAGGAGTCATTCCCACCCATTAGTTTGTGACAAGCATATACGTGGTATCTCCAGGCACTCATTTCAGAACGCTTTCTGGACCTGAGGAAGAGCAGAAGATGACTGGACCTGCTGTCTTTGACCTGAGAGGAGCCCTGAAGGACTGGACCTGCTCCCTCTTGTACCTTGGACAAAGAAGAGGACTCCAAGGCTCATAAGGCTCACCTCCTGTTCAAACTCCATTGATACAACAAGCTACAAGAAGCCTTTACTGCTACTGCCCAGATGAGCAGTAGCAACTGGATCTGGACTGGACCTTGCTTTTGGTCTCTGCCTAACACCCTGTATGTCTCTAAGTGCCTCCCCTGAGGTCCCTGAGGTCCCGGAGGGCTGTGGAAGTGTACTCTTGTGGTGGGTTAGGACTTAAAGGACCAAATCAGAAGGTAAAATATTTGACCAGAGTGGACCTGGTTCGTGGATATGACCCGTGTGTTCAGGCTCAAATTGCAGCTAGGTCCTGGGGTCCTGGTCTACCACAACCAGTGAATATCATTGGTGCTTTGAGTTCTATTTCTACTTAAAAAATTCATATCTCAGGTTCCCTTTGGTAGATTGCTGTCCTCTTGGTGCTGTTTTGTTTATTAAATTCTACCCTAATTCAGTTTGGGATTTCTATTGTTTTGCATTTCGACTTCATAACTGCATAAATACTTAACACATTGCCCTCAGCTAAGCCTGTTTTCTCTGTACCATAGCTACCAGGGGGTTGAGTTCAGGTTAATTTAGTAACTTTTAGGATTCACCCTGACATGGGTTGTGATTTTTCCTTGAGACGGGGAGCCACCCACCCCTAACAATAATAAAATTTCTTACAAATGCTTTCTCACCTATAAGTGGATTCATGGACACAATGGCACAGGCACCGATATCAGTTCTGCCAAGTCCTGGGAGGGATAAACTCATGTGCAGCTTTTATATGACAGTCTCTTTACTGAACGTCAATGCCACGTTTTTCATTGGCATCTTGGCTAAAACAGGGTAGGTTAACTCCTGCCAGGCATCATAGAGCCAGATCAGGTGGGATTTGTTTCGGGTGCAACAGTAGTGACAATACAAAGACCTTGATTTCCTTGATTTATAACATTCATAGATCTGGTAAGAAAGCCTTTCATAGTATCCACCAACATACCCTGTCAATATCTTATGGATACTGGGGATGCAGCGGATGGCATCGCAGAGCCCTCCAGGGCAGAACTGTTGGTTGCAATTCAAAGCTCTCGGACTGGCCTGGAACACAAATTTAGACGTGTCAATTGATGTTAACCTCCTGCATGCCGAGCTAAGGAAAGTTGCAGATAAAGTTATGACCGGTGAGGGTAACATCACCTATCTACAGGGGGAAGTGGTCGCCTTAAATGTCAAATGGCCCAGATGACCACCACCACGAGGAAGTTGAAACAGCATGCAGAAGATGTGGATGGCCGCTCCAGGCACAGTAATATCCGTGTCCTAGGGTTCCCTGAGAGAGCAGAGGGGGGTTCTACTGAAAAATTCCTAGAGGAATGGGTGCGGAAAGAACTCAAGACATCGAGACTCTCTGAATTTTTTGTTGTGGAGAGGGCACACAGAGCATTGGTGCCGCCCCCGGGGACTTCACCAAGAGCCATCATTGCCGAAATTCTCAACTACCGCAACAGAGACTGTAACCTTTGAGCAGCCTGTGAACAGACATCTCCATTCTTCGGCAGTAGTAGGATAGCCATCTACACGGCTACACGAAACAGGTCCAGGAGCAGCACAAATCCTTTCTCGGAGTGGACCAAAAACTATGAACACTACTGCTCCAATATATGCCACTGTATCAGGCATGATTGAAAGTCCTTTCACAGGGAATGCCCATTTTTACGACCACCCGGAAGAGGTGTGGGAATGGCTAGAAATCATAGACGAGTCAGTGCCGCCCCATCAGGTTCGCAATTCGCAGCAGAATTGGGGTCCCTAAGGGGGGGCCACGCCACCACAACTCAGCTAGAGATGATCCCAACAATACCCCGCTGGGCTCCCAGAGGATCATGGTCACTGAGGATACTACCATACAGCTCAGCACTGTGGCATCACATCAAATGGAGCAGGATGGTGATGGGGCTGGGCTCCACATTCTATATTTACTCGGGAGCCCCTGGTCGATGAACCTTTGGTTCCTGTTTGAAAGTGTAGAGGGGAGAAATATCTTTACAAATTTAGTTTATAATTCAATTAAACCATGACTCCGAAGAATCACAGACTCCAGGTTCTATATTTAGTTAGTTTATTACAAAGCCAAGAACAATTGGACATAAAAACACCTCAAAACGAGGGTGTAGAAATACATTGGAACTAATACCAAGCTAAACCTTCAGGCAAAGTTCAATCTATAAAGCATACAGAGAATAACCAATTCTAAAATCAAGACGCAGATGATCATTGCGCCAACATCGAGAGTGTTCTTCATTTGAGGTTCGTAAGTAAAAAGCATTAGTCTGTCCCAGGCAAGTTCAGGAAAAAGGTGTCAGCGAGTGAAGACTTCCTAAGAAGTGCACTCACGTTGAATGGGCCAAGTAGCATAAAGCTACAGAGCTCGTTCTAAGATGCTCCTTCTCTCTCCATCAGATCTCCTCTCCTAACTCAACCCCTGGGGCACTGGCCCTAATTCCAACATCAAAACCTTAGGACACACCCACCTTTGCATCAGGCGATCACGTCATCCAGCTGGATACCTCCTCATAGGTAACTGTCCAGTCAGTTTCAATCCTCCCAGCCTCTGGCTCGATGACTTTGATTCCCAGGCCTTCTCCAGTGAGAAAGAACACCGGCCCCTATTATCAGCACCTCTTGTTCAAATGTATCCTCTCCTCCATAAGCCTAACTCCTAAAACAAAGGCGTTAATTCTAACTAACAAAGATGCGCTTCTCCACCTACAACAGAAACGTGAGAAAGAAAAGATTCTGCATACACATGGATATTGCGAACCTTTCTAATTGAGAGCCAGGGAAATACACACGAGGCCTACAAAAATTGACTAACATAAGAATCAACATGGGCTTTGTTAAACATACTTATACATAAACATTATTACTGTGCACGTAAAATCAATACATTAGATGTCAGTGCATTTGATTCTCATTAGTCACTAATAAACAGCGTTAGACTTCACCATTTAAAGCACAATTACAACATTAAATTCTCCACGTTATGCAAAACGCCTTTCTTCTTTACTTCACATGTTATTACATTGCACATTCTAATAACCAAATGTTAACACGACAATGGAATGTATGCAGGTGCACCCTACTCATGATTATGATGCACCCCTACAAATTAAAGAGCACCATCACGCTCTATCAGTTGTAATATACAACCATCAGCTGATGGAACAGGTATTGGGGCCGCGAGTCCCACGTTGGACTTTGTGGCAGACACCATGAGGTGGGGACAGGCGGTAATTGAATATGTGACTTGATGCCTGCTTTTGTATGGCTGTATACCAGGGACTGGCCAGGCACGTACTCAGCGGGGTTGTGAGTCCGCATGGAATGACTGTGAAGAGTGAGGTTTGGCTGCGGCGTGCACTGGTATGTTTGTGACCCCTGTCACGTTGACTGCAGAGACTTGGACAAATGAAGCTTAGCATACGATACATGCAAATGCAGACTGAGTGTGCGTAGGGATGAACAGTTAGAGTTACCCAGGTGCAGGGTATCGCTGGTGGGGACATTGGTTAAAGACATGAGTTAGCCATTCCCAGTTGGATCAGTTGGGATGCTGTGGAAGTCCTTGCACACTTGGGGTGAATCATGAATCAAAAAGAGGGGGACTAGGAGCCAGATTAAGGTCCAGTACCCGTGCTCCTCACTATAATTGACACGTCTAATCAGTGTGGATGCTTGTTCCTATGTGGAGAGGGTATGGAAAACGTTAAGGAAAAGGTGTGGTTGGAATATATGGTTCCAGGGGAATCTTCCTTATTTGGAAGTGTTGCCCTCACACACCCTTGTGGGTGTCATACTTAAACATCCGGCATTTTGCTCCTCGTGGGGCCAGCGCTGCAATGCCCCACAGGCCCCGCGAGAGGGCACTTTGTCGGAGATCTTTTCTTCTATCAGCCGTGACGGTGCATGCGGGTGTGTGGGGTATAATGTGTAACACTGATTAAACACTCATAGGGTGGACATAGATAGTCGATTGGTTGCAATATGTTTGTCCGTGGGTGGGTGGGGTTCACTGTTTGTATTGTTTTTGATGTTAGCTTTGCTTGTTCAACTTAGTAGTTTCTCAGCAGCGGGATGGAGATGCATGGGTGAGAAGGAGGTACACACTACCACACCAGATATGGGATGAGGGTGACTGCAGGCTCCTAACATGGAACGTCTGGGGACTGGGTACTTACATCAAACATCACAGAGTACTCACCTTCCTCAAACACCATAACATTGGCATAGCATGCCTGCAAGAAACACATTTAGATGATGCAGGAGCCTCTAGATTGGCCAAGTAATGATGGGGCCAGGTCTATCCTTCATCCTATTCCACTTATGCAGAGGTGTACTTATATGGGTCGCTCCCGGGGTTCCTTTCTCTCTTACATATATGGAGGCAGATGTGGGGGGCAGGTATGCCCTGAACCATGGCATCCTAGATGGACAAGACTTTAAGATTTTGAATACATGCGCCCCCAGTACGGATGACCCCACGTTCTTTTTCACTGTGCAGGACCTGATCACACAAGAGGTCCATCAGTCCCCACTGTGGTTAGGGGACTTTAACTGTATATTGGACCCAGATCTAGATAGAACCCCCACCAGGGTAGGAACTAAACCACAAATGACAGCAGCGCTCCTGGAGGTCATGACAAACATTGGACTAGAGGATGCATGGCACCAGGGGCATCCCACGCAGAGGCTATACACCTGCCACTCTGTAACACATAGTACATATAGCAGACTGGACAGCGTATTGGCGGTAGTGTTTCCTAGACAGGAGGGCATCAGGAAAACTCATCTGGCATGTTTTTTGTCTAATCAGTCCCCCGTCAGCTGTACTGTGGTGATGGGAGGCACAACACAAAGACAGAAGTCCTGACGGATGCCCGCGGATATTCTTGAGGATCCGGTGGGCCGCAAAGCACTCTTGCAGTCCTCGACAAGCTACTTTGAATCAAACTGGGGCTCCACTGGGAGTAGATCCACGGAATGGGAGGCTCTTAACCCCTTCGCTGCTAGGCCTTTTCCCCCCCTGTGCTAAGCCTTTTTTTGGCTATTTGGGGTAGTGCGCGCTTAGGCCCCTGTAACTTTTTGACCACATAAGGTATCCATGCCAAATTTGCGTCCTTTTTTTCTAACATCATGGGGATTATAAAGGTACCCAGGGTTTGTGGATTCCCCTGGAGGGGACCCAGAAATTAGCCAAAATACAGCTAAATTTTGTTTTTTTGGGGAAAAATGCGAAAAAAGGGCTACAGATGAAAGCGTCTTGTTTTTCCCTGCAAATGGCATCAAAAAAGGGGTTGTGGTGCTGAAATCACCATCTTCCCAGCTTTCAGGGACAAGCAGACTTTTGTCAGAAAACCAACTTTTTTACACAGTTTTGGCATTTTTCTGGGACATAGCCTATTTTTGCTATTTTTTGTGCTTTCAACCTCCTTCCAGTTAATGGTAGAAATGGGTATGAAACCAATAATGGATCCTGGAAAGCCATACATTTCTGAAAAGTAGGTAAAATTCTGAATTCAGCAAGGGGTCATTTGTGTAGATCCTTAAAGTTTTCCTTATAGAAACTAACAGTTAAATAAAGGAAAAATTTTAAATTAGTTGAAAAAAACAGCCATTTGTGTCAACGTTTTCACCTGTAACTTCTTCTAATTATGACAGCTATTTGAAGGCAATATACCGTTATATCCGCTGGACCTTTCTGGTTGTGGGGATATATAGGACTTGTAGGTTCACCAAGAACCCGACGAACCCAGAGCCAATAACTAAGCAGCATCTTGCAATGGTTTTTTATTATGTACCGGGTATATAGCAATTATTTTGGGAAAATGTATACATGGAAAAATTGTTATGAAAGACACCTATGTATTTCTGAAATGGGAACAAAATGTAGATTTTAGAAACAGTAGATATTTGCACATTTCCGAAATTGGGACTACCCATACTAGCATGAGAATTATAGGTCATTTTTCAAAATGACTTATTTTTTACACATTGTCTTTCATTTGGAAGGCAGAAATGCATCGAAAGTCAATAGGTAATAACAGTTGCTCTACAATTCTGTGTTACCCTAAGTCTCCCGATACAAATGGTACCTCACTTGTGTGGGTAGGCCTTGTGCCCACAACAGGAAATGGCTCAAAATGCAACGTGGACGTACCACATTTTCACAATGAAAAATTACCCTTTTTTTGCAAAGTGCCTAGCTGTAGTTTTTGAACCCTAGCTCTGCGGGCACTTAGGGAAACCTAGCAAACCTATACAATTTTGAAAACTACACACCCAGGGGAATTCAGGATGGGGTGACTTGATTGGCTCCCACCAGGTTCTGTTACCCAGAATCCCTTGCAAACCTAAAAAATTGGCAAAAAAAACACATTTTCCTCACTTTTCTGTGGTGGAAAGTTCTGGAATCTGCGTGGATCCACAAAATTTCACCCACCCCGCGTTCCCCAAGGTCTTCCGAAAAAAATGGTACCTCACTTGTGTGAGTAGGCCTAGTGCCCGCGACAGGAAGCAGCGCAAAACGCAACGTGGACGCACCACATTTTCACAGTGAAAAATGACCCTTTTTTTGCAAAGTGCCTAGCTGTAGTTTTTGAACCCTAGCTCTGCCGGCACTTAGGGAAACCTAGCAAACCTATACATTTTTGAAAAGTAGATACCCAGGGGAATCCAGGATGGGGTGACTTGACTGGCTCTCACCAGGTTCTGTTACCCAGAATCCCTTGCAAACCTAAAAAATTGGCAAAAAAACACATTTTCCTCACTTTTCTGTGGTGGAAAGTTCTGGAATCTGCGTGGATCCACACAATTCCACCCACCCCGTGTTCCCCAAGGTCTTCCGAAAAAAATGGTACCTCACTTGTGTGGGTCAGCCTAGTGCCCGCGACAGGAAGCAGCGCAAAGCGCAACGTGGACGCACCACATTTTCACAGTGAAAAATGACCCTTTTTTTGCAAAGTGCCTAGCTGTAGTTTTTGAACCCTAGCTCTGCCGGCACTGAGGGAAACCTAGCAAACCTATACATTTTTGAAAAGTAGACACCCAGGGGAATCCAGGATGGGGTGACTTGACTGGCTCTCACCAGGTTCTGTTACCCAGAATCCCTTGCAAACCTAAAAAATTGGCAAACAAAACACATTTTCCTCACTTTTCTGTGGTGGAAAGTTCTAGAATCTGCGTGGATCCACAAAATTCCACCCACCCCGCGTTCCCCAAGGTCTTCCGAAAAAAATGGTACCTCACTTGTGTGGGTAGGCCTAGTGCCCGCGACAGGAAGCAGCGCAAAGCGCAACGTGGACGCACCACATTTTCCCAGTGAAAAATGACCCTTTTTTTGCAAAGTGCCTAGCTGTAGTTTTTGAACCCTAGCTCTGCCGGCACTTAGGGAAACCTAGCAAACCTATACATTTGTGAAACGTAGACACCCAGGGGAATCAAGGATGGGGTGACTTGACTGGCTCTCACCAGGTTCTGTTACCCAGAATCCCTTGCAAACCTAAAAAATTGGCACAAAAAAACACATTTTCCTCACTTTTCTGTGGTGGAAAGTTCTGGAATCTGCGTGTATCCACAAAATTCCACCCACCCCGCGTTCCCCAAGGTCTTCCGAAAAAAATGGTACCTCACTTGTGTGGGTCGGCCTAGTGCCCGCGACAGGAAGCAGCGCAAAGCGCAACGTGGACGCACCACATTTTCACAGTGAAAAATGACCCTTTTTTTGCAAAGTGCCTAGCTGTAGTTTTTGAACCCTAGCTCTGCTGGCACTCAGGGAAACCTAGCAAACCTATACATTTTTGAAAAGTAGACACCCAGGGGAATCCAGGATGGGGTGACTTGACTGGCTCTCACCAGGTTCTGTTACCCAGAATCCCTTGCAAACCTAAAAAATTGGCAAAAAAAACACATTTTCCTCACTTTTCTGTGGTGGAAAGTTCTGGAATCTGTGTGGATCCACAAAACTCCACCCACCACGCGTTCCCCAAGGTCTTCCGAAAACAATGGTACCTCACTTGTGTGGGTAGGCCTAGTGCCCGTGACAGGAAGCAGCGCAAAACGCAACGTGGACGCACCACATTTTCACTGTGAAAAATGACCCTTTTTTTACAAAGTGCCTAGCTGTAGTTTTTGAATCCTAGCTCTGCCGGCACTTAGGGAAACCTAGCAAACCTATACATTTTTGAAAAGTAGACACCCAGGGGAATCCAGGATGGGGTGACTTGAATGGCTCTCACCAGGTTCTGTTACCCAGAATCCCTTGCAAACCTAAATAATAGGCAAAAAAAACACATTTTCCTCACTTTTCTGTGGTGGAAAGTTCTGGAATCTGCATGGATCCACAAAATTCCACCCACCCCGCGTTTCCCAAGGTCTTCCGAAAAAAATGGTACCTCACTTGTGTGGGTAGGCCTAGTGCCCGCGACAGGAAGCAGCGCAAAACGTAACGTGGACGCACCACATTTTCACAGTGAAAAATGACCCTTTTTTTGCAAAGTGCCTAGCTGTAGTTTTTGAACCCTATCTCTGCCGGCACTTAGGGAAACCTAGCAAACCTATACATTTTTGAAAAGTAGACACCCAGGGGAATCCAGGATGGGGTGACTTGACTGGCTCTCACCAGGTTCTGTTACCCAGAATCCCTTGCAAACCTAAAAAATTGGCAAAAAAAACACATTTTCCTCACTTTTCTGTGGTGGAAAGTTGTGGAATCTGCGTGGATCCACAAAAATCCACCCACCCCGCGTTCCCCAAGGTCTTCTGAAAAAAATGGTGCCTCACTCGGGTGGGAGGCCCAAGTACCCGCGACAGGCAAGGGCCCACAACGTATTGAGGCGACCTCAAAATGGCCTATCACAAAACGACCTGGTTTTGCAAGGGGGGTCCCATGACGTTTTGGCCCGGGGCTCGGCGGCCACCTAGGGAAACCTACCAAACCCACACATTTCTGAAAAGTAGACACCCGGGGATTCCAGGGAGGTATGGCTTGCGTGGATCCCCCAACGTTTTCTTACCCAGAATCCCCTGCAAACCTGACATTTGGTGAAAAAATCCCTTTTTTCAAACATTTTTGTGTGGTAAAGTTGTGGCATCACGGGGCTGACACAAATTTCCTACCACCCAGCGTTCCCCAAGGTCTCCCGAAAAAAATGGTGCCTCACTCGGGTGGGAGGCCCAAGTACCCGCGACAGGCAAGGGCCCACAACGTATTGAGGCGACATCAAAATTGCCTATCACAAAATGTTTTGGGCCCTTGCCTGTCGCGGGTACTTGGGCCTCCCACCCGAGTGAGGCACCATTTTTATCGGGAGACCTGAGGGAACGCTGGGTGGTAGGAAATTTGTGTCAGCCCCGTGATGCCACAACTTTACCACACAAAAATGTGTGAAAAAAGTGATTTTTCAGCAAAATATCAGGTTTGCAGGGGATTCTGGGTAAGAAAACGTTGGGGGATCCACGCAAGCCATACCTCCCTGGAATCCCCCGGGTGTCTACTTTTCAGAAATGTGTGGGATTGGTAGGTTTCCCTAGGTGGCCGCCGAGCCCCGGGCCAAAACATCATGGGATCCCCCTTGCAAAACCAGGTCGTTTTGTGATAGGCCATTTTGAGGTCGCCTCAATACGTTGTGGGCCCTTGCCTGTCGCGGGTACTTGGGCCTCCCACCCGAGTGAGGCACCATTTTTATCGGGAGACCTGGGGGAACACTGGGTGGTAGGAAATTTGTGTCAGCCCCATGATTCCACAACTTTACCACACAAAAATGTGCGAAAAAAGTGATTTTTTCAGCAAAATATCAGGTTTGCAGGGGATTCTGGGTAAGAAAACGTTGGGGGATCCACGCAAGCCATACCTCCCTGGAATTCCCCGGGTGTCTACTTTTCAGAAATGTGTGGGTTTGGTAGGTTTCCTAAGATGGCCGCCGAGCCCAGGGCCAAAAACCTCACTGGTGTGAGTGGTTCAAGTACCCGCAACAGGCAAGGGCCCAAAACGTATTGAGGAGACATCAAAATGATCTATCACAAAACAAGCTGGTTTTGCAAGGGGAGTCACCTGGGTTTTTGGCCCCGGGATCGGCGGCCATCTTGGGAAACCTACCAAACCCACACATTTCTGAAAACTAGACACCCGGGGGAGTCCAGCGAGGTATGGCTTGCGTGGATCCCCCAACGTTTTCCTACCCAGAATGCCCTGCAAACCTCAAATTTAGCTGGAAAAAAACACTTTTTTCTCAAATTTCTGTGTGGGAAAGTTCTGGAATCTACGTGGATCCACAAATTTCCTACCACATAGTGTTCCCCCATGTCTCCCGATAAAAATGATACCTCACTCGCGTGGGTGGGTCAAGTACCCGCGACAGGAAAGGGCCCAAAACCTATTGAGGCGACATCAAAATTACCTATCACAAAACAACCTGGTTTTGCAAGGGGGTCCCATGAGTTTTTGGCCCTGGGCTCGGTGGCCATCTAGGGAAACCTACCAAACCCACACATTTCTGAAAACTAGACACCTGGGGAGTCCAGCGAGGTATGGCTTGCGTGGGTCCCCTAACTTTTCCTACCCAGAATCCCCTGCAAACCTCAAATTTAGCGGAAAAAATCACTTTTTTCTCAACTTTCTGTGTGGGAAAGTTCTGGAATCTACGTGGATCCACAAATTTCCTCCCACCCAGCGTTCCCCCAGGTCTCCTGATAAAAATGATACCTCACTCGCGTGGGTGGGTCAAGTACCCGCGACAGAAAAGGGACCAAAACCTATTGAGGCAACATCAAAATTACCTATCACAAAACAACCTGGTTTTGCAAGAGGGGTCACCTGGGTTTTTGTCCCCGGGCTCGGCGGCCATCTTGGGAAACTACCAAACCCAAACATTTCTGAAAGCTAGACACCCGGGGAGTCCAGCGAGGTATGGCTTGCGTGGGTCCCACAACGTTTTCCTACCCAGAATCCCCTGCAAACCTCAAATTTAGCTGAAAAAATCACTTTTTCCATACATTTTTGCGTGGGATCACCGTGCCGGCACAAATGTCCTACCACCCAGCGTTCCCCTTGTTCTCCCGAGTAAAATGATACCTCACTTGTGTGGGTGGGCCAAAGGCCTGTGACTGGGAAGAGCCCAAAACATAGGGATTTAGGGTATAGCACCGAGAATTCTAAGCGCTATATTTTTTTAAAAATACGTTTTTAGCCAGTTCTGCTTTGGACACCCACACAAGTGAGGTATCATTTTACTCGGGGAACAAGGGCAACGCTGGGTGGTAGGACATTTGTGCCAGCACGGTGATTCCACGCAAAAATATGTGGAAAATATGGTTTTTTCAGCTAAATTTGAGGGTTGCAGGGGATTCTGGGTAGCGAAACGTTGGGGGATCCACGCAAGCCATACCTCATTGGACTCCCCAGGGTGTCTAGTTTTCAGAAACGTGTGGGATTGCTAGGTTTCCCTAGATGGCGGCGAGCCCGGGGCCAAAAATCAGGTGCCCCCCCAAAACCAGGTAGTTTTGTTATAGGTAGTTTTGAAGTCTCCACAATACGATTTGGGCCATTTCCTGTTTCAGCCACTATGCCTACCCACACAAGTGAGGTACCATTTTTATCGGGAGCCCTGGGGGAACGCAGGGTGGTAGGAAATTTGTGGATCCACGCAGATTCCAGAACTTTCCCACACAGAAATTTGAGTAAAAAGTGATTTTTTCTGCTAAATTTGAGGTTTGCAGGGCATTCTGGGTAGGAAAACCTTTGGGGACCCATGCAAGCCATACCTCGCTGGACTCCCCCAGGTGTCTAGTTTTCAGAAATGTGTGGGTTTGGTAGGTTCCCAAGATGGCCGCTGAGCCCGGGGCCAAAAACCCAGGTGACCCCCTTGCAAAACCAGGTTGTTTTGTGATAGGTAATTTTGATGTCTCCTCAATACGTTCTGGGCCCTTGCCTGTCGCGGGTACTTGACCCACCCACGCGAGTGAGGTATCGTTTTTATCGGGAGACCTGGGGGAAAGCTGGGTGGTAGGAAATTTGTGGATCCACGTAGATTCCAGAACTTTCCCACACAGAAATTGGAGAAAAACGTGATTTTTTCAGCTAAATTTGAGGTTTGCAGGGTATTCTGGGTAAGAAAATTTTGGAGGACCCACGCAAGCCATACCTCGCTGGACTCCTCCGGGTGTCTAGTTTTCAGAAATGTGTGGGTTGGGTAGGTTTCCCTAGATGGCCGTTGAGCCCGGGGCCAAAACTCATGGGACCCCCCTTGCAAAACCAGGTTGGTTTGTGATGGGTAATTTTGATGTCGCCTCAATAGGTTTTGGGCCCTTGCCTGTCGCGGGTACTTGACCCATCCACACAAGTGAGGTACCATTTTTCACTGAAGACTTTGGGGGACGCGGGGTGGGTGGAATTTTGTACATCCACGCAGATTCCAGAACTTTCCACCACAGAAATGTGAGGAAAATGTGTTTTTTTGGACATATTTTTAGGTTTGCAAGGGATTCTGGGTAACAGATTCTGGTGAGAGCCAGTCAAGTCACCCCATCCTGGATTCCCCTGGGTGTCTAGTTTTCAAAAATGTATAGGTTTGCTAGGTTTCCCTAGGTGCTGGCACTGTTAGGGTTCAAAATCTACAGCTAGGTACTTTGCAAAAAAAGGGTCCGTTTTCACTGTGAAAATGTGGTGTGTCCACGTTGCGTTTGGGCCGTTTCCTGTCGCGGGCACTAGGCCTACCCACACATGTGAGGTGCCATTTTTCTCAGAAGACTTTGGGGAACGCGGGATGGGTGGAAATTTGTGGATCCACGCAGATTCCAGAACTTTCCACCACAGAAATGTGAGGAAAATGTGTTTTTTTTACAAATGTTTCGGTTTGCAAGGGATTCTGGGTAACAGAACCTGGTGAGAGCCAGTCAAGTCACCCAATCCTGGATTCCCCTGGGTATCTAGTTTTCAAAAATGTATAGGTTTGCTAGGTTTCCCTAGGTGCCGGCAGAGTTAGGGTTCAAAATCTACAGCTAGGCACTTTGCAAAAAAAGGGTCCGTTTTCACTGTGAAAATGTGGTGTGTCCATGTTGCGTTTTGGGCCGTTTCCTGTCGCGGCCACTAGTCCTACCCACACAAGTGAGGTACCATTTTTCTCGAAAGACTTTGGGGAACGCGGGGTGGGTGGAATTTTGTGGATCCACGCAGATTCCAGAACTTTCCACCACAGAAATGTGAGGAAAATGTGTTTTTTGGGTCAAATTTTTAGGTTTGCAAGGGATTCTGGGTAACAGAACCTGGTGAGAGCCAGTCAAGTCAGCCCATCCTGGATTCCCCTGGGTGTCTAGTTTTAAAAAATGTATAGGTTTGCTAGGTTTCCCTGGGTGCCGGCAGAGCTAAGAACCAAATTCAACAGGTAGGCACATTCCGAAAAAAAGTCAGTGCCTAGTGGGCTTTCTGCCGCCCTGGGGAGAGGGGAAATCAGGGGCTATTGCCCCGATATGCCCCCGAGGGGGGCAGAAAGACTGTGGCTATTCTTTTGGGGGGTCGGGGGCATTGGGATGCCTATTCTGGTCAGCCCCCACCCCTCCGTATAAAAAAGCCAGCATAATCGCTAGCACATAGTGGGCTTTCTGCCCCCCCGGGGGGCAGATCAGGGGCTACTGCCCCCATATGCCTCCTGGGAGGGGCAGAAAGACAGTGACATCTTTTTTGGGGTGGGTGGGGGCATTGGCATGTCCATTCTTGGCAGCCCCCACCACGAACTTTGTAAAAAAAAAAAATCCCTGGTGGCTAGTGGGCTTTCTGCCCCCGGGGGGGCAGATAAGGTGCTATTGCCCCATCTGCCTCCCAGGGGGGGGGGGGGCAGAAACACTGTAGCATTTTTATTGGGGTGGGGGCATTGACATGCCCATTCTGGGCAGCCCCCACCCCTACCTATATAAAAAAAAATCCCTGGCGCTTAGTGGGCTTTCTGCCCTCTCCCCGGGGGGGGCAGATCAGGGGCTATTGCCCCCATCTGCCTCCTGGGGGGGCAGAAAGTTTTTTTTTTCTTTGGGGGGTAGGGTGGGGGCATTTGCATGCCCATTCTGGGCAGGCCCCACCCTGGGCCTATAAAAAAAATAATCCCTGGCATCTAGGGTATTTCTGAACCCCCGGGTGGGGGCAGATTGGTGGCCACTGCCACCATATGCCCCCCCGGGGGGGCAGAAAGACTGGAATTTCGTGGGGGAGGGGTGGGGGCATTGGCATGCCCATCTTGGGCAACCCCCACCCCTAAATGTATCGAGGGGAAAAAAACCCTGGTGTCTAGTGGGCTTTCTGCCCCTCCGGGGGGCAGATTGGGGGCTACTGCCCCCATCTGCCCCCCAGGAGGGGCAGAAAGACTGTACCTTTGCGGCGGGGTGGGGTGAGGGCATTGGCATGCCCATATTGGGCAGCCCCCACCACAAATTATAATTTAAAAAAAATCCCTGGTATCTAGTGGGCTTTCTGCCCCCCGGGGGGGCAGATTGGGGGCTACTGCCCCCATCTGCCCCCCAGGAGGGGCAGAAAGACTGTACCTTTGCGGCGGGGTGGGGTGGGGGCATTGGCATGCCCATATTGGGCAGCCCCCACCCCTAACTATAATTTTTAAAAAAATCCCTGGTATCTAGTGGGCTTTCTGCCCCCCCGGGGGGGCAGATTGGGGGCTACTGCCCCATCTGCCCCCCAGGGGGGGCAGAAAGACTAATTTTGTGGCCGGGGGGGGGCATCGGCATGCCCGTTTTGGGCAGCCCCCACCCCTAATAAACCTCCCATAAAAATCCCTGGTGTCTAGTGGGCTTTCTACCCCCCCGGGGGGGCAGAAAGACTAATCATGCCAAATATTTTATGGGGGGAGCAAAGGCCCTTGCCCAAGGGGCCGCTCCCCCCTCCCTGGTGCCTAGTGGGTGGATCCCTGCTTGGGGATCGCCCTCCTGGGGCGATCCCCAAGCAGGGATCCACTAGGGAGGGGTACCATTGGAAAGGGGAGATTCTCCCCTTTCCAACGATACCTCTCCTGAGTTTCTACGTGCTCAGGGGGCTGAGATAGCCCCCTGAGCACGTAGAAACTGAAACTGAAATGAGCCTCTTGGCTCATTTCAGTTTCAGTTTCACTGAAATGACATCAGCGCGACGTGCGCGACGATCGTCATTTCAGGGAAACCAAGGGGGGGGGGCCTCGGGAGCTGGGGAAGCTCTTCCCCAGCTCCCGAGGCTGTAGGGGATTAAAGGGAATCCCTCTGGTGCCCGCACCAGAGGGATTTCCTGTGCTGGGTTCCATGACGAGCTGGACTCGTCATGAGCACACGAGCACTGTGTGCCATGACGAGTCCAGCTCGTCATGAGCATGGAAGGGGTTAAAGCTGTACTGCAGAGCACTTGCATGGGATTGACTTGCGAAGTTCAGTGACAACTGTAAGCCGAATTGATCAGGAAGGAGTCAGCCCTTGCGGAGGTGCAGATGGTGCACCCCATTTACAGCAGACACACTCAGGGAGGAGCATATGGTTTGTGGGCTCATAACTGACATTTGGAACCATCTCGATAAGTAAACCTTAAAACAATATCGGCAATGACTGCATCTAGAGGGTGACAAGTCTGGGTGGCGTCTGGTCTGGTTTCTCTGTAGAGAACATACTCTGCCACTCACGACATGTCTATCCACTCCAGGCGGTGGCAGCGTCACCTCCAGATTGGGTTTTGGGGACGCGTTTCGCACACACTAACAGACTCTACACTGCAGACCCGACCATAAACACTCATACATACACTCCATTTCTGGAAAGTTTAGACCTCCCTAGGCTTGGGCCGGTCGCAATGGAGGCTTTGGATGAGCAATTAGCTTTGGAAGAGGTGAGAACGGCATTGAAATCACTTCCTCGGTCTAAGACACCTGGGAGCGATGGGTTCCCTGCGGAATTCTATCAGGCGTACTCGGCCCCCTAAATGCAAGGACTCCTGGAGGTTTTTCCAGAGGCCATGGAGGTAGGGGTATTGCCACCAACCATGTGGCATGTTACTTAAACCAGTGGGAGCCGCAGACGACCCTACTGCTTACAGGTCTCTCACAATGATTAATTCTGACATGAAGGTGCTTTGAAAGTCACTGGCCTACCGTTTAACGCCCCATATGGCGAAGTTGGTCCACGAGGACCAGTGCAGCTTCATCCCAGGTCGAAGCACCAGCATGAACCTTAGGCGTCTGACCCATGTCCTGAAAGAGATTGAACACAGTGATGAGGATCTGGCCCTCGTCACGATTGACCTGGGGAAAGGCTTCGATACGGTGGACTGGGGCTACCTGCCTGAGGTGCTGTGACTTATGGGCTTTGGCCCACGATTCTGTGGCTGGATCCAGCTTCTTTATACAGAACCGACTCCAAGGGTGCGCGTGAGGCGATGCTGCTCAGAGCCATGGAGGCTGGGCCGTGGAACACTGCAGGGCTGACCATTGTCACTGCTTTTATTTGCACTCGCAACAGAGCTCTTGGCAATATGGGTACGTAGGGAACTGCATGACTGTGACATACTAATAGGAGACACTCCACATGTTATTTCGCTCTTTGCCTATGATGCCCTGTTCTATATCCCCTCCCCCCGAGACTGTTAGGAATGCTGGACTACTTTGGGAAAATATCAGGTCTCCGGCTTAACCGTGATAGATCCCTGTTGTTCGCCTTTGCCACACTAGTCGGTAACCAGATAGACCGCTTACCGATGCCGGCACTTCACTGGGAGCTAACGCAGTTCAGGTACCTTGGGATTCAGGTAGCGCACTCTGGAAAGTTACACTTACAACTAAATATAAACAGGGTCTTAGATGCTTTGAGGTCATCCATGACCTTCTGGAATACATTGCTGCTCTCCCTGATGGGGAGGATGGCCATAGCTAAAATGGTTCTCCTGCCCCGCTGTCTGTACGTGCTGCAGAACTCTTTGTGCCCCCTACCATCAAGGGTCTTCAACAGCTAGATTCCATTCTTATATCTCTACTGTGGGTGGGCCCGATGCAGTAGAGTGACCTTGGCAGCAATGACCAGATGGAACGAAGAGGGGGGCTGGAAGTCCTGTGTCTAGATTTGCATTACTATGCTGCACATCTTCAGTATGCAGCCCCCTGGCTGGACTCGGGTGATAATGGGGAAAAACGTCTATTGTCCAACTGTTTTGCAGTGGAACGGTTGCCGGAAATATTGATGGAGGGCGCTAGACTCCTAGCAAAATTCCGTACATATTCCAGCAGACAACAACAATTTGGCAACGATTCACTCAGGTAGTCCTGAGACAAGCCCCATTCCATTGGGAACTCACAGTTTGGGCACTGAAACTAATGCGGTAGATGATGGACGGCATGTCCTTCAGGGCATGGCAGGATGGAGGGTGCACCTATTTGGGGAATTTATACTCAGAGGAGACTTTTATCTCCTTCGAGGAGGCTTGCCAGGAATTCACTCTTGAGCCTGGTAATTTTTTCCACCGTGCCAGCCTGGCTGAAACTGCCAGAGCATCCTGGCCATGTTACCCTGCAGCACCTGCACCTACGCACATCCTGGGAATCCTTTTATCCTGTGTTCAGGCTGCCATTTGATCACACTGTTGTACAAAGCTATGCGTGCTGATGCGGAGGTGCCTCCTCCACGAGCCCGCAATGCCTGGGTCTTTGATTCAGATGCCCCCTTGGGTATCGGAGTCTGAACGCGTGTTAATGATCTCAAACATTCTGCTTTGTGTAACGCCCTCTTTCAACTGATACATTATAATTTCTATCACAGGACTAATCTTCCACCCAGGGACCTGCATTGCATATCCCCGACCCTAGCCAATAACTGTCCCCGCTGTGGTGAGGTTGATGCTGACGTCCTGCATTTAGCCTGGCAGTGCCAGCTGGTACACGACTTCTGGACTCAGGTGGTTGCTGACATCAACAGTGTCACGCACCTAAACATGACATGCACCCCACAGTGTTGTCTGTTGGGCAACAGTAAGCGCCCGAAAGGCAGGAAGATGCCGTATAAGTTCCTACAATTGGTGTTAGTCTTAGCCAGACGGAGGGCAGCCATCACATGGACGGGGCAGAGGGTGCCAAAGATTGCACAATGGCACAAGGATGTAATGTAGTGGACCTTGGCGAAGGAGACTCACATGCAGCTCAATAGACGTTACAAGAGGGTGACAGATGATCTAGCTGAGTGGAGAGTCCTGTGTACTACATTACTGGACCCGGACTCTGATATGGTGTTGGAAGACAGTGATGAGACAAACGAATGAGTGTGACGATGCATGGGAATGTATAGAGAGCACGGAGTGTTCCGTTTGCATAAGTACTGACTGTGTTGTTTTATAAAAAAAAATCAAAATAAATGTGTTTTTTTTAAAACACAGAACAAAGGCAAAGTGTGTTCCGACAATATGGCTTCCTTTTCATTTTTCAAGGGCTTTCATTAACCAATTATATTATGTTTTGTCATTTTCAGGTATCGGGGTATACCGCATATGTACCGCGGTATACCGCAGCCAAATATATCACAAAGTTTTTGTCCTTTATTACTTAAAAACTACTAAACCAATTTGGATCAAATAACAACAAGGACCCTTTCCACGCCATAATCTATATTCCTGCCAAATTTCATGAAAATCCATTCAGCCATTTTGCCGCTATGTCTGTTTAAGAAATCTATGGGAAATGCATTGTTGGAAAAACGTGTTTTGGGACACACTTTTTTCTTTGCACCCCCTTAACTGATCACCACAAAACTTTGCATCATCAGCCAATGTAGAAAAAGGAATAGGTCTGCAGAGTTTAGTGGAGATTCGTTAAACGGAGGCAAAGTTATTACCATTCAAAAGTCAGAGGAATTCTTGCAATCCTAACTATAACTACAGAGTGGCTCATGCCAGTAGGTAGTTATAGTTAGGACCTAGTTTCCATAGACAGCGTTTTTTGTTTTGCTAATAATTTTGGTGCCATTTGATGAATCTTCACTACATTTTCAAAACCTTTCTCTCTCTTGCAATTCAAACTATAACTACAGAGTGTCTCATGCCACTCTGTAATATATAAATAAAGATAGATAGATAGATAGATAGATAGATAGATAGATAGATAGACATTTATTGCAAGAATCTATCCTGCCTTGTGTACTGGCGGAAAATCAGGAACGAGCCACTCCAGCCAACGTTTTTAAAGCTTCTTTATTTCAGCAAAGGAAAGGGATAATGCGTTTTGACCACCCTCGGTCTTGGTTACATGACCTGTACGTCATCTCCCCCAGTTACATATCAGCATCGTTAAACAACAGGCAGTAACAAAAGACTTCAAAACTAAATATCCATAACATTGTAACACAATAAAACAATACAGAATCCTTCACTGTTCCATTGTATGTTCATGTGATTCACCCACTCTACATATTTCATGTTTCTCTTATTTTTACTGAGTAACCAACATTTAAAAAGGAATTTTGTAACTCAATTTCAAAGCCTCACTGTGGCCACTCCAAAACATGGTGCTGAATTTTTACAAATGATGAAGGAACCTTCAATTAATGCTTTGTGGGCTGAAGTAGCCTGATCGTGCATTACAAACTTTTAATGCGCCACATCATAGTTCAAACCATTAATGTTGCATTACATCATGTCCTCATTCAATTTGGCTATAGTAGCCACTTATTATATTATGTCATCTCTAAAGTCTAATTCAACCAACATTTTCGAACTCTATGTATTACGTTATTCACTTTCCGGGTCTCCCAATCTCAATCTATAAAACAATATATAAAGAGCAAAGTAAATGTAACAAATTGACAGACATGTCTATCCTCAAATCAATCATTATGTCTGTTCTACCTGGGACGCTGATACACAGAAAATATTCCTTCTATTACTTATACACCATATATCAGGAAGCCTCATTTTCTTTTCAATTACTCACAAATGTACATGCAGCTCTTCATCAATGTTGATCCCTAGCAGTGCTATAGATCCTGGTTCCAAAATAAATCTTGATTCTGCTTTTCTAAGGGATGCTACCCTATTCACTCCCCTGGGGTGTTTAATTATAGTATCAATACTGAAGAACTTAGCCTTCCTTCGGTCTCCTTCATAACACAAATTGAAATGCTTGGCAGTACTGTAACTTTGATTATTATTGGAAAGGGTTCGCCAGTGCTCCAAAATGCGTTTTTATCTGGAAAAATGGTTTAACCGATATGTCACTTTCCACAGGGGCATGTGATACCATATATCACAAACTCTGTCAAGCACATGATCAATTTCGTGATGTGACATTTTCTCTGTGTTCATACTAGTGTGACTTCCTGTATATTATTGCTAAATTTGTGGGCTTTATATTGGCCACATCGTTTAAACCTCTTGCCCAGTTTCATCCAGTTGTTCGACTTGGGTGAAAGGTTGCTGTGGACCAATAAGTCATTCAAAGATGTGTTTCTTTGAAAATATATTGCAGAGTATGTTCCCACCTTGCCCTTTAAAAGAGGATCATGAGATAGAATGTCCCACCTCTTTTTTAATGTCTGTCTTAGTTGGTCAGATTTCTGAGTGTATTTGGTGATAAATCGTATTGGCTCATCTGTGTTACTGTTTTTTGTTGTGGGCTTGAACAGCTCTTCCTCCCTATTCACTTGATCGGCACAGGTACTGGATACTGCTGGATACTGCTAGCGCTCTGTTGGATACCCTCTCACTATTAATCTTCTTGTCATCTCCATCTTGATTTTACGGTAATCTTCATCCCTGCTACGATTTTGTTTGGCGCGAAGAAATTCCCTGAACGGAATGCTCCATTTTAGGCTCGGCGGATGTCTGCCCATGCATGCAAAATTGAATTTAATTCTGTCACTTTTCTAAAGAGTTCTGCTACTAGAGTTTTGTTTACAACTGACAGTTTGAGATCTAAAAAACCAACAGTCTTTTTATTGTGTTCATGTTAAAACTTAAATTTAGTTCATTATGATTCAGAGCCATGGCAAACTGCATTAATTCATCCTCACGACCATTCCAAATAAAAAACACATCATCAATATTACGTAACCAAATGACAATCTTGTTTGTCCATTGTTCCATGTTGTTATAACAGAGCACCTGCTCCTCCCACAAGCCCATCACCAAATTGGCATAGCTGGGGGTGAAGCAGGTGCCCATTGCTGTACCCTGAATTTGTTTATAGAAGTTTCAAACATAAATACATTTTCCACCAAACAAGTTTTAATCATTTAAAGAAGCATATGGGTGTGTTCAAGCAAATTGATCCCTCGAGCTCGTAGAAAGTATTTACATGCATCTAGTCCATCATTGTGCTTAACGCTAGAATAAAGGCTTTTAACATCAAAGCAGGCCAGCACAAATGTGTCTTCCCAATGCAAATTCTGAATTTTCCTAATAAAATCTTTGGTATCTCTAACATATGAATTTGAATTCTGCACAAAGGGAAAAAGAAAGTGGTCAACATACATGGATGTTTTCTCTAGTAGACTGTTTTTTGACAATACTATAGGTCGTTCTGAGGCGGTTCACCTGATCTTTATGAATTTTTGGTAATCAGTACAGTGTGGGTACAATAGGTGAATCATTTCTCAAGAGCAGCATCTCATCCCAACTGATTATCTGGTTATTATACCATTCTATCAGTTGTTCTGCATTTCTAAGTTGTAGATCTATGTAGTATGCTTTCTCAATTCTTTCATAGCATGATCTCTCCTCTAGCTGTCCTTATGCCTCTTTTACATAATTCTCCCTAGACAGAAGGACCACGTTCTCTCCTTTATCCGAAGGTTTAATAACCAAGTTCACATCTTTCTGTGGTTTTACTAAAGCATCCCATTGCTCCTTGCTCTTTACTTATATTATGTGTCTTGAGTCCCTTTTCACACAATCTTAACATATCTGCAGCCACCAGGTCACAAAACAAATCAATGTTATCTCTTGGAAGTTGGGGTACATATTTTGATGGTTGCTTAAAGGCAGTCGCTACAGTCAAATTCGTATATATTCCATGTTCTCTACAAAGGCATCAATTACCATGCTAGATACATTCCCATCATTTGGATTGTTAAGGTCGTAGAGCACACCAAGCATTTCAATATCATTGATTGCCAGATGTTTAGTAGTGGGCCCACCCCTCACTTGGGTATGATGTTCTTTCAATTTCATAGCATGTACTTTATGGAGTTTTAGCTTTCGAGCAAATTTAAACAAGTCCCCTTGTAATTCAGCATAATTTTCAGACATATCAGGGCAAAAGGAGAGTCCCAATCTCAAGACCTCCTCCTCAGTATCAGTTAATTCTCTCAACAAGAGATTTATTACTATTAGTGTGTTTGGTGATTCACTGCCATCCATCATTGCTTCTTGTGTCCTTGCCCACATGGTCTCATAGCAGTCTCGATTTGCCTTCCTTCGATTTTGTCATTTTTATGTTTTGCTCCTTACATGTCTGCCCCTTCGGGTGCTTTCGTAGGACTGTTTGTTGCTCTGCTTGAGCAGCCAATACTCCTCAAGAAAAGAACTCTTGTTGCCTTGGTAGATGTAGGATCATCACTGGAGTCAAGGTCTGAGCTTACATCGTTTGTTGAGCCTTTAGCTCTTTTATCCAAAGATTGGAATGTGTTTTGTTTTGCCAATTGACTCCTTGCTTTATCAAGCTTTGTTTGCAAATGTTAAAATCTGTCCAGACTCATAATCTTGTTGGTCCCACTGAAACTTCTATTGTTTGCGCTCAAATACTTCTTTTTCATTGATCTGAATGCATTCATCAACAGGTTTTAAAGTGCTCATTGCCCACTCTTGATCTGGATCTACTTTAATTTCTGTTATTGACGTATTTATTTGTCCCATCAATTCTTTACATTCTTCCTATGCATATTTATTGAGGATTTTAAGCATCACTTGAGAGCAAGCATTTGTATTCTCCGCCCATTCATTCAGCAACTGTGGATTGGGATTCGATAAGGTGGGTATAATAAATATACGTATTCCACAGGGAATATGCCCAACTTCTAAGTACTTCTCCAGTGAAGTCGCCTCCCACCACCGACTAACTTCCTTGTGCTGTAATTTCTCGAGAGTGCTTGCTTTTTGTTTCTTACTTAAATTAGTGTCCTCTCCATCACGATTTATGTCTCTCATAGCACCTGCTCCCCGGGGTTAGAAAATAAGATTAGTCTAGGCTTCCCGACCTCTGGTGAAATCCTCTGCCATTGTATTCACGTGCCTCAACCACGCTGGCTCTGCATTCGGGACAACTTTTCCTGCGCGCCATGGCTGTTTTGAATAATTATGGCATTCAATTACAGCGCAATACTAGTAAGCGTCCCTGTCCTCCGACATAGGTCTTATCCGTATACACACACACACACACATATATATGTATTTATACTCCACAGCTGTGGTTCCGTCCCGTCGTGACCACAAACAAATAAGGTGCACACCAGGAGTATCCAAATGTAATTTTTTATTGCCAACACGTTAAACACCGGACAGACGCGTTTCGGCACGATCGCCTTCCTCAATGTCAATATGGCGTAATACAAAAATTAATTTGGATACTCCTGGTGTGCACCTTACCTGTTTGTGGTCACGATTGGACGGAACCACAGCTGTGGAGTGTGTACGTGTTTTCACCGACACTCAAGGTTGCACCCGTGTCGTGTGGTGCGGCAACAGGTGAGGACGAAAGAGGATATATATGTATATGGCGGCAGTGCTGGGTTTATGAACTAATAAAGACTTCTGCACGAACGTTTGGGTCCGTATCCGTCCTTTCAGTGCAATTGGATCTATGTGGCGGAGTTCGTTTATATATGTATATATATATTATCTACTGGCGGTCGCCAGTAGATAGTTATAGTTAGGACCTATTTTCCATAGGAAATTCACAACATTCTATTTGAAATAACTTTGGCGCCGGTTGACGAATCTTCGCGAAATTCTCAAAACTCGTGGGGCGCTCCGGTCCGCTCCTATCCTGAAAGTCTCAGGGTGATTCGTCATGTGGGGGCTGAGAAAAAAGGGGGGGCCCAAAACGTGTTTTCCCCATGCAATTTTCCATAGGAACCTTTAGTCGCAGCTACAGCCCAAACTGCTGAACGGAATTACACCAAATTTGGCAAAAAGGTAGCCCTTGGTTCAGAGTCATGCCTTTTGGTTAAATGGTGTAAATCCGTTCAGTAGTTCCTGAGAAAATCAGAAGTAAAATCACATATATATCTATGGCAGCGGTGGATCCGCGCACCCTGCACGCACCCTCCCGATCACGAGCTCTCTCTTCCAAAATTCAAAGCAAATTGCTTTTCCATGCATCTAAGCAGCTCCCCATGTGGAAAAGCAATGCCGGCTCCCAAGGGACGCGGGGAGCCGGCGGGACCGTGGGGGGATTGGGGACCCCCCCACGGTCCCCAAAGGAGAGGGCCAGCCCCGGGGGATGGGGTCCCCGGGGCTACAAGTGGCCCAGGAGGGGGGCCATGCGGCCCCTTCCCCAAAATTTATTTAAAAAAAATATTTAAAAAAAATAACAAAGGCCGGCCCCGGGGGATGGGGTCCCCGGGCCATAAGTGGCCTGAGGAGGGGGCAACGCAGCCCCCTCCAAAACAATTTTTAAAAAAATAAAGGCCATGCCCCGGGGATGGGGTCCCGGGGCCGATTAAGGCCTCGGGAGGGGGCCACGCGGCCCCCTTCCAAATTTAAAAAAATAAATAAATAGCGGGCAGGCCCTGGGGGATGGGGTCCCCAGGGCAAATAAATTACAAAAAGAAGGGGGTCCACACAGCCCCCCTTCTTAAAAAAAAACAAAAAAAAAACAGCATCGCGCCGGAGGCCACGCCCCCTCCTTGCAGCACTCTGCAAACACGCCCCCTGGCGCGTTTGCAGATGGGGAACAAATTCCCCTTGAATACTGGGGGTCCCTGGGGGCCAACTAGCCCACCAGGAACCTCCAGTATGCGCCAGGGGGCTGCGTTGCAGAGAGGTGTTCTGAGGCCACGCCCCTTTTTACACCTCTCTGCAACGCAGCTCTGTGGCACTTAATGGAGGTAGCTGGTGGGCTAATTGCACCCCAGGGACCCTCAGGATTCAAGGGGAGTTAATCCCCCGACTTAAATCGCGCCACGGGGCGCGTTTGCACAGTGGTGAAGGGAGGGGGCGGGGCCTGAGGTGACATGTGTGCAAACACGCCCTGTGGCGTGTTTTAAGTTGGGGGATTAAGTCCCCTTGAATCCTGAGGGTCCCTGGGGTCCAACTAGCCCACCAGGTACCTCCAGTAAGCGCCACAGAGCTGCGTTGCAGAGAGGTGTAAAAGGGCGTGGCCTCGGACCACCTCTCTGCAACTCAGCTCTGTGGTCCTAACTGTAGGTACCTGGGGGCTGGTTGGGCCCCAGGGACCTCAGGATTCAGGGGACTTAATCCCGCAACTTAAAACGCGCCACGGGGCGCGTTTGCACACATGTCACCTCAGGCCCCCCTCCCTTCACTACTGTGCAAGCACGCCCTGTAGCGCGTTTTAAGAGGTAGTTTTAATCCCCCTGCCCTATTATGTACTAGGGACTTACAGAGGAGGTCATGCTAATCACAGGGGTACCCCAACGCATAGTGTTCCCTAGTGTATGTAGGTGCTTTCACTGTATTCTAAGTGTCTTTTAGCATAGCACTGGCTCTGGTTAGTCAGAGTCAGTTACCACCAGTACACGACTGAAAAAGTTGTGGGCACAGGATGATTTTGCAACAAGGCCTCTTTCTGCTCCTCTGTTTGTTCTTTCTGCACATCTTTTGCTTCTTCCTGCACTTTTCTTCGTCTTTGTGGACTTCTGTTGCTTCTTTCTGCATTTCTTTTGCTTCTTTCTGTGCGTTTTTTCTTCTTTCTTCACATGTCCTACCTCTGTAGGCATAGTTAGAAACTAGCATTTAAAAAACCTTTGAAATTCACTTAAAAAACCATAGGTTTCAGACACGTTATAGTTAGAAATTAGCATTTAAAAAACCTTTGAAATTCACTGAAAAAACCATAGGTTTTAGGGAAAGTTATAGTTAGTTGGACATTGCACTCGTACAAAACCCGTGAAATTCCCCCGTTATAGTTAGTTTAGCTAACTATAACTTGCGCCCCCGCAATGCACTACTGATGACGTCACATATTACATCACTCATGACATGGTCAGTGACATCACTGATGACATCACTGATGACATCTCAAATGACATCACTGATGACATCATCCATGTGATAATTTGATGCATCTTCTCACACCCTAATATAACTTTTGATACACCCACTCTAAATTGCAGACTGCCATTCTCAAAACCATAGACACTCCAACACCAATAACTACATACCCACTCACTGATTCTTAGGTCTACACACACATCCACTCACTCACCCGTACAGTCACTCATACTTACGGTCACTCAGTACAGGACTATCATATGAACTCATACACCTACATAGACACTCACACACCGCCACTCATCCATAGAGGTACTCACACACCTAGTCAGTCATGCAAATAATTAATCACACTGCCATTTACTCACCTATACAGTTATACACACACCAGCTCACTTTAAAAAAAAAAAATTCTTTATTGCAGTTTTATGGTATACTTCACATGTTTAAACAGTTATATCTCACGGACCACCCTGAACAATAGGCAGTACAATCCCCGGTCAGAAGCTATTGATCCAATGTGGGTTGCCACTGAAGTATTTACCAAACCGACAATTAGTATGAACAATATCATTAATAATCACAGTAACTTGTAACTGAACATCCCCCCTCCCGACCCCCCCCCACCGGGCCCACCCACCTAGAGGTCTATCTAACAGCAGTTCAATCAGGGGTATCCTCTCGTCTCCCCCTTGTGTGGGGGATTCAATTCCCACGTGACTATCTCCAGTCGACACCGTCTGTGTAGAACTAGGGGAGCTTCTCCCTATCTCCTGGACCATTAGCCCCCACGCCTGCAATACTTCCGGGAGTTTGGCATCCCTTCTGGTACTACGTATATGCCCCTCCTCCGCCAATGCCCATTCCTTCAGGTCCGCTTTCCAGTTCACTATCAGCGGCCCATGTTGTGCCAGCCAGTGGATCGCTATTCGCCGCCTAGCTGTCACAAGCCCCAATACCAGGAACTTCCTGCTGGTTTTGCGTTTAGGGTCTCGGGGAATCAATCCAAGGAGACAAGTACGCACCTCTAGGGCAACCCTCCATCCCGTTATTCTATGCAGGTCCTCTAGGATAGCTGTCCAGAATACCTGGATCGTCGGGCATGACCAAACCATGTGTGGGAAATCTGCCTGTGCACAGTGGCATCTGGGGCACCTCGGATCTCTCGAACTGTCAATAGTGTGCAGGCGCTTGGGTGAAAGGTAGGTCATGTGAACCATGTTGTATTGTATCTGCTTAAATCTATTGGAAACCGCCACCTTGCGTACTCCCTCATGAATTTTTCCCCACTCCCGTGGTGTAATCTCCTGCGGGCTCACCTCCTGCCATCTACTTTCTATTTTGAGAGGTGCACCCTTTCTGTCTTCCCTTAACGCCCTATACAGGTGGGTGACAAGTTTCCGCCCTCCCGCCATGGCAATCATCATGATCAGGGTATGCGTGTGTTCCGGGGCTTCCGGGAATGTAGGCCATAGATGCCGTGCCGTGGCCGCTATTTTGGCGTATTGCAAGAATTGCCCCGATCCCAACTCAAAAAAGTCCATTGCTTCTTGATATGTTATGAACCGTTGTTCCGGATAGAGGTCCGACAGCATAAGACAGCCTCCCGCCTTCCATTTGTCGATAGACATGACCCGCTCAATGAGCGCGAAAGGTGGCATCAGCCAAAAGTCTGCCTCCGGGGCAAACGGTCTCACCTGGATAATTCGTTTAACCACCCTGGCCCATATGGCAGCCAACAATCCGCCCAATGGAGGACATTGCTTCTGGTGCCCTTTCGTGTGCCATAGGAGCGCGCCCAACTGTCGGTCCCCATATGTGTCGGCCAGGAGCGAACGTTCCCATGAAGGGTCCGAGTCGAGCCAAGCCACTGCATGCTGTAATTGGGACGCAAAATAATAAAGTTCCAGGTCAGGGATTTCCAAACCGCCCCTACCCCAAGTGCGTTTCATAACTTCCAGGCTCACCCGACAACGTTTTCCATTCCAGAGTAGTTGTACAAGCAGTGCCTCGAGGTCCTTGAATACCTGGTGTGGGAGCTCAAAGAAGGAGCCCTGCATTGTGTAAAGACATCGGGGCAGCACCACCATCTTAATCAAGGCGATCTTCCCCATCAATGAGAGCTTGAGCGTGTTCCAGAGGGAAATACTGCCTCGGAGACCTCTAAGTATCCTCCCCATATTATGGTGATAAAAAACTTCTCTGTCCCTACTTATCCAGATCCCGAGATAGCGCAACGCATCTGACACCCAAGGAATACCCATCTCGGGGAGTTGGACCTCGCCCCTTTCAGCCTCCGACCCGACCGGGTATAGTTGTGATTTAGTATTATTGACATAGAGTCCAGAGGTCTTGGCAAACTGACCCAGAGCCGCCATCAGTATCGGAAGCGAGTGGGTTGGCTCCCGCAGGTACACCAGCGCATCATCCGCATACAGTGATACAATATGTTCCAGGGCTCCAATTCGAATACCCTGCCCCTGGAGGACCCCACGGAGATGGCATGCCAATGGCTCCATTGCCAGGGCGAACAGCAAGGGGGAAAGCGGACACCCCTGTCGCGTCCCCCTGGCTATTGATATTGCATCCGAGACATAGCGTCCCGTACGGACCCTTGCCACCGGCTGAGTATAGAGGAGTTTCACCCAGCTCACAAACCCCTCACCGATCCCCATTTTTAATAGCACCTGCCACAGATATTCCCACCTGAGCGAATTGAACGCCTGTTCGATGTCTAGGAATACCAAGGTATTCTGCTCGGCTCTGTCTTCTAGGGATTGCATGACATGAGCCAGACGACGGATATTCCGCAACGTGTTTCTTCCTGGAATAAAACCAGACTGGTCGTCATGCACCAATCGTCTGAGATACGGAAGTAGTCTGTTGGCCAAAACCTGACTAATGATCTTAAGGTCGACATTGAGCATGGAGATTGGCCTGTAGGAGGCCGGGAGTAAGGGGTCCTTCCCCGGCTTGGGGATCATTACAATCAGTGTTTCACGCATAGAGGCGGGTAGTGTGCCCATCTCACCGGCCTCCATAACAATGTCCAGGAGCCTAGGAACCAGGACTCCCCCAAATTCTTTATATAGCTCCGCCGCCAGGCCATCCATCCCAGGGGATTTAGCTGTTTTCAAATGAGCGATCGCTGCTCTCACCTCTTCCCCTCTAAAGGGCCCCCCCAGGGTTTCCTAACTTTCCGGGTCCAGGCAAGGTAGGTCCACCTCCGCAAGGCGGGCCTCCAAAGTCTGTGGGGCAACATTGGGCTTGGGCTCGGAATATATTTTTTGGAGGTGTGTGGCGAATACCGCGTTAATCTCATGCTGGGTATAGACCAACCGTCCCCGATCGGATTTAAGGGCCAGTATCGGGGTAGGCTGAGACTCCTCCCTAATCAAGCGCGCCAGTAGGCGCCCGGCTTTATCACCCTCAGTGTACCAGTGACGTCTACTCGTGGACCTATTGTATTTGCCCAATGACTCCCAGAGATCCCCTATCTTTTGTCGTTGCTCTGTCCATTTGGCCGGTCCCTCCGGGTCTGTGGGAAGGGCTGCCTCTAGAGCCTTTAAGCGGTCCTCCTGGTCCGTTAGGTCCCGTTCTATCACTCTCCTCACCCCCACCTCCGTGGACATACATATTCCCCTCAACACCACTTTCATCGCGTCCCATTCGAACGCCCTCAAACTGGCCGTGTTCCAGTTCACCTCCAAATAGCCTTCCAACCCTGCCGCGATCGTCTCTTTATAAACCGGGTCCGTCAAAGTCTCAGTGTTAAGTCTCCATAACGGTATTTTGGAGCGCGGGCGGCCCAAAGTGTAGGTCACCAGCAGGGGGGAGTGATCGGACAAATAGCGGGCCAGGTACTGTGTCTCTAGGACCCGACCGGCCGCCGCTTCCTGTATAAAACAGTAGTCCAGCCTGCTGTACGTACTCGCTGCCGGAGTATAACAGGAGTACACCCGGCTATCAGGGTTGTGGTGCCGCCAGATATCCAGCAAGTGGTAATTGCTAAGCATTTGCCGCAGGGCTTCGCGAGTCTTGGGTTTAGCATCCACTTTTGAGGGGTGCCTGTCCCGTTCCCCATCAAAGGCACAATTAAAGTCCCCAGCTATAATCAGTTCCACATCGGGTGCCAAGTCTAGTTTCCCCAGGACCGTACCCAAAAATTCCCCATCGTCGGTGTTTGGGGCATAAACGTTCACTAAACACATGTGTCTCCCATCCAATGTCCCCTCTACCACCACGCGCCCATCTGAGTCAGGACAATATTTTAAAACTTTAAAGGGGACTCCAGGCGCCACCCATATAAGTGCCCCCCTGGCAAACCCCGAGTAGGAGGTCGCAAAAAACTGGCCCCTCCACCGCCGTTGAACATATTTCAGGCAATCCCCCCAGAGATGTGTCTCTTGTAAAAAGGCCACACTTATCTTATACCGCCTTAGATATGTTGCTATCCGAATCCGTTTGATCCTATTGTTGAGCCCTCTAACATTCCATGTTATAAGTTTATAGGTCCGTTGATCGCCTGCCATAAGTAGAGAATTCTGGGTGATCAAGACCCCTGGTGTAGAAGGGGGATGAACTGTAAGGCGTAGTGTTGGGCACCCCCCAATTCCCTCCGAAAGCTCTCATGACCTCTGGTGACCCGGCATAGAACATTCCCAGCACAGAACAATCAAACAAACAATATAAACATCCCCCCCCACCCTCAGGCAGTAGAACCTCATTCTCATAGCCAACCCGTGGTCTGAGGATTCAGGACTCCGCCCCATAGCCGCCACCCTCCCCTTAAAACCCCCCCACAACATTGTAAGCAACAATAACAGTCAGCAAAAAGCAAATCCCAGTCCTTGTTGTACAACCAAACTGCCTGGCACTGCGCAGCCCCGCCCGACCAACGGCCTAGCCAGGCCTACACAGCACACTACAGTTGGAGTGTCTAGACTGCAGTGTGGCGGAATAGCGCCTCGCCCCATCAACTGCGCTCCCACCCCCCCCCCCTATGGTCCCTGCAAATGAGGATCCCCCTCCGGTGCTCCGTAGCAGAGTCAGGCCGCAGCACTGATGAGGGCCGTACTTACTGCGTCTTATGTAGTCCCGCCGACCAACCGCCCCTCAAATGGCAGTCCTCTTACTTGTATTTAGGCGGCTCATGAGCCGCTAGCAATTGGGTCGGCGGTGCCTTCCGGTTCCGATTGAGTTTCCTGGACAAGGCACAATGGGGAAAACTGGTTTTGTGTCGGTACGCCCTCCACCTCTTCTCTCAGGGTGCCATCCGGCCCCACCATGATGCGACCTCCGTCTGGTTCCCCCTGTGACCCGGATCGTTGTCCTCCAGTGCAGCGATGCTGGTTCCGTCGTCGACCGCTCCATCTCCTCTGTTCTTGCCATCCGTGCTGTTGATCCTGCCCTTCCAGGCCCATCGAATCCACTCATTCCGTGGCCTCTTGCGGGGCATTGAAGAAGTGGGCCCTGTCTGCATATTGTACTCTGAGCCGGGCTGGAAACATTAGGCTGTACTTTATATTGAGATCTCTCAGCTTCCGCTTGACCCTCAGGAAGTCGTTCCGCAGGTCTTGTACCTTTTTGGTGTAGTCCGGGTAGATATGGATCTCTTGGTTTTCGAACCTGGGGGGACCATTCTTGCGGATGAATTGCAGGATCATGTCCCGGTCCCTGAAATTAAACAAGCGAGCGATCAGAGTCCTAGGCGACGACCCAGGTTTCGGGGGGGACCAAGGGAGCGGTGGGCCCATTCCACCGCAAACAGCTTGGATAGTCGAAGACCCGGGAGGGCGGAACCGATCCATTCTTCCAGGAATAGGTCCGCCGCTGGTCCCTCCGCCTTCTCCGGAAAGCCCAAAAAACGGAGGTTGTTCCTCCTCGAGCGCCCCTCCGCGTCTTCTGCCCTGTCCTCGAGGCGAGAGGTATGCTCCTTGAGTGCAGACACCGTCGCTTGCAAGTGTTGGACCTCCGTCCGCAAGGAGGCCAGGTCCCCCTCCGTGGTAGTGACTCGATCCGCCACCTTCCGTAGGTCCAGGTGCAGGTGATTTATGTCCATGGCCATACCATCCATTTTTGATTCCAATGCCGCTCGTGAGTCTCTAATGGCCTCTAGGATATCAGCCTTATCTTGGGCCGCTGATCCCTGTGGCGGTCCCTGCTCAGGGTTCGGTCTGATGCGCTCCGTCGACGTTGGACCTGGTACCGTATACTGCATAATCTTGTTTGCCTGTGCTCCTCTAAGGGGCCTATCTTTCCCCATTTCCAGTGCGGGCCTACCAAGGCCGTCCCGGGGCCTTCCACTCCGCTGCCCCAGGCTCAGAAAAACTGTCACGGGTCAGTCCGGGCCCAGGAGGTATGTGTGTGGGCCCCTCACTGCTCCTTAGTTTACCGGTCGGCTAGGTGTCGTCTGAAGAAGCATTCCACAGAGCTCTTCACGTCAGGCCCCAAGACCACCGAGGGCCGTCGCAGGAGTCGCAGTCCAGCAGGGGACCATCCGTGGCCCCTCGAGTCTTCTCACCGTGAATCCAGTGCGATTGCCGCACCAATCTCCAGGTCGGCACCCACCCCTGAAGGCTGTCTCAGGAGTGTATGAATCGGCCACATTTGGGAGCGCGCCCGCAAGCAGAGGCCCAATCCCCTTTGGCCCGCAGCCTGCCCACGTAGATCACACTGGGCCGCCAACCGTCCTTCCAGGCGAGAACACAGCCGGAGTAGGCCAGGACCGGCCCTTCCGAGGTCCCGCACCCGCGTGGAGCACGCCCCCGGGTGCCGTCAGCCGCACCAGGCCAGCAGGTTCTCACGGCACACCCCTCCGGATATCAAACCCCTACAGACCCCCCACTCCACAAGGCAGGTGTCGGGCCCCCGCCGGCTCCGCAGCGCTGGTGTCTCTAGCAAGGCCCTGCCCTCGCCGCCGTCTCGAGGAGCAAGGCACAGGCTTCTCTGTGAATGGTTCCCCCGTGGGTATTTCAGGCTTTACTGCTTCGGTGTCCACCCCAGTGGACCGTGTCACAGTAGCCGCAGACCTCGCAGGGAGGAGCTCAGTCTAAGTGGGCCTACCTCGGCCCTCCCAAAGCCCCGAGGTCGCGTGGCACTTGCCCCCGGGCACTCCGTCAGGCAGCAGCAGGCAGGCGTTTGCGGGACCTCACCCCGGGTCACAGTCCCCCGAGGGCCCTTCTTGATGTGGCAGGAGTTTCGGACCGCAACCGGCCCCGCAGCACAGGTCAACGCGGCGAGGCCAACCCGGAGCAGGCGTCCAGAGGCAGGCAATCAGGCAGACGCGGTCCACGCCGCCATTTTACTTGAAGTGCAGCCGTCGCCGCACCAGGGGAGAAACGCTGGTTTCCCGGTCTGCTGGAAAGCGGAACCGCACTCGGTCCGTATTCTCGGGACCAGGGGTGTTCCGACCCCCTTTTGTGCGAGAATGGGCATGATTCCGCCAGGATATAGGTAGGATTCTGTCTTACGGGGCAGGAGCTGCTCTAATCAGCGTCTAGCCCGCCATGCGTCCAAACACACCAGCTCACTTACTCATACAAATACTAGCACATTCTTACGCTCTTATACAAACACTGATACAAGTACACACTCATCCATACAGCCACTCTCACAATCACACACTCTCACTTATAGCCATTTATATACTCCAACACACATATATACTGCCTTTCACATATGTAGTTACTCACACATGTACCACTGAGATATACATTCACTCACTAACACACTCATACACACACTCACCCACCCATACAGTCCATCACAGATGCACTCTTGAAACCATGCACCCAGGGAATCACCCACTCACACATCTATGCACAGAGTCACACACACCCCACCCACACAAACACTCAGGCACACATACAGATACTCAGACAACCAATCAATAACTCATATAGACACTCATGTAGCTATTCACAAACCCATGCAGCCGCTTACACAGCAACAGACAGACGGATACAGACATTCACACAGTTTAGTCACTAACCCATGCATTCAGTAAGATACGTTTAATCACTCACTTAGAGTCAGTCACGCACCTACTAAATCATCCATTCAGACACTTATACACCCACTCATTCTTCAATACGCCTTTCCCTATATATATTAAACATATTTAAACTTTACAGAAACACACAGTCACTGGATGATGTCATCAGTGATGTCATTTGAGATGTCATCAGTGATGTCATCAGTGATGTCACTGACCATGTCATGAGTGATGTAATATGTGACGTCATCAGCAGTGCATTGCGGGGGCGCGAGTTATAGTTAGCTGAACTAACTATAACGGGGGAATTTCACGGGTTTTGTACGAGTGCAATGTCCAACTAACTATAACTTTCCCTAAAACCTATGGTTTTTTCAGTGAATTTCAAAGGTTTTTTAAATGCTAATTTCTAACTATACCGTGTCTGAAACCTATGTTTTTTTCAGTGAATATATATATATATATATATATATATATATATATATATATATCCCTGCTCCAGAAATTTCTTTAATTCAAAGAAATACCAGCACTCGCGGGGTCGGCAACCAGTTAATCTTTACTGCATCAACAAACGCGTTTCGGAACCAGTCCTTCGTCAGTGTTTACAATCAAAATAGTGAAGCGCCATTTTTAAAGGTAGATAGGCGACCATAATCCTCTTTTTGTCTCCATTGATATTGTTTATTTTACACCTTTAAAAATGGCGCTTCACTATTTTGATTGTAAACACTGACGAAGGACTGGTTCCGAAACGCGTTTGTTGATGCAGTAAAGATTAACTGGTTGCCGACCTCACGAGTGCTGGTATTTCTTTGAATTAAAGAAATTTCTGGAGCAGGGATTTATAACCACGAAGCACCGCCATGGTTTGAGAAGCACCCGCCCTTTGAGTGACCCACAAGTGGGGTGCACAGGAGCTGGATATATATATATATATATATATATATAGTCACTGAAAAAAACAAAGGTTACAGGGACGTTATAGATAGGCTCAGGTTTCACTCGTACAAAACCAGTGAAATTCAGCAGTTATAGTTAGCAGTGCTAACTATAACTCACGCCCCCGCAATGCACTGCTTGTGATCTCACATATTACATCACTCAGGACATGGTCAGTAACATCACCGATGATATCTCAAATGACATCACTGGTGCCATCATCCAGTGACTGTGAGTGTTTTTAAAACGTTTATGAGTGTTAAATATATATACCAAGGTATATTGGTGAATCAGTGGGTGTATGAGTGCCTGTATGGATGATTCAGTGGGTGCGTGACTGACTGTATAAGTAAGTGATTAGGTGTGTCAGTGAATGTATGGGTGAGTGACTGGTTATCCGAATGTTTGTATCAGTCTGTCAGTTGTGTCTAAGTGGCTGTATGGGTGTGTGAGTGGGTACGTGAGTGGGTATGTGAGTGGCTGTATGGGTGATTGGTTGACTTAGTACCTGCATGCGTGTCTGAGTGTCTGTGTAGGTGGGTGGGGTGGTGTGACTGCCATTATGGATGAGTGAGTGGATGAGGCAGTGGCTGTATGGGTTAGTGAGTGTGTGTATAGCTGTGTGGGTGAGTGTGTGGATGTATCAGTGGTATATGGGTGAGTAACTGAGTATGTGAAAGGCAGCATAGGTGAGTGATGGGGTATATGAGTGACTGGGTGAGTGAGTGAATGTGGGAGTGGCTGTATGGGTGAGTGTGTGCTTGTGTCAGTGACTGTATAAGTGAGTGAGTATGTGTTAGTATCTGTATGAGTAAGTAAGTGTGTGTGTATGTAACTGTATGGGTGAGTAATGGGCTGTGTGATTGACTGTATGGGTGAGTGAGTAGGTGTATGAGTAGCTCTATGGTTGACTGATTCAGTGTGTGAGTGGCTGTATGGGTGTATGAGTGGATATGTCAGTGTCTGTATGGGTGAGTGAGTGGATGTGTGTATTGATCTGTGAATCAGTGAGTGGCTGTGTAAGTACTGGTATGGGTGTGTGAATGGGTTTGAGAATGGTAGTGTGGAAGTTGAAGTGAGTGTATGAAAGGTTATATGGGGGTGTGAGTGGGTGTGTCAGAGATTCTGTGGATGATGTCACCAGTAATGTCATTTGAGATGTCATCAGTGATGTCACTGACCATGTCATGAGTGATGCAATATGTGAGGTAATAAGCAGTACATTGCGGTCGTGAGTTATAATTTTAATTTTTTAATTTTTTTATTTATAAAGTTTTGTATAGCGCGAACGTGACCCTTACGGGTATCAGAGCGCTTCACAATTTTGGGTAAGAGGGATACAGTATTGGGAAGCAAAACATTTGTTACATAATTATGCAAGGCGCGTGCAAGACTCCTGTAGGTATCAGAACTCTTCACATAAGGGTAGGGCAGATACAGTAATGGGTGAGGAACATTCGAACATATGTATGTACAACGCATGCTAACAATGTTATTCCCAGGTATATAACCATGTCAAAAGTCAATCAAGACGACCGAATAGAGGGCAGTAATGAAGTCTAGGAGCCACGGCCTATTAAGGCAGAAACTTGAGCATTAGGATATTTTACACTTCCTTTTTGAAGGAAGCGGTGGAGGAGATTGTATGGATTTCCAGAGGAAGAGAGTTCCACTAACTATAGTGGCTGAATTTCACTGGTTTTGTGTGAGTGAAACTTGAGCCTAACTATAATGTCTCTGTAACCTTTGTTTTTTTCAGTGAATTTCTAAAGTTTTTTTTATTCCATTTCCTAACTATAACTTCCCTGTAACCTTTGTTTTTTTCAGTAAATTTCTAAGGTTTTTAGATTTTATTTCCTAACTGTAACCTGTAACCTTTGAGAGTAAGTGTGTGAATGAGTGCATGAGTGTCTCAGAGTGTGTGTGAGGGACTCAATGTGTGTGTGAGTATCGGTATGGGTGTGGGAGTGGCTGCATAAGTGTCTCACTGGGTATGTGAGTGGGTGCTTGAGTGTCTGAGTGGGTCTGTGAGTGAGTGCATGAGTGTCTGAGTGGATGCATGAGTGTCTGAGTGAGTGTCTCAGTGGGTCTGTGAGTAGGTATGAGAGTGTCTGAGTGGGTTCATGAGTACCTCCATGAGTGTGTGAGTCAGTCTGTGAGTGAGTGTCTGAGTGGGTCTGTGAGTGGGTGTGTTAGTCTGTCAGTAGGTCTGTTAGTGGGTGTGTGAGTCTCTGAGTGGGTCTGTGAGTGGCTGTGTGAGTGGACATATTGGTCTGTGAGTGGGTGCATGAGTGTCTGAGTGGGTCTGTGAGTGAGTGAATGAGTGTCTGAATGGGTCTGTGAGTGGCTGTTTGAGTGTCTGTATGGGTCTGTGAGTGGGTGCATGAGTGTCTGAGTAAGTCTGTGAGTGGGTGTGTGAGAGTATGAGTTGGTCTGTCAGTGGGTGTGTGAGTGCCTCAGTGTGTGATTGGGTGTCTAAGTATCTGTGTGGGTGTGTCAGTGCCTGTGTGAGTGACTCGGCCACAAAGGAACCCTTTTATCCAACAAGAGTCCACAGTTTTGCACAAAATATCTACCCAAGTGGAGTTCTTTCTACTGATTAATTACTAAGGGCTACCTCCTTGGGTAAATGTCCAGTACGTATTCTACACTACAGCTGCGTAATGGAGCATGAGGAAATGTCACCAGTGACCTTGTGTGCTTTTTGGCAATGTGATTGTTCCTGGTGTGTCTTTATCCAGAATTATTGTGATAACATGAATCCTCCTACAGAGAAGATGACGAGATTGCAAAGAGGTAAATCTCCACCAAACAAGAGTCCTTCCTTTTAACTATATGAAGTAAGTGATTCTTTGCTTGGTGGAGATGTCCTCATATTTCTCTGCATCAAGAACTCCTCACCATAATCAGCGGGAAATGCCCAGGGGGGTGCTTGTTAAGCTGTCCATCATCCTGGCAAAAGGCAGGAAGACCTTTGGCTACTACTAAGGTGGGCGGGGCCAAATGGGGAACCATTCAAGTGATTTCCACATTTGCATAATCCTAGCAATTTAAAGGGAGAACCATGGACTTTGCTCTCACCAGGAGAGGACAAGAAAGAACCCACTCGTCACAGTCACATACAGATTGCGCTCAAATAGATCAATACATTCACATCCACGAAGGATTTCAGATTGTTTTTCAATATGAAATTGCCAAGTCAACATGCTTGCTTTGCCTTCACCAAGCCCAGGAGTTAGGATCATATGTCCTTTACAGAAGTGAAGCTTCAACGGAGGCACCGGCCCTGAACATGACTTAAAGGGGAGGGGGACTGTGCGGTCCACTCCCCAGGCCAAGTTTGGGCCCGGAGACCCAATCCCCCGGGGCCTAGCCTCAATTGAATTGGGAAGGGGGGCCGTGCGGCCCCCTCCCCAGTCTAATTTTGGCCACAGCAACTTCATATCCCGGGACCCAGTCATGTGTCTCTGAGTGCCCTGGTCTCACCCAGAGCTGCCAGTGTGCAGGATGGGGACCGAAGGGGGAACTTCAAGGCCCCCACGGTTCCAACCAGCTTCCCGCCTCCTACGGGAGCCGGCATTGCTCTTGCACAGAGGGAGCTGCTGGAAATGCATTTCCCTGCATGAGAGAGCAATAGTTTCATCTCTTTCCATGCCCGCATTTCTGCAGGCAGGGAAAGAGATGAAACATCTTTGACAGCTCCTGCTTGCTGGAAGCAGGGTGTTTGCTTTGCTTGGTGGGAGTTGTCAGCTCCCGCCAAGCCAAAGCAACCAACTATGCCCCAGGGGTGGACAACCCTGGGGTGTGGTGGTCCCCAGGGACATAATTGGCTCCAGGAGGGATATCACACAGCCCCCCTCCTTTGTTCTGCACGGGCCGGCCCTGGGAAGGTGGTGGTCCCTGGGGCTGTATATGGCCCGGGAGGAGGGGGACTGCGTGATAGCCCTCCTGGAGCCAAAGAGAGAGGGAGCTCCCCTCCCTCTTTTATAAGAAGGAATTGGCCACGGGGAGGTAATGGTCCCCGGAGCCAGGGGGGTTTCGCGCGGCCCCCTATTTTTTTTAACACTTGCCCCGAGAAGGTGTCGGTCCCAGACGTCCGGGGGGTCCACGTGCCCCCCCACAAAATATAAACAATAGCCCTGGGAGGTGATGGTCCCCGGGGCAATAGTGAGCCCTTGGAGTGAGGCCTGTGCGCCCCCTCTTTATTATAAACACATGCCGCCAGGACCTGTTCCACCCAGGAGGTTACTTACAAAGAAGCGTGGGAATACCGTGCTTGGTTTTTTTTTCAATTCACAGCGACATTCGTGAATATTTACGAATTTTGCTGTGAATTTTAAAAAAATTGCTTTTTTGACCTGCTGAGTCCCCTGGAACCCCAGGACCAAGGATACAGGGTAAGGGTATTCATACCCTACCCCCTTTTCTTTGCCGTTTTTTGTGGGACTCAGCTGAAGCGTTCCAAGATGGCTGCCAACACTTCCTGGTTGAAGTGTTGGCAGCCAATCCGAGCTCTGCAGATATTCCTGAATATTCGCAAATTTTGCCGTGAATTTAAAGAAAATAGCTTTTTTGACCTGCTGAGTCCCTCTGGAACCCCAGGACCAAGGATACGGGGTAAGGGTATTCATACCCTGCCCTCTTTTCTTTTTTTTTTGCAGTTTTTGTGGGACTCGGCTGAAGCCGAGTCCCAAGATGGCTGCCAACACTTCCTGGTTGAAGTGTTGGCAGCCAATCCGAGCTGTGCAGATTTCTGCACAAGCTCGTTATTATTCGTAAAGGCTTCGCAATCGTAGATATACAAATTTGGATTTCCTTTAATTTCTCACAAACTACTGAACAGATTTACACCAGATAACTGAAAGCATGATCATGGGATAACATGGGAAACACACTTTTTTTGACCCTCCCCTTTTTCTCATCCCCCACTTGACAGATCGTCCCGAAATGTTCCATGCACAACAAGAATCACTAGCACACTTTTTTGGGAACATTTTGTGAAGATTCGTCAAATTTCCCCAAAGATAAAGGCAAGTCAAAAAACGCTTTTCCTATGGAAACATGGTCCTAATTACTATAAATACCTACTGACAATCGCCAGTAGGTAATCATATATATATGTTATTATCTACTGGCGGTCGCCAGTAGATAGTTATAGGTAGGACCTATTTTCCATAGGAAATCCGCAACATTCTATTCCCAATAACTTTGGCGCCGGTTGACGAATCTTCGCGAAATTTTCAAAACTTATGGCCCGCTCCGGTCCGCTCCTATCCTGAAAGTTTCGGGGTGATTCGTCAAGTGGGGGCCGAGAAAAAAGGGGGGTCCCAAAACGTGTTTTCCCCATGCAATTTTCTATAGGAACCTTTAGTCGCAGCTACAGCCCGAACTGCTGAACGGAATTACACCAAATTTGGCAAAAAGGTAGCCCTTGGTTCAGAGTCGTGCCTTTTGGTTAAGTGGTGTAAATTCATTCAGTAGTTCCTGAGAAAATCAAAAGTAAAATCACATGTATATCTATGGCCGCGGTGGATCCACGCACCCTGCACGCACCCTCCCGATCACGAGCTGTATGCTAATTGGCTGTCAACACTCCAAACCAGGAAGTGTTGGCAGCCATCTTGTTCCTCGGTAGAACCGAGGCACAGAAACAAGTGCGCAAAACGCAAAAAGGGGGCAGGGTAGAAACACCCTGACCCCCTAGGCCTGCTTAGGGCCCAAATTTTTTTTTTTTTTTAAATCGGCGGGATGCGCTTAGGATGCGTGGATCCCGCCGTGAAAAAAAAAAACGAAGCGCGGGCTCCCACGTTTCGTTGTTATTTGGCCCCCGGGTGGGCCAAGTCCCGGGGGCATGCGGGGTTTATTAAATATTTGTTGGGGGGGCCTCTAAGGACCCCCCAAGCCCCAGGGACCGCCACCCCCCGGGGCTTTAAATAACAAATGGTGCGGGAGGGCACTCGGCCCTCCCGCAGCCCCGGGACCGCCACCCCCGGGTCTTCTTTTTTTTAAATAAAATTCGCTGTGTGGCGGGGCTTGAGCCCCCACACTCCCCGAGGACCGCCACCTCCCAGGGGCACTAAGAATTTTAAATTGGGGGTCCGTTTCAGACCCCGAAGCCCAGGGACCACCACCTCCCGGGGCTTTGAACATGTTGGGAGGGGGCCGCGCGGCCCCCTCCTGGAGCCTGTGATGGCCCTGATTATTCAGTGAATATATATATATATATATATATAAAATATATGTATACAGTGCTTTAAATGTGCCGGTACTCACAGGTACTGAGTACCGGCACTTCTTATTTTTATCACTCTGAGTACCGGCACTTCTCTGTTGCCGAGGAGAGTACCGGTACTCATGAAAGGATAGGCGCATTGGCTGCTAGTGCTGGTGACCTGTTTCTGACAGCCAAGGCACTTCTGTAGCCGTGCCTTGTGAGCGGAGCCCCCACTGAACTATTCAGTGTGCGCTCATTTGCATAACATCGGGGTGTTCACCATCATGCTGTGTTGCAAGGAATCGAGGCAGCCCGGTGACAGTGCAATTTAGAAAGCCATGGGAGGTAAGGAGGTTAAAATGGCTTTAATCCCACCTGATTATTTGGTGTGAGTGTCTACTTATGTTTGTCTGTTTACCTGTGCGTGTTTTTGTGTGAGAGAAAAGAGGGAGGAATTCGAGACACTCTTGGGGGGAATATTAAAGGAAATGTGTGGAAAGCTTTGCATGTGCACATCTGCTTGTTTCTTTCTGTGTGTGAGTGCATGCTGGAGAATATATAGTATTGTGCCAAGTAACTGCAATTAACAATATTGAAGCTGCAAATGTTACAAAACAAGGAAATATTAAAATATCACTGAGTTTGGCTTTTGTTTTGTGTAACGATTTAACCTGTTTTGTTTATAGAAACCATTTCTCATGTTTTTTGGTATGTACTACAACTAGAATAGAAGTCAATAAGTATGGCATGGCTTGCTTTTGGCCCCGCCCCTAGCCCCGCCCACTCACCACATTTAAATGAGTACCTGCACTATTTCTTTCCCATTTAAAGCACTGTATGTATATATATTTTTCTCTATATATATATATATATAGCTATGTGTGTGTGAGTATGTATATATATATACACATACACACATATATATATAGAGAGAGAGAGAATGTTATCACCATAGCGCTTCGATTCAATGTACAGGCTTTGTTTTAAAACAATGCCAAATCATGACCTTTAATCTGCTGTTAAGCATTCTTTAACTTCCCTACATCCTATCCATCATACTTGTTTTCTTGACTGGTAGGCGAAGGTTATAAACCGCTCACTGAGATGTAATTAAATCGCTTTGAGGTGCTATTCTGCCGTAGAAAAGGCAGTAACCTCGAAGATGTCTGGCGTGCTACTGTGTAACCGAATTAATGAATCCACGGCGGATTAATAACTCAATCAGATTGATGGGGCAGCTGTTGATGTAGGATTATGAAGACAGTGATGACGTTAAATTTAGTGAAACCAGAAAGCATCTGCTACATTTTACTGCGACTCACTGTGCTCCTACTACAGTGAGCAGCTGCGAGCATAGTGAAGAATTATGACGTAAACAAGACCCCTACTCCACCCTACGTTGGCCTCTCTTCTGGCCACGCCCCCTTCATTGACTGAAACTCCTCCTCTGCTCAGACAGCTAGGCTCTGGAACTCTATTAATCCAAGAATTAGAAAAATCCACAATGTACAATCACCAACATAAAAATCTGGGTATTATTTTCCATTTACATAATTGCAGAATAAAGTCGGCTAGAAAAGAAGTAAAAAAGACCTAGAAATATTGGGCATGCATGACAGCATCTGTCCGCACACTCTCTGCAGCACGCCCTGCTTATGTGGAGCAATGTTCGCCATAATGTACATATGTCTGAAGCACGTCAACCCCTTAAACTGCAAAATAGTTATTTTCACACGGAGCATTCTTTGGGGGAGCCAAATCTTTTCAGACTGTTATGATGTTACACAAATTTCATGATGATGTCACACAAATTTTATGTAGTGCATATTTGCCCTCTTAGCACTACTCAGTACAGAGCATGTGTCTGCAGTTGTGGGGCTTTTTTCTGAGGGTGTAAAACGGGGTCCACTGATTGGTCTTCACATGAGTGAGTAACTCTAGTGTAGTGTGAAGTGTTGAGTTTCCACTACAGTTGTGTTCCATGAGGGATGGGACAGGGTTGCAACCTGACGGCTAAAGCTGTGTCAGAATTGCATAGTTCTAGGTTGTCTCTGGTGGGTTCATTGTAGTTGTATGCTCAGATCTTACATCCTTACACCTAACCTCCATCAGATATGTAGGTTTAGTCCATTCACTGGGTTTACGTCAGCCATAGAATGAATAACATGATGATTGATAATCTAGGTCAGTAGTTGTGAGAATAGTTCTGGTGTGGTGTATTTTTCTGGCCGCACTAGCGTAGGTGTTGTATAGCTGAACCTGGTATTAGGAGGATGGTAGTAATTAGGTGGTCTGTACTGTTGCTTGATTGTTTGAATGATTTGTCTTGCTTAGCTCATTCAGTGACTATAGTTTCTTGTTATTGATCTTTGCTGTTGGTGATTCCAATTTTCTCATAAGCTTTCTAGCTACTCCAGTGACCCACGTCCCGTGTATGCCTGTGCTGGTGTTCTTTTTTCTGACTTGGGTTGCCTTGTAGCCCCCAGTCATTTGGTTCCCATCTCACTAACACTGTGGACTCACGGATTCCAAGGTTCCTTCTGGCATGGTTCCTATTGAATAAAGCTCATCTTCCTGAGAACAGCAAGCTTTATACCCAGCTAGTTACACATGTTATATATTATAAATCCGTCCATCCCCAGGTCTTCACGACAAGATCAGATGCGCAGGATCTGTGGTAGATAGGCAGCCGATATTTCAATGTTTACACATAGGTTGTCTACTATGCCTCCTTTGTTAAAACTATGGTAAGGAGTAGAAGTAAACTTTCTTCTGGATCAGGGTTTTGTTGGAGGTCAAGGAATGGTATTCTTGTGTGGTGAGGGTGCATTTGAATGGTGATGTGAGTTATCCCCAGGTAGTTTTCCTTGGATGCGCCAGGAGATTGTTCTGATCACATTTGGAGGTTGTTGATATGGTCGACTGATGACTGTTTATGTATGGGGTTGTAGATGGGTTATAGATGGCTCCAAGGTGCTCTGCAGAGCTAGGTTTGTGAGGGTTGGACTAGACACATGTGATAGGGGTATGGGGGTTTACTATGATGTGATGTTGAATAAAGCAAGGTGTAGTTTTAAATGTGGTGGTGTGTGGGTTTGGCGTTGTTTTCAAGGCAACTTTTGGTTACTGTTCCTTCAGAAGGAGCACGTTGGGAATCTTTGCTGAATGGCAGGTGGATCGTGTGGAGTGTTGTACAGTGTTGTGTTAGTTGTAGTGGTGTGTCCTTTGTTATGGATTATCTATGGTGTCTTGTGAGGTGCAGTTTTAAATTTGATGGTGTGGTGTGTGATGTTGGTATTTTTATTTGTGCTGTTCAATGTCGCATTCAGGGGAGATCATGGTGCTTGACGTGTGAGGTGGGCAAGGCTGTGGTTGGCGATGTGTGAGGAGATTTAGGGTGTAGTGTGATCTGTTAAGTATTTGTTGAATCATGTCCTGCTTGCCTGTTGTGTGGATTTCTCTTGGTTGTAGCACTGTGTATTATATGTTGTATTTGTGCTTGGGTTAGTGCAGTGGGTGGGACTACATTTTGTCGACGTGTGGTGTGTTAGCGAGGATCATACAGTACTGCATAGCCTTCCACCTCTGGATTTCCGCCTGTCACAGAAATCTTGCCTGCAGCCAATCCTTATCCAGTTGTGTTAGCCAGTCACTTTTCATCGCCTCTTTTACTTTTGTACCTGCAAACCCAGGTCATCCCGTACCTTGTGAGTGGGTCAGTACTATTGAAGACGGTTAGCAGGACATCTTGTTTTTTATCCACTTTCGCGACAACACCCAAAATCCTGCTACAAGTTCAAGACATTTAGTGGATTGTTGCATGTATATATTCAACAGTAGCCTTAGATCACAACACCTTACCTAGAAACAAAGAGATACACACCCAAAATTGAACTTTTGCATTGCCCTTTCTCATCTGTATTTAATGCTGCATTCTTGCCAAAGGGAAAACAGTATTTGTTGCAATTTGAAAGCTGAAAGAGAACAATTGTGTTGAAAGTTTGCCTCCTCCTATAATTCGACAGACATTACTAAATGGCGCATGCAGGCTTACTATTAAACAATGCTGCCCTGTGAGTGCAATGTAAGATTCTCATTAGTTAAGGGGCTTGTTGCTAAAAAAAAGAGGCTGACTGTGCCGCAGTAACCAGCGTCTTACTTTGCAGTGCACAGGGCCAATCAGTTTTGGCGCCTCCTCCCCCATGACCTCCTCCTCAGATTCCCTGGCTACCACTGGGAAAAAGGACCCTTATCTCTCCATAGCCACTCTCTCACAAACATTTCATTCGTTTTGAAGCACTGGTAATGGCTGGCTTTACTAATAAGAATGTATATCTACCCAAACGAGCACTTTTTAGCAACATTAGGAATAGATAATGAAAGAATGGGGGACAAAAACATAACGTCCTAACTATTTTATGCAGTTTGCATGCAGCTCTTTGATGACAGTTTGCAACAGTCACTGTTCTATGTTAGGGATGTATCTTATGTACTGCGGTAACATGAGGATCTCTGTGACAAAAGCAGTCATCCACTCAACTATCCATACAAAATACAGATTTGTGATTTGCACGGTAGGTACTCTTTGCAGTGGGCATTTCTGTTCTACTTTATGCCACTAAACAAAACTCGGATCTCTCAGGAACATTAATAACAAGAGTTATCTTGACATTTTTATTGCTGCCTGAAAGCTGGATGCACAAGGAACTCTGCAGAAGCTGTTTTGAAATCGTAAGTTATTGCTAAGCACAGTGCCCCCCCTGAGGTCAGCGTCCCCTCCCCGGGTCAGCGCCCATGGGGACTACAAAACGGTGGTGAAACATTTTTACATTCCCTCTTGAAGTACAAGGGTTGAGGAAAGGCCACAGGCCACCTCCTTTACCTTGTGGTTCACAAGGGATCACAATGCTTGTAATATAATTCTTTTTTTTCAATTTTGTTTGTCATTTTCAGCAAAACACAACAGCACAATACATATCATGGCACAGAGTACATACATTTGGTACCAAATAGAGACACTCTGAAGGTTCTAGGGACTCTACGAGATACTGGGGGAGGTTATCTTGTTCGCATCACCTTTTCTTTACAAATATAGTGCGTGCCTTGGGTTCAAAACCACGTTCACATATGAAGTAGGGGCATAACCAGTGACTGCATGTCCCCTACGGCCCTGAATTGCGACCGGGCATCAGAATGCTGCATATCACAACGATAGCCTTAAGCCCCACCAAGGGTCAAGCGTCTCAATCAAATGGATCTTCCGCCCCCCTTCCTCTTGGTTATACGGTCTGCCGTCCATTGGATTGTCCAGTAGATAAGTCCTTAGAGTTTGCCAAATGTCTCTGGGGCTTGAGGACGGGGGCAGCAGCTCTGCTTGCAGATCTAACTATTCACTGCAATAGACCAAGTCCCTGAGCCATTGCTTACTTTTAGAGGCCCCACCTACAAGCAACCATTCTGTTTACCATTAAACAGGCGAGCGCTGCGAATTTCCTGTGGGAGGTCTCAATATCTTTCACATATCCCAGGAGGGCAACTTTAGGATCCGGGAACCCATCCCATCCACCATGGTTGCCTGTGCTGTCATAACCTCCGACCAGAATTGCTGTACACTGTCACAAGTCCATGCTAGATGGAGGAGTCCCACCCCTGTTGTTCCTCATCTGGCGAATCTGACATCCTCTCTCAGCCCAAACCGGCACAGAATGAGAGGAGTGTAGTAAGACCGCTATAAAAGCGTATATTGTATAAATCAAAGTCGACTACTTGATGAGATCCAACCCACTTGAGAGCAGCAGAAAGACCATTCTCCATCTATATATCCTGTCCCAGCTCTCTTTCCCAGCCCGGTCTCTCCCTCAGTGCCCCCTAGGGGGTTTCCCCTTGAGTTGAGTGATAAAGTGTGAGGAAAAGTGGTGTATTGTATGGTGTGCTCGTGAGACCCTACTGTGTAATACACTCACAATACCATCTTGGGTCCAGTCAGGCTTATTTGTAAAACCTTTAGGTCAGCCCTGGGTAGCTGTGGGGTTGAGCAGCAAGGTTTAAACAAGGGAACAAGGGTAAAGCATTTAGAAGTACCAAAAACAACCAAATAAGAAAGTCACACAACATGGAAGAAAATCAACACAAATTTATAAAAATAGATCTTATTTGTATGAAATTTTTAGACACCAAAATGAACAAAATCCAGTAAAGGGTTCCAGAGATATAGATCTTTAAATAAACTGTAAATCACTGCTGTGTATGCAAAATTCCAACAAGCATTGGCAAGCAGAACGTTTGGAAAGTTTAGAAACTTTTATAAAGTTGTGTTCGGTTATTTCGGCCTGCTTTGGGTGACCAACTTTGGCAGGGAGGAGGGGGCCAGGGAGGAGTTGTAGTACAGTTACCTTGTCAACAAAGCAGTCTTAAGTCTAGTTCCAGGTTCTATGGGCAAACTGCAATAGACTTCAGTGGAGTGGTTCTGATGCAAGGGATTCAGGATGCTAAAGATGCTGTAAGATGCTGAGGATGCTGTGTGGTCAACGAGGGGCTTCCTGGGGCTACTTCTCAGTCCACTGTTCAGGTGGAGCGACTCTGGCACAGCGGTCAATGTCCCTTGAAGCCCTCTCTGGTCCAGCAGAAGTCGAGTTGCCACTGGAGTACTGGCCTCTGGTCACTGTGAAACCAGCAGTTTCCTTTGGTGAAGGCTAGTGTCTGTCTTGGGTGACTAAACTGCGCTTTGATGACTCTTCCATGTCCAGCAGACTAGGGTGCAACTTTTGAGCGCCAGGACTTGGTCTCCCCTTCTGCACATTGGCAGTCAGTGGCAATCAGGTCGATTGTGGCTGCTGACTAACCAGGACAGGCTTCCTCAGCTTTTGTGGCCCTGGTGCTATAACAGGAAGAGAGTCAACTAACTCTTGAAGTTCATCTCTTCTGTCTGGGGCCCGGGAGGGACTTTTCCATGAGCCAGACAATGCAGGCACAGTCCTCTCTTTGCTTGCCCAAGGATTAGCAGGTGAAGTCCAGCGGTTGGTGCAGCCTCTTTTGACAGTTCCAGGGAACAGCAAGGCAGTCCTTCTTTGGTCCTAACTCCAGTCCAGACGTGATCAGAGGTCTGGGTGCCAGGGGTACCATATTTATACCCAGAAAGTGCCCTGGGGGATATGGCTGTTACCAGCCAATAGGCAACCAGGTCCCCCCCAGTCTAATGATGACTTCTTGCAGTGAGTGGCATCTATCTTTCCCATAGAATACTATTTTGCCTACTCTCAAGATGGCTGAACCCTTCTCTTGGTGTGTGGATCTTGGTAGCCCACCCCGGAGGTGTGACTACCTGGGGTCTACACGCCCACGGAAAAAACGGTTTGGCAACTGGTTCCCACTCAGTCCCCTACGCCAACCTGTCTACCTGAAACAAAAGAGCAGCAATCTTGCTTGTGTCCACCATTTGCCCTTCAAAGACGACTTCCCCTTTGAAGCTCACCTATTGGGTTCACACCCTGTGTGGCTTCATGCCAGGGAGAGGTAATACCTCTGCCAACCACAGGCCTCTATTGTTCCCTCTCCCCAGGACGCAGAAGCTGTCTTGTGACCAGCATCTGTGAATGGCCACTGGAAACTTGGGCAACAGAGTGGCAACTTTCTAAAAGTGGGCATCAAGTCAGGTTTAATGAAATTATTATTTTGATACCTTGAAGTACCAACTTTAGTAGTCCTATTCAGAACTTAGCACAGGTGCATTGTCAGTGTGAAAGCCTGTACTCACCAATGGGTCTTTTTGTCTCTACCCGGTAAAAACAACGATTTGGGGTTGTTACTGTTAGGACCTGTAAAAAAAATTGTCCTACTTTTTAAAATACAGCACCATGCCTTAGGACCCGAGGAGTAGGGATCACATATATTAACAAGCATTCGCATAGCCAATAGGTCTCGCCTTTGGGACCTTATAAGTGTTTCGCCATGCAACAGTTGATGTTGTTGTACCAAGGATATTGTGCTGCATAACTAAATACTTATAAGGTCTCAAAAGCGAGACCTATTGGCTATGCCAATGCTTGTTTCCATTTGCTCTTGAGACTGCGAAAGGGAAATATATATAGAGGGAGAGAGACTGTTCAGAGAAAAAAAGAGGAAAATTGAGGAAGCGAGAGAGAAAGGAAAGAATGCCAGCAAGAAACAGGATAAAGAAAGGAAAATAAGAGAAGCAGTTATTAATAGAAGGAAATTGGAAGAGAAAATAGTGAAAAGAAGAGATGGAAATGACTGACCAAGAAAGAAGGCGTTCATTAAGTGAAAACAACAAAGATAGAGAGAATAACATAGGATGGCTATGGCTGATGGTTAAAGACTGGGGCCAGCTTTGTGTGAACTGCAACACTACCACCTATACGGCAAGCTAATTGAATTTTATAAGTAGTCACCATTTGAGGCACACTGATGCTTTATAGTCAGCTGTTTGACAGATTACTGTACTGCGTAAACTCATTCCAGCCTTTGCTAATTATTTCTAATTAGACACACAATGATTAGCTGTCCTTTGAAAAGTGCTGACAAGATACACATATATGTAAGATGTTTGAAACACAGCAGTATTCCATTTAGAACATTAAGGAAGCGTGCAGTGATGTGTTAAAAATAATTTGTGGCGTATCATAAGTTTTGGGGGCTTTTGTTGTGAAGATAACATGAGAGGGCAAAAATGGCAGGTGGGCACAGCAACTCAAGAATGTGGGACCATTGAGAGAGGTAGGGGTTTGTGCAAAAGCAATGATGCCGAAGCAGCAAGTAGTCAGAGACTAGGAATGGGCAAAAAATGTTTTCTCACCATCGCACTGTATTTCTTGCAAAAGTGCTAACATTGTGAAGATTGCCAAGCTGTACACACCCTGCTTTGTACGAAAATCTTCACTTCTGCTGGGATTTTATGCAACGAACTGAAAGCGCCACGTGCATTTCTGACTGTGGCTACAGTATAAAAACTGTATACACGTTTGCAAAATTGAATTCACGCATGCTAGTCCTAATGTTACCAGAATGCTCCTACATTATATGAAAATGTATACATAAGCAAGATAGCAAAATTGTTTATTGTCTGGTTTGAAAAGTAAATGTGCACACAAAAACTGCAACTAGGAAAAAGGTTTGCTAAAATACAATTACTAAGCAACTTTAAATGGCATTTCTTTAAAGCAATATTTTGAAAATACTATTAAAAACCTGGGGGCCTGTGGCACTCCGAATCAGCATGTCTTATTACAACCCGGCATGTTTACCGTCAGACATGAAACAAAAGATGTGGAGACCTGCAATGTATGAAAGAAGGAAGCCTATGTGTTCACTCGATTGTGCATTTGTAGTGCGAGCACGCATGCAGTTTATTTACCTTACAAATGCATACACAGACACGGACCAAAAAAAACACCAAGGCAGGGGTATATCTATGTACAATTAATAAAACGTGTCACTTTAATGGATTAAAGAGGCGTGTAATTACCTCAATGTTTTGGGAACCGAGTAGTCGACCTCCATGTAGTTTAGCTTTACCGGAGAGGGTCTTGTTGTCCCGGACGGAAGGAAGTGAAACAAGCAGAAATGAGGGGAGGGGCGGGTGGAACGTTAAAGCAACGATGGGGGGGGGGGGGGGTGAGTAAGTAATGACAACAGAAAAAGCACTAGGTGAGTTTTAAAATGAAATTGTGGCGCCCGTGTACCTACAAGTTTTACGCCGTGCACTAAAAGCACCTGGCCTCCCTAATGCAGTAATGTCGCCTCATGTTCAGCTTGCCTGAGGCACTGACACGCTTCAAGGTGACAAAGGGAGGGGAGCGGGGAAATTTTCAATTTGGACAGCATAAGGAGGGGGAGGGAGGGCTAAAGGCAACACGGACAACCGGTGAATTGAAAGCCGGGTGCGTGGCGGCGCTTTGAGCTACGAGCAGGGAATATGAACAGGAAATTTAAACAAGCTGTAGCCCGGTAACTGACGAGGAGGGAGAGGGAGAAGGGAGGGGGTAGTAGAAGGGAGGGGGTAGTGAGAGCAAAGAGCAGGGGGTGGAGGAGCATAGAAGGAAAGAGAACAAGCTGTAGCACGGTAACTGACGATGAGGGAGGGGGAGAAGGGAGGGGGTAGTGAGAGCAGAGAGCAGGCATGCAAGGCTTAATGAGCCTTGACAGACACCCACATGGCGGCTGCGTGCGTGCACGCTCGCATGAACGCAAGCTTGAGGCCAGCAAAAGCCTCTGGTAGCACTTTCTAAAAGCCACTCACTAAATTTCTCGCAGCGCATTCGCTGGCTCAGCGAGACCTAAAAAGGGAGGTTTGGGCCTTGCTATTAGTTTTAATGGCAAAGTCGAGTTAGCAATTTAAAACTGCTCTGCCGAGGCTGCAGTGACAGGGTGGGAGCATGTTTTTGCTGTCACATCCAGGGTGGCACAATAAGTGCTGTAGCCCTGGTGGGACACTTTGACTTACAGACTCTGGCCACCCCTGGTAACATATACAAGGGACATATAAGTAAATAAAGTTATACTATTTGGGTATAAGCCAACTAAACATATACTCTTAAGGGGCAGAGCACTGACATTGAGGTCTGGTTAGCAAGCCTCAATGTACTATCAGAGTCGAAAAACCATCATTATCAGTCCAAACCCCTGGGGGCGATCAGGCAAAAGGAGGCATTTCCTTACTGAGTGGAAACCAATTGCTCTGTAGTTTTAGCATCGAACAAGATGTCCAAAGTGACAAAGGACGGGGCTCCCTAGGGAATCCTGGGACGACCACCCTACACTTGCCTCAAACGTAATGATACATGAAATGCCCTAGGGGGAGCTGGGGAATGTTCCTAGATAGTCCATTAAGAAGAGAAACGTTCCCTGCCAATATAGATCACCCCAATAATGTATTCCCCTCTGCTGAAGCTGGGATCTCACCAATTTCTCATGGGTGACTGGCATTAAGGGGTGACAATTCAGTGGAAGGCGTTGGGAGTAAATGAACACCATGGTCACTTTCTTCCACAGTGCCTGTCAAGACCTAATGGTGCACTCAGGCATGGATGAGACCCCTGCACATTTAATAGAGGAAATGCTGATGAAGGAGGTGTTGGTGCCAGTGAGCCCACCTCTACACCCAGATATGGCCAAAAGGGTGCTTGTTGGTTTCAGTATATAGCGAAGTGAGAATGGGCGCATAGATAGTATAATTCCATATCCGGGGCCTTGAATCCCCCTCAATAGAAAGACGGTGCAAGAGCCTCCCATTTTATTCTGGGGGTTTTTCCCGCCCACACCAACCTGACCAGTTGAGGCTTGAGAGAGATGAAAAAGGCTTATGCGAGGCAGAGAGGTATGTTCTGGAATAAGTAAAGCAGTTTTGTGAGCACTACCATCTTGATAAGGATAATATACCTATCGAAGAAGAAAGGAAGTTATATCCAATACGTAACCAGCGCTGTACATGTGCTAAGCGCAGTGCCGTAAATTGCCTGTATTACTTCTTCCTTATCCCTATGGATCCAAATATCAAGGTTTTTGAGTGTGTCGGGCACCATTGCGGCGAGACCTCCAGTGCAAATTTATGATTTGGCTGTGAGAAGGAATATTTGTGATTTCCCCCAATTAATCTGAATACTCTAAAGTGCCCCGAATTTCATAAATTCCTGTAGAATAGCATTTAACCACAACCTGGGGTTACAAATATAGGGAGTTGCATCATCCCCATATAGCACAATAAGAAGGTGTTGACTGGGGTAGCAATGGGCGTGTTGCGAATAATGCTGCCTGAGTGTGGCTGCCAATGGCTCCACAGCCAACACAAACATAAGAGGAGGGAGAACAGGCCTGTCTAGTGCCACAGGTCAAATTAAAGGAATGGGATACCACCCCGTTTAGGTGTAATGTATCCACTGGTTGGGTGTGTAATAGACTAATCCAGGCTAGAAACCTGCTTCGTAGCACGATGAAGAGATAGTCCCACTTCAGGTAGTCAAATGCTTTAAAGGCATCTCGAAGCACCGCAACCGCATCTAGGTTCAGGTCTAAGTCCTGCATCAGGGAGAATAGAGTGCACAAATTATTGACTGTTGACCGCCTGGGTATAAAAACGGCTAGATGAGGCATGAGGAGCATTAGGTGAATTGCCAGCACCTTAGCCAGTATCTTAGCATCACAATTCAACAGGGAAAGTGGTCAATATGAATTGCAATGATGGGGGGCTTTTCCTGGCTTCAGAAGAGTTATAATTATTGGTTTGTGCATGGATTGCTGTAGTGTTCCATGTTGGCAGGCCTCCTCGTACACCGCAAATAGTCTAGGGGCCAGAAGTGAGGTGTAAGACTTGTAGAATTCTGCCAGAAGGTCATCGGCACCAAGCTGTTTGCACGCTGGAAGCACTTCAATCACTTCCTGAATTTCAGCTATTATGATTTCATTCTGTGATTTTTCGGCAAACAGCCTGTTCAGTAGGATCTTAGGTTGTAGGCACCAACTGCATCCCCCTCACGTTAGGTATTGGACAGCCAGGCATAATTAAACTGGGGAGTGGTCCGAAAGGATGCGTGCTAAATCCACTGCTTTTTGTATCCAGGCACCCATGTTTCTGACACCAGCCGACAGTTCAGCTGCGACCGACTGTTATGAGCCTTTGAGTTGTATGTGCCCTCCCTAACAAGCGTGTGCCTAGTTCTCCAAATGTCCACCAGTTCATGCTATTTCATCAAAGCAAGCAGATGCCCCGCAGCCAGACCTCTATAGTTTGATGAGATGTGACAACTATCTATCGCCCCCTGTAGAGCACAATTAAAATTCCCACCTAATATCAGTGATTGCAGGTTAGTTGTGAGAATTGTCCGCCATAGGGAGTTAAACAAAAAATGGTGTTCTAGATTTTGGCTGCAGAAATTGACTAGTGTGAGTTTTTGTGAACCCACCTTTCCCCAATCAATGACATGACTCCCCTAGTCATCAGTGAGAGAACCCAGAGGGCAAAATGGTAATCCCTTCCCTATTAAAATAACTACTCCGGGTTCATATCATGAGTATGAGGATAACAAGCTATAGCCAGCCCATCTCTGGGTACCCCTGCATGGCTTGCCCGGGGCTAAGTGAGTTTCTTGTAACATGGCTATGTTAATCTTATGCCGGTCCAGATACGAGAGGATATGGCTTGTCTTACAGGGGCTGTTGAGGCCTCTGACATTCCAGGTCATGCAGACCAGAGGTGTATTCCCAGTGCTTCCACTCATGTTGAGTGTGAATTAGTACAATGATCTAGGGCCCCTGCCTAAGGAAAAATCAGTAAAGTGTTTGTACAGTTTATTACCCAGCTCTGCCTTGCAACGCTAACATGTTTTGCCTTTGATATGAAAGCCATTTTAGAATAGTACCACACCCTTTTCCACACTGCTAGCCTAAACACACCATGACTATGAAACCACCCGCCAAAACTGCAGTTGCCACTGTGGCAAACCAAGTCTGTAAGAATAGGACCATAGAGCATCCTAGTACAAGGGTTTAACCCAGAGAGGGTAAGGCCAACAAGCCTGCTTCAACTCCTTAACCAATGTCAAGGGGGTCAGAGGGAACAGATTTAATAACTCAGTTCCAGATCTGCGAGATTATCCTGGGGGTGTCTTGACATCTCCCCGCTATTATTGCAGGCAGTGAGCTCAAGAAGACATAACATATTATGTAAGCCATACATTATAAAACATTGCAACTAATAGTAGTACAATAACTTTAAATGACTCTGTGAGACAACAAATGTCTGCGGATACTAACAGGCCTAGTTACATTAACAGGAATCTAACCTCCGAGTGCATGTGAATTCCTGTCTCCCCAGATTGCTCTCAAGATGCAGTGTCACTACATCAATCTGGGTCAATTAACGGCGTGGGGGACAGTGGTCTCTGATAGGTCTCTTGTTCTGTGATTCCTCTCCAGGCATCTTCCGCAGGAATTCTACAGCCTCCTATGGGCTATGAAAGATGTGTTTTTTCCCCAACTATAAATTTGAAGGCAGGCCGCATATAGGATAGCATATTAGATATTTGCTTGTTGCAGCTTCAGCTTAATGGCTGAGAATTTACTCTAGGCCTCCTTGACACCATGTTTCCATCATAATTCAATTAATGTTTCTCCCAGGCCAGGTGGTGTCTCGATCCCTGTAATTGATCAGACAGTGACGATGGTGAAGCGCCCCAGGCGGCCTACTGGCAAGTGATCTGTGCACTCTTTCTATCACCAGCAGTCAGGAAAAGCTGTCTGCTCCGGACAGTGCCACCAACTTCTTTTCCAAGTAGTCTTCCAGCCCCCCAGAGTTGGTGGACTCTGCTTTTTCTAATACGTGGATCTTATTACGCCGAGTGTGTACCACCAGAACTTCATTTTTAGCGGCAATAAGCTTTTGTCCTGTTTAATAGTGTCCCCCTCACTTTCCTATTACTCCTTCTTGTTTTTCTTTTTTCTTCTTTTTTTTTCTAGGAGTGTTACATAATATGCATATATTAAGTCAAGTGTTTTTTAATCACATTTATTTGTAACAAATCTTAGAATTGTTACATGGAACATAAAGGGTTTAAAAAACCCTATTAAGAGGCAAAGAGTCTTGTCACATTTGGCTAGGCTTAAAACTCAGCTAGTTTTATTCCAAGAAACACATCTTTATGATACTGAGGTTCCTAAACTTAAGAAGCAATGGGTTGGTGAAGTATTTTTCTCCTCCTCTATCTCTAATAAAAACGGTGTTGCTATACTTTGTCACAAGAATTTGCCTATTTCTTTTATTTCATAAGAAAATTATTCTGAGGGACGGTGGATTTTGGTTAAACTCAAAATAGAGGATAATATCCTTTCAGTAATGAATGTATGTGGCCCTACTCATCCGGATCCTTTTTTTTTGGAAACTAATTTCACAGAAAATACTTGAACTGTTGATCATTTCCTACTAGGTGGGGATTGTAATCAATTAATGGACCCCTCTCTTGATAGGCATTCCTCAGCTAGATTTGTTCCTAACAGTCAACCCCAAAAGAGAAGAGTAATAGCCCAGCAATACCGCACAAGTGATAGTAGCCAAAAATATATATAATGGTCGCGCTTCACCTTATAGGAGCCTACTGCTAATGAACCCTCACCATCTATAAGATAATCGAAACCAACACAGGGAGCGCTGCAAAATAACACAAAGAAACAACCCGTAATCCTAATAGCTTGTATCCAAATAATGTACATCAGTCCATAAAGATGGATGATTCTTCATTCAGTCCTTTAATACACAGGAGCCATAGTGTTGAATCCCAAATGTTTATTCTTTAGACACATGTTTTCAGCCCAGCCAACACGTTTTGTCCATTCCAAGAGGACTTCATCAGGGCTGTAAATAAACATACATATATACACTTGGCACTCAGTGAGTCCATTTTGGATTCTACAGATACCCGACTGTTCTGCATGGCACGCAGTAGGCCTGTCATGTCCCCATTGTTATCCATCTGTGTGGTGCCCAGTGTACCAGATCCAAGAGGATCCTCTGTGGAGGGACTCATGTTTTTTCGGGCCTCAAAGTGCAGCTTAGATTGCTTTCGTCTGTTTTTCCCATAGTGTGATACAATCAGCGGTATCTTTAACTCAGGAAGGAAAGGAAACTGATATCTTCACAACACCAATCTCTTCTGTATAATCTATATCTCGTGCCCGAATTTCTGCTCTCCTCCTGTGCAGGGGTGAAACTCTTAGTCCAAGGTACCACCAGGATGGGAGCAATGTTCCTCATTAAGTGCCTTGGGCAGCGAAAGTGTCCCACCTCACCCTCATAACCTGCAGTTCAGGTATGCTTGCTGAGTCAGGGGGCATGTGCAGACCACAGATTTCCAAGGGGGCTCAAAACTGGGCTCTTTTTAGCCCAGGATGTGAGTTCTGAGGGCATATTTACTAGTTAAGTGGCGAAGCGTGTCGTTAAGCCAAGAAGGGCAACAATATGCTCTGTCACTTTAGTAATGCAGGGCTGCACCATATTTACAAGAATATGGTGCAGCCCTGCGATTCCCCCTGTGCTGGTGCTAAATTTAGCTGCCTAGCGCCAGCGCAGGCACCCTTGCACCATAGTGCACATAAGCAATCATTGCAGTTTTCTGTTTCCATGTGTGCTGCACAACGCAGCACACATGGAAACAGCAAAAACGAGGAGAAATTAAACATTTCTCCTTGTTTCACCAAATTAAGACCAGGTTTTCCCTGGTCTTAATTTTGGCGCTGACCCATATTTACGCCACCCTTGTAAATATGAGGCAGCGTCAAAATCAATGGGTGTTGAGGTGGAGCGCCCCTTTCACGCTAAGTGTAGCGTGAAAGGGTGCCTTATTTACAAGGCAGCGTTAAGCCACATTAAGTGGCTTAACGCTGCCTTGCAAATAAGGCGAAGCCCCTGTCCTGAAAAGTGACGTTGTGGTGGCAATAGGGGCTTACAAATATGCCCCTGCATGTCTGTATTCAGCGTCTTCCCATCGCGCTATGGTAGTCGCAGCCTGGGCCGTGCAACCCTCCAGAGAGGGAAGATCCTCAATTTACTGCACCGCGGAGGAAGAAGGCCTTCACATTTAAAATTCCCCCCACTCAGCAATCCTAGACGGGCCGCTTCTGGTCACAGGCCCAGCAAGCCTTGAAAATTAATCATTCTATTTTTAAATATATCATTTAGATGCCATGACCTCAGAATCATCCATTTTGGCATTAAATTGGCCACAATTTTAAGTTAACAAACTGGAATCCCCTTCAATAAATGTTTGAAGCAAGCATACAGGTCTCTTGCCTTTTGTTTTTTTCGGAATAAACAGCTACATGAGATAAAAAAAATAATTGCTTGTAGATATCTTTTGCTGAGGCGGCAACTTCTAATTGTGTACAGTGCTATTAATGGGTGTGAGAAGCAATTGAGATTTTTTTCCTACACGAAGACCCTTTCCAGATTGCTCCGCTTTCTAAAAGGTGAAAGTTCAACCCAGTAAACGTGCCAATTGCTTCATGCGATGACAGACGTCTGGCCCGCCCCCATATGCTGGTAGTCTGCTAATGGGTCTACCGAGGAAACCATCGCTGGAAGTTTTGCAGAGATTTGCCTTGCTCCAATCTGCTGCTTCAGTCGCTGCCAAGACATCAGAAAAAAATTAGAGGTCAGGTGACTTCCCGGTAGTTTTTATTGGGTTTTCATTATATGTTATCCTTGGTAGTTGAAGGTGCGATTTCATTGGAGGTGGGCGAGCCAATAAATTAACAGGGAGATTCGAGCCATGAGTCTGGGGTGGCTCTAAAAGGCCCTGCACGTGCCGAGCTCTGAAAATAGTTTGCATGCATGCCAACTAACAAACATCATGCAAACATATGACAAAGTCTCTTCAGAATTCAAAGAAGTATATTTTTTAACAGGTGAAGCGTTTCACATTAGTACATCAGATTATATAACTGCATTGAGTAGCATTTAAATAATAGTTTTAAAATATGATTTTAGGAACATTCTTGCCACCGTCCTGGTGACAATGTCCTTAGTAACCAAAGAAGCAAGCCAGTTGTCATCTGTACCCTGCGGCCTAAATTCGTATTTTGCATGGAGTAACATTATAGAGCTGTTAAATCAAACACAAAAGGATTTGTGTACATACTTAACTCTCATATTTTAAGGTACCATTATGTGTGATAAAGAAGAAAACGGAGGTCTGAGAAATAAAATATTTGCCTAGGATCACACAATTTAATCAAGCATATAGTCCAGGCTTGATGGTTTCATATTTAACAATCAAACACTAGATGGTTATCTCTTTTTTTGCTCGTTAAGGTTGAAGGTTTATGATTTTATTTTTGATTCTTGGCGCATGAATATAGAGCGTGGGTGGCAGGCAGAAGCCACATGAAAGCTCGCCTCGTTTTGGGCCCGAGGGTCCAAGAGGCCCTCGAGATGAGCCAGGCATTTGGCTCGAGCTTTCATTGGCTCGCCCGCCTCTCGATTTCATAGATGCAGGTCATGTGCGGGAGTCACAGTCTGCTGCCCGGTTCAACATTTTGCTTGTGGGGGTATTTTGAATATTACAAAAATTACAGCCCCAAATGGCTTGGGGTAATTCTTTACCTTATATATATATCTTAAACACTGGGAACTGCAATATAAGGTCGTGAGTATGGCCTGTATTGAAGCACAGAGTTGCAAAGTATTACACATTCCATTCATTTGGAACATAGGGCCATATGTATGAAGCTGTTTTGCGATCGCAAACACTGCGATTCGCAAAAAAACAGTGTTTGCGATCGCAAAACACAGCTTCGCTATGTAAGAGACACATTCCGTTCGCTAATCTGCGAATCGCTAAAATAGCGATTAGCAAATTAGCGAATCGTACTTAATATCGAACTTTTTGCGAATTCGCAAATTGTGACACACCAATAGCGAAACTCGCAATTGTAGAGCTCGCAATTTGCGAATTCGCTAAACGGAATGCATGAACAATTCGCAAATTGTGATTTCACGAAATTTGCAAAATAGAGAATCGCAATTACCACCAAGTCTGAGCAGGTGATAACCAGGTGCAACCTATATAAAGAGGCCCACAATGCAACTGATGTTTGCCACAATGTCTGGGCTGTACGTGATAGCCAGGAGGCTGCGACTCAGAGCTGCTGCACAGAGAAGGCGACGCCAGGAAAGGATCTTTAGAGCGCGCATAACCCTGTTCCAGCGGACTGAGGAGGAGATCCATACAAACTACAGGCTGGATGAAGAGAGCATCCTGGAATTAATAGCAGAGCTCAAACCTATACTTGAACACCCCACACGCAGGACACACACCATCCCCACCCATATACAGGTCCTGTGCTCACTGCACCTCTTGGCGTCAGGGAGCTTTCAGGGGGTGATAGCCACAGCAAGAGGGGTCTCAAAGAGTGCATTGTCGCGCTTCTTCCACGCGTTCCTTGATGCCATGGTACAGAGGCTGCACAACCACATCCACTTCCCCAGCACACCACAGGCACTAGACCAGACCAAGCAGGAGTTCTATCAAATTGCACAATTTCCCCACGTCATTGGATGCATAGATGGGACACATGTCGCCATATCCCCCCCCTCCCAGAACGAGTATGTGTTCAGGAATCGCAAGTCCTACCATTCCCTGAACATACAGGTGGTGTGTGATGCCAAGCACATCATCACCGACATCGTCGCTAAATACCCAGGCAGCACCCACGACTCATTCATCTTCCGCCACAGTGGGATACACCGTCGACTCACAAGTGGGGAGTTTGGTGAGGGATACCTACTAGGTAATTGCATGTGAAAGACGGACACACTAGTAATGCACAGCAGTGGCAGGACAGTGTTCAACCATATTCCTCTCGCCCCACAGGTGACAGTGCGTATGCGGTCCGGGACTACATCCTTACTCCTTACCTGAATCCTGCCAACGCTGGGGAGCGGAGGTACAACCGTGCCCACATAGCAACCAGATGTACCATTGAGCGGACCTTCGGAATACTCAAGAGCCGTTTCCGCTGCCTACATAAGAGTGTTGGGGCACTTCAGTACAGCCCCCAGACCTGTTGCAAGATAGTGGTAGTGTGTGCCATGCTGCACAACATCGCCACCAGGAAAGGCACACCAGTGGAGCTCACCGAATCGGAATCATCAGATGAGGAGGGGCCAGCTCCAGGACGCATGCCAGCCGGTGTAATTGGTGCAGCTGCTGGGCGCCAGAGGCGAGATGAGATCACGCACAACTATTTCTAGGTAAGAAAAGATGACACAATGCTATATATCTATTACGAGACTGTGTTTAATTTTCTTTGGTACAGGATATATATCGGCACACAGCCTGTGTGGCACACAATGTATTGTTCAATGTCCCGCACATGTGTGATTCACAGTGCAAATTAACTATCTTGACCAAGTGTATGTGTGCACTGGGTTGATGCACCCATATCCATGCCTAAGTCTGACCACCTCAACTGCGGCGCTGACGGCCTGTAGCCCCTCGCTGTGGGTGCACAGTGCCCTCTTCACCTGCCTCAGCAGCCCTGCCGTGACGCACACTACGGCGCCTGTCCGGTGGGGGCAGTGGTGTAATGCTGCTCCTGCTAGATTGGGCGTCCTCGTCTGTTGGAGTGAGTACTCCTGGGCCAGCAGTGGCAGCTGCCCGCAGCTGATCCACAGCACATGTCACCTGTACCAGACCCCTGGCCACATCCTGGCTGCAGTGTGCCACCTCGTGCTGCATACTGATGCTGCGCCTTGACAGCACAGAGGTCGCTGAGGAAAGGCGGTTGACCGCCCTGGTGTAGAGGTCCAGGCGGGTGTGTAGGCGCTGCCTCTCCCTGCGCCTAGCAGTACGGTCCGCCCTTAGTTCAGCACAGAGTGCCTCCAGGGCACCCATCAGGCCCATGAAGCCAACCCTGATTTGCCTCTGGATTGACCGTATGTTTCTTGCCTGCAGGCGCTGGACTTCTAACATGTGGCCCTCCAGCCCTTGGAAGACTGTGTCGTCTCCTGTGACTGCTGCACTGGTGGATGCACGTGGTGCCCTGCGCCTGGATGGGATTGGTGGTATTGGATCGGCACATGCTCGAGCACGGGGTTGTGGCTCTGACTGTCCCTGGACTGGTTGGACATCGACATCGGTGTCCTGGCCTTCCTCCTCCAGCGGGGGCAATGGTGGCACTGCAATCCGCCTGCGGCGTATTGGAAGGATAACTGGGCTGGCCTCGTCTTCCTCTTCCTCCTCCTCCTCTTGCCCTGTTGCCTCTGGGCTGGGGGATTCATCCTCCCCTCCACTGATTGTTCCCTGTGTTTCTGCTGGTGCTGTGGACATAAATGCACACATTGATTTACTGTCCTGCCTTGCATTTGTCAGGCATTAAATTTCACTGTTTGGAGTTACATGAGTCCTGTCTGTCTGTATTTTGCCTTTCATGATGCACACATACTGTTTGAGCCTGGCTGGGTGTCAATGCTCCACTGTTAGGTGCATGTAACTACATCTCCCATAATGCATTGCTGTGTGTGCTTGTGTACCTGCACTGGACTTATAGTTTTGTTGTGCCCCCGGGTCTCTCCTGGGTGTGTGGGGGAAGTAGGGAGGTATCAGGGGTGTGAAGGCATGCTTCTTACCTTGTCTTGGTTGTGGGTGGTCGGAGCTGTCCAGGTCTGCCACGCCCATTACACTCTCCGGAAGCAGGGTCCCCTCAACCATTTCCTCGAGTGGTGTTGAAGCGGTGGCAGTGGAGGTCCCACCACCGGTCTTGTTAGCCTCCTCCAACCTGGCAGCAACCTTCTCATTTGAGCGCGCGCGCATATCATACCAGCGCTTCTGTAGATCTTTGATGCTTCGATGTGTGACGCCAATTACGTTGACTTTGCGCTGGATGTCTGCCCATATCCTTCTCTTGCGTGTCTCTGGCACACGCAGGGACTTCTTGCCGAAGAGGAGCTCATGGCTCACAACCATCTCCTGTATCAGGACCTCCTGCTCACTTTCTGTAAACTTTTGTTTTCTTTTTCTGCTGGTCTCCCCCTGCTGCTGGTCCTTGCTGGCCATGTCTCCAATCTCTCAAATCAGTGTAGCACTGCAGTGATGCCTCACCTCAACTCCTAGTCTCTCACTCTGCTTCTGAGACTCAGGTGCAGCATGGGTAGTCACACTTCCTGGTTGTGATGTCATCAAGCTGCACCTGAGTCCCCGATTTGCTATTTGCGAATTCGCTAATTTGCGGATTCTCTATTTTGCGATTTCGCTAATTAGTGGATTCGCTAATAAGGAATCGCTATTTGGCTAATCGCTATTCAAATAGCGATTTTTAACGATTCGCAAATATTTTGCGATTTTTTAGTTACATACCGTTTTGCGAATCTCTAATTGCGATTCGCTATGAATCGCAATTTGCGATTCGCAAAAGGGGAGTTTGATACATATGGCCCATAATTACTACTTTTGCGACAATTTCTGTCGCAAAAGATAAACTTGCAGAGGAAATTCAGCACAGATTTTCTGTTTTGTTTTGGTTACGCATAAATTATCTCACAATCAAATAAAATTTATCTTGCAATGCGAAAAAAATCTTTGCACTGTCAAAGGTAAATCTAATCGCGGAAACCTCATAAATGTCACCAATGGCATAATCAGGAATTTTTCAAAACTATGTCAGCTTTAAAAATGAAAACTCTGTACACCCCTGGTCTCAGAAAAAACTACAGATTATAGGATTGTTATGATTTGTGAGTAAACCAGCTCAAGACCCCTGTCATCCTTTAATCATTGTTACTACGTGCATTAGTAAATCTAGGGGGTGCTATTACTCCACATTTTCAAGATTTTGTGGGGAATGCTGTGCAGGACTAGATGTTTCTGCATCAAATACTACATACTTTAAGAAGGAGAATTTTAAGGGTGAAAAACACCGGACCTGAGGTGTTCCCACCGGACATGTAATCCCGTGGTGAATTACTTGTAATAAGGTCCTAAATAAGCAGGCTGTGGAAGTCTGAAACCTACAGGGGGGGGTTGAGAAATTCCATTCTCCATTCACTTACTTATTATTCTAAATTATGTGAGACTTTGATTCAAGGACTGGAGGAAAAAAATAAGGCAGGTTCAAAGTGGAGCATTGGTGAAAAACAAAATTACTAATCTAGAGTAAAAACCCGGGAGGGGCAGATATGGTGAAAAGTAAAGGTTGTAGGCAATATTTAAATAATTGTAAGCGTGAGTGAGAAGGGTATGTCAAAGGAGAGGACAGTCAAGGGCACACAAAGCTTTAATAAACAGAATTGATATGGAGCACCAGCTGAGGGCAGGTCTCTTTAAGGCTGTGGGATTCCCCAGACTCCTTGTTGAGTTTTAAGTGCCTATCAAAATATGGACAACTTACTCGGTTATTAGTCTTCTGCACCGTCATTGGATGGATACCATTTTTTACTGGAATCATTGATGAGGTGATGGGGATTGCTACAGGTAAATGAGAATTCTTTTATTTCAGTGTGTGAATTCTTTTATTTCAGTGCAGAATGGGCAACATGCCCAAAATGTGATAGAATTTGGTAATTTTGCCACAATTTCTTGGCTTACACTTTTAGCGTTATTTCTGTAATGTGGCCCTAGGTGCCCTCAAGGGCTTTTAACCATCCAGCGAACTGGGGCAGTTTAGTGCCTCTGTAGAGTGTTTTCACAAATACTCTTTCCAGGTCCCAAAGGAAGGGGGAGTAGGAGCGACATCTGTGACTGGATCTTAAGGAAAGAAGGCAAAGGAGATTGGAGCAAATAGAAGAAGGCACTAGAGACTATCAACATGCAGGCTAAGGGACACTCTCTAGAACAGAGGAACATGAACAGGGTTGGCACAGATGAGCCATAAAAGTAGCATGAAGTGCAGTAAAAAAAAAAAAAAAAACAAGCATTTGCAATGCTGTAGTCTCGCATTAGTGAAAGTTTGAGCTATTGGCGTTGCAACTGATGTTTGTCAGATTTTTGTTTGTCAAAAAATATCCCAGCAGTAGCATCAGTAATAAAAGAAATTCCATAAAGTAAGGAAAGGGTTCAGTACCACAGGCTGTTGTTAGGTGTCCCTGTGGAGTTGTAAAGGGACCTCTAATAACCACAAAAAGTACCGCACCCTTAATGCAATTATAAAGAGAAAGATTGCGGCTGAGCAGACGTTTCCATTTGTTTTTATTGGAAGTGAGATTTTTGTTAGCTTGCGTTTTAAAAATGCACCATTGTTGTTTATAAGATGTGTTCTCCGAAACAAGAGTTTAAGTCTATGGTTAGTTGTTCACCTAAAAGAGTGAAGTACCACACACCCTGCATTAAAGATGTGTACAAATCAAGAATTTGCTAGCTGACTGATAGTAATAGATCCAGGACTTCGATTGTTTCCAAAAGCGCAAATTAACCTCACTTTTATATTTGGTGGGAGTAATGTGACCATTTTTCAATCCTAAAATAAACACCAATACAATGTATTAAATCCAGTTCCAAAAATTGTAACAATCTGAGTACAGAAACTGTACCAAACCAAAGCTCATAGGGTTGTGGCTCATAGTGGCACACTTTCCAAGGCTAAAAATATGCCTTCAGGAGAGGTGCAGGGCTATTATTCTTGACATGCTTGTATAAAAACGCATTTTGGACTTTGTGCTTATGTTTCATGAGTTTAGGCATGCTCAAACATTTGAAAAAATAAGCCCAGCCTATGAACATTCTCCTTCCATATTCTCAAACCTTCTGAAGAACACCCCTTTGTGACTACTGTGCAATACCTACCATGGATGTCAATAGTCCATTTCAGCACAGTCTGTTTGGTGTGATGTGCAGTCAGGAGTGGCCAATCACGTCTCAAAGTTCACCCGTGAAGCCTTGTTACTGCAGAAAAAAAAAACAGAAAGATGAAAAATGACCCTTGATGGTAAGCATCTGTACAGAACGGCTCCACACTTCTGAAACACACACACCACCTAGAAAAATATTGTGGAAAGAATTCAGCTCACTAAGGTTTTATTTTGCAAACATTGCTTTTCTTTGAAGTGACTCCAGATGCAAGGTATATTAGAGGGGGCAAGACCCCTCCTTTAACCCTGCCCCTTTGCCTGGCAATGTTTTTTCTGTTTCCCGCCCGGGCGCATTTTTGTGATCTGAGTTCTTTTACCTATGGTGATGTTGGAAAGGAAGCTCCCAGCCAGGGTTAACCTCAAGTGAACTGGAGCAGCTCGTTGTGACTGCAGCTGTGGCAGGATGGTAGGTTCATTAGCGCTTGACCAGGGATCCAGGGTGTAGACAGTTCAGTGGCTGCCTCAGCCCGAGGCAGGAGGCAAAGCAGACCTTGGAAACTGATGCTTCTGGCGACAGCATCTGCTAAACCCAGCAATGTCCGCTAACACTAACAGCGTGCATAGTTAAGTGTGCAGTTTCACCCAATAGCAGTTCAGTGTGGAGCTCCTCGCTGTGTTGTTTGCACTGTGACTTTTGGCTTGGACTGCTAAATAATGTGCAGAATGTACAAAAAGTTCATGTTACCTATAGTTTCCATGTGAATGCGGATTGCCATAAAATTCAGCCCAGATCTTTAAATTACCCACTTAGGCCATGCGTATCTTCTGAAATAGTCTGACCTCCACATACCCAACCTTTTAATCCTCCCCTCCTCACACCCCCCTCAAATCACCCTCCAAAATCACCCCAATCCTAAAAGGGTGCATTCCAAACTCCTCAGACGGTAATCCCAGCAATCTCAATGCCTTGCTCAAAACTGCCAACATCTGACAACCGAGCAGTTTAGCACCATCAGTATGCTTAAAAACTGCTAAATCAGCCTTCCAAGCCCCCCATGAACTTCCACCTCCATATCACTGGACAACCTTCCTCTACCATATATTACATCAATACCACACAGCAATACCTTCTTCTCTGATCCATCATACACTTTTCCACCCACACTTCAATCCCACTGTCCTGTGCTTACACTTCATCCTTGCGCAGACCATCCCCAAACCTCCTAACCAGTAGCTCTGATGTGCGGAAACTGCCAAAAAACATCCACTTCATAGTCACTGAAAACAAAACTACCTCATCCACCAATATGCACACTCTGTTAAGCACCCGCAACACCTTCCTCTGGAAATCCACTGTAATGTACCTCTCTATTCTGCTTGTTATGAATCTCTCTCACACCCAGCCCTCTAACATTTTCTTTCCCATTTCACACGCCGAAGGTTCATATCCCCCAAAAATATTACCATAAAAGGACCACCTGAGAGATTCCCCGTATTCGAAATTGTAGACAAAGCTCTTTCAATCAAACCCATGATGACATCATCCCTCCTTTGTACCATACCAAGGCCCGCCCCTGCCCTCTTTTTAGCTCCTGATTGAACAAATTCTTGCAACGCTTGAAATTATGCTTACCTTGTTGATGGCAGTAGTTAGCCTCATCATTCTTTGCCACCTACATTGCAGAGCTCAAAAGGTATAGGTGTTTTAGCCTTGTCTGCTTCAGGTGCTAGAGAGAGCAGCTAGACCATCGAGTCTCCTCCACTGAGAACGGGACAGAACATCTGTAATGTGATTGTCGACTCCCGGTATGTGCATGGATGAAAAGTCATATTTTAGGTCAAACAACCCAGCACAAAGACCCATAATAACTGAAATACTTTCATGTCCCCAGCTGTCTGCCTGTTAACAATGTTCACCACTGCCATGTTGCCCTCAATGAAAGAAACTGTCCGGTTTCTTAAATTGCTCCCCCACAAAGCCATTGCCACTAAAAAAAATCCAGAAATGCAATGCTCCTGCCCCCCATGCTTAGATGTCTCTGGTCACTCCTCTGCACACCATCTCCCCTGCCAAAACAATCCAAAACTTCTCCAAGCTGCGTCTGAGAAAATGTAAATAGACCACTCAGTTTCCTCCCCAATTCTCTCCAAAGGGATGCCATGAACATTTTTCAAAAACACTCTCCACACTTACAGGTCTGCTTATATTTCTGCCATCAGGCAAACTTTGTGATGTGGCATCTGATATCTGGCCAGAGTCAACTCCAAATGCCTACAGAAAGAGCGCCCTGCTTTCACCACATTACATGCAAAGTTTAAGTGTCCCAACAAAACTTGAATCTTTCATACCATTGCCTTTTACTTTTGCAACATGTCATCCTGCATCAGCACTCGAACCCCATCCTTTTCTGCTGGCAACCTGGCCTCCATTCTGTCAGAATCAATTTCAATACCAAGGAACAATAGAACTTTCTGGAGACCCAGCGTTTTCTCAGGTGCCAGTAGAACACCTCTTGAAAGGTGGGCAACATCTCAGCACACTCGGCCGGATAAGCCAATCCTACCAATAGAAAGTGATCCAAGTAATAAGTAACCACATGAACCCCCAAGTAATACTCAAAAGCTCACTGCAAACAGAAACTGAACTTCTCCAACAATGCACATGAAACCGAGCAGCGCATTGTCAAGTCTTTGCCCATGGATTACCGAATATCAAACTGAATGCCTGGTAAATTTTAATCCTCGGGGTGCACAAGAAACTGCCTGGAGGCAAACAGAATGTCGGTCTGTGCCATATAAGCCACAGTGCTTGCCTTCTGTCAACTCCTGTGAAATAAAATAATTCATAGAATTACCTTCAGGCCAAGATAAATGTTAGATATGCCAGAAATCACCTTTTTTGGGGGTAACACTCCAATAGGAGATATGAACAAGTTCAGCAAAGGGCAGTTTGCAGACGATCCCTCCATCCTTCCTTCACTTACCTGCTTCATCAATTTTGCCCACACTACTGCCAGTAAGGCTTTCATTAAATGAAGATTCTCAGCCCACTTTGCTATTTGTGCCCCAACTTAAACTTAACCAAAAATTCTACTCTCAACATCTCCACTTCTGATTGTAACTTTGTAACCCACATAGTAGGCGCTCCGACTTGTTCGGAGTGCGCGTCCTTTTCCACTGGCCTGGCAAGCATTCCTCGCTGGCCCTGTTGGTCCTCCCCTTGTGCTGCCCCTGCCGGGACCCCACAATGTATAATGGGATGTTTGCTGCAGCATTTTGAGCATTCATGTCGAAAGCAACAGTATTCTCTATTGCAGAAGCCTCTGCTTCCCCCTGGACGTCTTCCAACAGTTAAGGCCTTGAAAGGGTCTATATATTTACAGTCAGAACACTTGTCGAATACATGATAGGCATCAGTCTACTGGGCGCCAGAGTATGTAACCACAGGTCATTATCCAGCTCACCCCATTTCCCTTCCGCATCCAGGGAATGCTGGGCCCTAAATTCCTCATCATACTGAACCCTGGCATTTCTCCCAAATGTGATCTGGGTCTTCCTTACAACATCTATATACCTCTAAACAATCCGCAACCTAGATTTAAGGTACTTTGTTCAGCTGGAGTACCTTGGCCCCTGTATCTGGCCCTTGCTCCATCACAGTGAGCCTGAACTTTGTCTCGGTTCGGCAACTACCAGTTAACCACAGTTGGAGCTTTGTTCTTCTAGATGGTATTTTCACTTAAAACTTTGAAATTGCATATCTCCGGTTCTACTGATTTGATTTCTTTAGTTTTGGGTTCAAATAATTTATGAAGTTTTACTCTATGTTTCTGAATTGGTGTGGGATTTTTCGTGTTGTGCTTTCACTTTATTACTGTTTGAAGTGCTGCATAAATACTGTACACATTGCCTCTAAGTTAAGCCTGACTGATTTGTGCCAAGCTACTAGAGGATTAAGCACAGGTTAATTTGGGGTTTGCTTGTGACTTCGCCCTGACAGGAATTGTGGTTGCTGCTTGAGAAAGGTTTCACACCCTCAACCAGTAACCCAGTTTCCTACATCACCCAACTGTCTCTCATTTGGTCACGTAAATTATAATATGAGTATTTATTGAAGATGTTATCTCCTAGTTACAGGTTCAGTATAAATAGCCTCACCAAGAGCAGCATCCTTGCTGCTCAGCCCACCCTCTCCAATTGACATTCATTCCAACCAGGCACTCATCAACATTCCATCACATCACACTCACACTGGCTGAGCAGCAGGGAATTGGAAACTATGGAGGGGATGCATAGTAACAAACACAGGTTACAACACATCTCCCGTTAGAGAAACAATTGAAAATACCAACAGCCATAAGCTGGAAATAAACAATGAATCAATCCTCTAAACATTTAACTAATAAATCATCAATTACAAAAGGACAAAAGATGGAAGTGAATGATCAATCAGACCTATAAACATCAGACTCAATAATCAAAACAGGTATGTCCTCTGGAGGACTTAGGGACTAATACGCCCCAAACTGCACACAGTTAATCCTTGACCCCTTAGGAAGGACACTCCGAGAATCACTAGGGTGCAACACGCACACTCACCATATACTGCAACACACTAGAAACATTAGGGTGCAACCCACATGACCCTGCAACTTCTCCTTAACCCCTTAAGGAGGACACTAGCAACAGTAGGGTGCAACACACAACCCCTATACTTCTCCTAAACCCCCTAAGGTCGGACATTTCGCAACACTAGGGTGCAACAAACACATTCACCCTATACTGCAAAACACATGCTGTACATCTAACAGGACCAAGGGTACATGAATACATCACCCCCTACTGTCAGCGTGGCAAAATACATACAAAACCAACTTAATACTGCATAAGGCTAGAAACATTAGGGTGCACATGCCCCTACAGCTTCTCCTTAACCCTGTCAGCGTGGCAAAATACATATGACCCCCACCTTAAACTGTATAAGGTTCCAAGGCATTAAAATGCAGGCTACAAGGCATACACCCCTTCTGCGTTACCCTAGCAGGACAGTGGTACATAGCCACCGCCCCCCCCCCCTGCATAAACAACAGGACCAAGGGTAAATATTCAATATGAAACTACACACTACACCCAGATTGCAATTGCAAATAAGACTCTAGCATGCAGCCTCACAAAAGATTCCTAAAATTCAGCATGATATTGAAAATTCAGCACATCACACACAGCGCAATATACACAGGCTGCAAATCCAGAATAGCAATGACAAATACACTTAGGCAGCAAACTCAGAATGGCATTGACAAAACATTAAACCTAAACATACAGCATAGCATCACCGACATCATGTGTAACTTTCCAAATAGCATTAAAAATAAGACTTTAGCATATCATATTCAGAATAGCATCAAAACACTTGACAGCATATCTAAAGAAAACAACATTAGAAATCCTCCCTCTGGCAGGTAACTCGTCCTTCACCCCGGTGAGCAACTCCTCACCCAAACACATCGCAACTTTTTTTTTAATTAAATTTTCTTTTACAAGACCTCAGAAACAATCACAGAACAAAAAACCCAGAAAGAGACTCTGGTATAGCATCCTCTTATACATCATGTTTTTATCGCTCCCATACCCACACGATCTCCCCCACCATATTCATACGTTTTGTCACAGTTCAGTAAGTCACCTTAGTCCGCAGTGCAGGATAATAGATAGGGCACATATGGGCCCCAAAAGTCTTTTGGTCTTGAGGACGGGGTAATTCTTCGGCATATGTTTCAAGCTGAGTCTTACAATACTCTAAGTCTTGAAGCCAATCAGCGTGTTTTGGTGCTCTCCTCCCACCCCAACACATCGACACTCTGCGTTTAGCTAACAGCAATGATATTGCTACCAGTTTGGAATTCGTGGACTTCAGTGGTTTGACAAATCCCAATAGGCACACCTTGGGGGAGCAGTCTACGCGTTCCTTCACCATCTTTGATAAGGATATGTGTAACTTTTACCCAAAACTGGGCCACTGGCCCACATCACGACACACAAATAAAATCTGCCTCTGCCGCCTTACAGCGTACACAGGATGCATCCGTCAACAGCCCGAATTTGTAAAGTTGAAGGGGGGAGTAGTAGGCCTGCTGTAGGTATTTGAAGTGTATAATCCTGAGATTACAATTGGATGTTAGCTTGTTTAAGAGGGTACATAAGAATTCCACTCTGTCTGTGTCAATGGGTAGCCTAATGCCTCGCTTCATTTGTCTCTGGGTGTGTCCGTTAGCCCGCCCTGTTCTCTCTTGGAGGAGTTATAGAGTCTTGTGATAAGGTGTTTGTGGTCTGTACATGTGAGTAGGCTCTGTAAACAGTGGAGTGCAGGTGGTTCCTGTGGAAAGTAGTAGTATAAGGTTTTTAGAGCTGCTCTTAATCTATAATACACGAACCTTTGTAGGGGGTACAGCCACGGCGTCCATGAGGAAAGGCGTCTCCCAAATACTCGTAGCCCTGCTTCCATCAGTGTATTGTGTGCCCCTGACTCTCTCGTGACTGGTAAGGATGTGTGGTGTAGTAGAGGTAAAGACGGAGCATACAGTGGGGTCTTTCCTGCACGTGTTAGCTAGTGTCTGCCATGCTCTAGTCGTGCTATTTAATTGGCCAACTGTCTGGAGTGTAGCTGCCGGTTGTACATACAGAAGGACGGCTATGAGAGGAGTTGGAAGGCTTTGTTTTTTTCGATAGCAGTATGGGTCATATAGCATTGGGGGTGGAACCAGTAATGGGCAAAATGTGCTTAAGCGCACAAGTAATATAGTCGAAAATCCGGAGCATTAAATCCACTGTGAGCATATGGACATGTAAGTGTCTGCCAGCTGATCCTAGGTTGTTTGCCCGCCCATGTTAAGGTCGTCAGGCAGGATTGCAACGATTTAAAAAATGCCTGCGTCAGTGGGATGGGGATGTTTATAAATAGGTAGAGAAACTTGGGTAGTATGACCATTTTTATGAGTGCCAATCTGTCCGCCAGGGACAGAGGGAGGCACGTCCATCGGGTCACCTGATCCTGCAGGTGCAACATGGTTGTGCCATAGTTTTGGCAAATCACTACTTTGGGGACACGATGTATCCATACTCCCAAGTATTTCAAAGGCTTTGTGCACCACTCTAGTGGGTATTCCGGCACATGGGGCTTGGTGGCAGGAGTCAGCGGGAAAATAACTGATTTGGACCAGTTAATGCACAGGCCAGAGTACCATTCACATTAAACGTATTCACACACCGTTGGGTCGAGGTTCACTCCTGGGTCTATTACATACACTACCACATTGTCAATGTATAGTGTAATGGCCAGGGGGTGTTGACAAAAGAGTAGGGCCTGAGATGAGGTTTTTGTCTGATAATGCAGGCGAGGGGCTCTAGTGCTAGGGTGAAGAGGACTGGGGAGAGTGGACATCCCTGCCATGTACCTCTACAAATGCGCATGGGGCCAGAGATTATGGCGTTCACCCAGACTCAGGCGACCAAGTTGGTGTATAATAAATGAATCCAATGCAAAAAAGTCAGCGGCTTTCCCATACAGGACAATACAGGAAACATATATGGCCATTCAATAGAATCAAACACCTTTGCGGCATCAAGGAAGACCACCGCAGCTGGCTATGATGGGTTCAATTGATGTAAGACAGCGAAGAGCATGCAGAGATTATGGGTGGTGGATCGCGAGGGCACAAATCCTGCCTGGTCCGGCAGGACCATAGCTGGCAACAGGGGCTGGAGCAGGGATGCAATGATTTTCGCCAGGATTTTTACGTCTGTATTGATTAATGATAATGGGTGAAAAGAATCGACCATCTCAGGCGCTTTACCTGGCTTCAGGAGTGTGTTTAATAGTGCCTGCCGCAGAGTAGTGGGCAGCGTGCGGTTGTGATATGCCTACTGGAACATCTCCACTAGGTTAGAGATTAGGTTTAACTCTGTTTTTATTATTATTAGTATCATCAATATAAGCATCCAGCTTATGACAACATCACAATGCGTATTATACACCATTTTCTAATACATTACTTATTACAATCTAGATCTGCTTATTACAGGTGTTTTCCATTCTTCGTTACATAGTACTTGTGATGCACTTGCTATATGTAAGACAAAAGTAACAAAAGAAAAGAATACAAACAGAACCAAAATTCAAACAATTACCCCCTCCCCCTCTCCACCCACCCCAGTACTGGTACTCTTCTTTCTAGTTCTAGTGTGTATCTGGCATACAAAGCGTCTTCCTAGTTAAGTTTCAATGTGTCAGAGGTTTCTCCCGTGTTTGTTATACGGAGAAGTCTAAGGTATTTCGGACATGTGATTTCATGGAATTCCGTTGACAACAGAGTGAGGAGTGGTTTCCACACTTCTTTAAATGCCGCTTCGGAGTTTGTGAGGGAGACATGTATGCGCTCCATCCCCAGAGTATACCATAGTCTGTGGAGCCATCCGAGGTACGTAGGTGTTGTTTGTGTTCCCCAGTGTGGCAGAATATTTTGAAGCGCTGCCCCCAGGGCCAGTCCCATCTGTTTCCCCTTACGCGATTTCAATGGTAATGTTAAAGGGTTAGGCAACCCTAGCACTATATATGTCGGGAATCGTGGGATCTGTGTCTCGAACCGTACGTCTATCTCATCTAGTATCTTGGGCCAATAAGCTGACAAAATTAGCCAGTCCCACAGCAAGTGTAATAAGGTGCCCTCCTCCCCACACCCACGCCAACAAGTGGGGCTACGGTCTGGGTTCCCTTTATTGAGGTGCACCGAGGTCAGGTACCAATATGTTGCTATCTTGGTAGCCGTTTCTTTACTGGCCGTGTTTCGTGCCGTATGTTTGGCCCTATAATAGATTTCAACCCATTCCTTTCTCGACAAATCCCTTCCTAGTTCCTTTGCCCAGCGTTTCTGACTAGCGGTAGGTTGTGTGGGGGCCGTTTGGCGCAACATGTCATATAATTCCGAGACCAGTTTTTTATCAGTACTTTTGGTAACCAGCCACTTCTCGTATCTCGTTAATTTCTGGCTGACTTTGGGTGGACATCAGGGTGAAGTAACCAGTGTCTTATCTGCATGTAATGGAAGCGCTCCGTCTCAGGTAGTGTATAATCTTGTTGCAGCTGTGTGAATGGTATAATCCTTTCAATATCAAATAGGTGTCCTGCCGCTTTGCAAGGTGTATTTTGCCACATTGCGAATGCCTTACCATCTAGCCCTGGCGTGGACTCCCTGTTGTCCATCAGTGGTGACATCGGAGAAGGGAATGTCGTAAGCTCCTTCTTGATAGCTACCCTTTCCCACACCTCCATCACCGACTTTGTGACAGGTGACCTCTGGAGACTCTGTGGCCTATCTGCCTTCTTTAAAAAGGGAACCTTCCACAGGGAAAGTCCTGCTGGCGCTCCATCCTGGAATAACCAGCACTTTTCTGATTCCTCTCTGCTCCACTCCACTAGGTATCGCAGTTGGGCTGCTCTAAAATAATCCAGTAAATTTAGAATCCCCAAACCCCCCTCTCCTGGTTTCATATATCCCAATTCTCTACACAGACGAGGACGTGCCCCTGCCCAGACAAAGTGGAGTATGTCCTTCTGTAGCGTAGTGAGAGTTCCCTTAGGGGGAGAGACCGCTAGCGTCTGGAATAAATATAATGCTTTAGGTAGGATTGTCATCTTAACTGCAGCCACGTGGCCCAGCAGTGACAGATGGTGGTGCCTCCAGCTATTCAGATCCCTTACAATCTGCCGGGAGAGTTTCGCATAGTTAAGCATGACCGTTTGTGCAACCGACGGTGCTAGCTCGATCCCTAAATATGGGATAGAGGCCGCCACCTGGATCCCCGGGACGCTATGTCCCCTTGCCCCTGGGCCTGGCAGAGACCCAGTTAGATGAAGGATCTGCGACTTCCCTACATTGACCCTAAATCCGGAGACCCGGGCAAAGGACTCCAGTTCCCGTAACAAAGCCGGGAGCGATCTCCCTGGGGACTCAAGTGAGGCTAGTATGTCATCTGCATATAGGCTTATTACATGTTGAACCCCCCAAAAGAGATGCCCCCAATATCTTGATTGTCTCTCACCTTTTGGGCCAGCCGTTCAATGTATAGGGCAAACAGGAGGGGCGACAGCGGGCACCCCTGCCTGGTGCCCCGTTGGATGGGAAAGGAACGAGAAGAGACACCGTTGACCCTGATTATAGCTGTCGGAGCGCTATAACAGCCTGCCACCCAAGATCTAAAGCGATCCCCCATGCCAAAGTGGATCAAGGTTCGTTCTAGGTATCCCCATTCTACCCTATCGAACGCCTTTTCTGCGTCAACCGTTAATAGTAGAGCATCCATGTTCGTGCGATGAGCATTATCTATTAAATGGAGGATCCTCTTGGTGTTGTCCCCACTTTGCCGGTTTTGGACAAATCCCACTTGATCCGGTTCTATGATACCGGGCATCAATGGGCCTAGCCTCGTGGCTAGTATACTCATGAAGAACTTTAAGTCCACGTTGAGAAGGGACACTGGGCGGTATGAGCCACATAATTTTTTGTCCTTCCCGGGCTTGGGCAAGACCACAATGGTTGCCGATAACATTCCTGAGGGCATCGACCCCGGACCCCCGAATGAGTTAAAAAGCCACGTCAGGACCGGTGCTAAGATGTGGCAGAATGATTTGTAAAACCCCGTCGAAAATCCATCCGGCCCCGGTGATTTGAGAAGTTTAAGTCGTGATATTGCCCCAATCACTTCCTCAAGCCGGATGGGGGTGTCTAGCATGTCCGCCTGGTCCCTAGATATCATGGACGTGTGTGCCCCCTCTAGATACAATGTCATGAGCTGCTCCGACCTGGCCTCCCCCTTATATAATTCTGCATAGAAGTCCCTGAATGTGTGAGCTAAATCCTCATCTTCTATGAATTCCTCCCCTTTGCTGTTCTTAATGGCCTCGATCTTTGTCTGTTGGCTCTGAGCCCTGAGTTTACTTGCCAGCATGCGCCCTGTCCTATCCCCCCCCAATGTAGTAGGAATACTTTAGTCTCAGCGTCATGATCAGAGAGCGCTGCCGGTATGATATCAGCGTCCTCTACTAGCTTATTAAGTTCCATTGTGCCCATTATGTAGTCAAGGCGGGCGTGTGTGCCGTGGGCGTGGCAGTGAAATGAGTATTGTGATGTTTTGGGGGTGTTTTCCCCGCCATAGGTCTACCAGCCCCAGGGTCTGGAACCATCTGACCCCTTCTCGTGACAGCCCCCCAGCCTTAGTATAACGACTCCCTGATCTGTCCTTAACTGTATCCATGACTATATTTAAGTCTCCCCCCACCACTTTCAAGCGTTCTTGTCTATTCATGACCTCAGAAAAGGCTATCTGTAGGAAAGTGTTCTTGTCCTGAATTAGGAGCGTATATCGATCCTACCACCAATGTGTGTGCCCCCACCTGTATTGTATAAGCTAGGAGCCTCCCCTTGATCTCTGCTATTTTATCTCTCACCTCCCCTTGACATCGTTTAGCAATCAGAATTGCCACTCCTGCCTTTTTGTCCGAAGCGGAAGAAAAGCATTGTTGGGGGAAGACTCGCGACCGCAGTCAGTGCCAATCTTTTGATAGGAGATGGATCTCCTGTAGGAGGCACACATCTGCGCCAGAGTTCTCCAAATATGAGAGAATAGCCTTCCTCTTAATGGGGTTATTGAGGCCCTTCACATTAAGTGTAAGAACCTTCAGTGTGCCAAAGGACATGTTATAGGAATGGGTATGTTGCTGCCTGGCCTTACCTTAGACTTTCTGTGTCTCCTCCCCTCCCCCCCACCCTGGTGTGCCCCAGCTCCCATAAAATACCTGTTACCTCTGTAGCCCCTTCGCCATAAGTACCAGATCCCATCCCCCCCTCCCTAACCCCAACTGGAACCCCAACAAATCCCCATACTGTCCAGGACCCGCAGGTCGAGTTCGCGTGTCCTTGGCATTCAAAAGAGTTGGGTACATAGTGTGGTTCAGACAATAAGGCCCCCCCGCTCCCAGCGGAAGCCCCGCCGCCCGCCCATCCATCCTTTTTCACTTATCTGTCCCTCAGGGATGTCTTCTCCTTGGACAGCGATTCTAGAACTGCTTGTCTCTCTTGAGCTATAGTGGTGGGATCTGGTTTCGCTGTATGCTCCGTGATGCGACCCCCTCTGACCCGTTGCCAACGACCTGGAGGTGCTGTGTGTCCATTTTTCTCCGTCTCTTCCTGGTGTGGATATTCAATACCTAGAACCCGACACGTTTCCTGTAATGATCTGAGTTGATGCAGTTTGCCCTGCCACTTGAAGATCAACCTGAAGGGATGCCCCCACAAATACGCCACTCCTTGGTTCCATAGGTGCATCGTTGCCGGCCAAAATTCCCTTCACTTTTGTAAGGTTATCATGGCGAGATCTTGGTACAGGGCAACGGGATGTTCCTGGTATTTAAGTGGTTGTTTGTCCCTAGCTTTCCGTAGTATCAATTCTTTCAGCTGGAAGTCCGGAAGGTAAGCCAGGATATCCGGTGGGGGCGCTGGTGCTCGTCTTTGCGGTCCCACCCTGTGTGCTCGATCTATCTTAATTGCAAAGTCCGGTGGGACCTCCAGTATGCTTCGAAATAGCCCCTGTAGGTAGTGGATGATGGCCGAACCTTCTTCCTTGGATGGAACTCCCTTGATTCGGATGTTATTCCGGCATGACCGGTTCTCCAAATCCTCGGCGGGCGCCTGAAGATCGATCTGTTGTTCCATGAGTCGAATCACCTCCTGCTGTAGTTGTTCCACTTCCTCATCTCTGGTTTGGTCATGTTCCTCAATGCTAGCTACTCCCTCCCCCACAGCATCTATGTCCCTCCGGACCTCTTTCAGTTCTGATGCTATTTCGCCCTTCAGAGTCTGCAGATCCTCTCGCAGCGTGTTAAATAGCATCTCTAAAAAGGACGAGTGACTGGTGCTTCCGCAGACTCCGGGTCTTGTCCAGATTGTGAGATGGGGGAGGTACCCTCCTCTCCGCCACTTGATGTTGGGAGCTTGGTCAGCATGTCTTTTAGATTTCAATCCTTTTTCCCTCTTACTGAGGACATGCTGGCTGTTACTGCAATTCGCCACCTCACCTCCCCCTGCTCCACTTTCTTCGGGCTGCACTATGCCTTTAGGGCGACCCCTTCTCTGTTTTGTGTTCGGGTCCCCTCTGTTTGCAGGTGGGCCGCTCACCTTACCCCCAGTAGCCCGGAATCATCTCCAATCCTTTATCAATCTGTGGCAACCTGTCGCCTCTTTGGAGTGTTCACTCCCGGTGATCTTCCCAGCCCGGGAACTCCCGTATCAGCACTCTGTCCCCAGTCCTCCCGCCTTCCTGGAGCTCATCTGGCCCGGATACTGTTGTAATGTGGGGCTATCTCTGTTACCGAGTCCCAATGGAGGCTGCCCTTCTCACAGCTTGCCCTGCGCCGCACCCTCAGAATGAGCCACGGTCTTCTCCCGTCGGCCTCAGATCCAGTCACCCGCTTCAGCCCTAGTTCCACTGGGCCCACTCTTAGTCTTCACTTCTCTGGGCACTGCCTTGCTCAGTCTTTTGCTGGCTAGCACTTTCACCTTTTGCCTCTTCACCACCTCTCACTGGGCTCTGTGCTGTTCTCGTTCTTCACTCTCTTCCAATCATCCTTCTCTCCCGCCTGGCGATAGTTACAGGGCTGCCTTACCCTACTTCATTACCGGTGTCTCCTCGGACCCTCTGCGCGCTGTGAGACTCTCGAGCGCTGTGGGGGTGTCGCCTCCAAGGGCCTGACCGCTCACCGCTCAGCACTTACTTGCGTTGCGGGTTAAGGGGTAGGAACACGCCGCCCGCCTTCCTCTGCTCCCTCTCCTCGTGGTCTCTCCCATCCGCCCTGTTTTCCTCCGCTGAGACTCCACTCGGGTCTCCTCTCTCCTTTAAGCTGCGGGGCCCGCAGGGTCCTTTGTGGCGTACCTCGTGTATGCCCGCTGCTCCGACCCTCGTCTTTCTTTGTCTCCTCCGTCCACGCCCTCGTTAGTTCCGCTCCGGGGCGTCCGGCGTCTTTATCCCATTTCAGGGTGCCGCCAGTTTGCTCTCCCGCAGTCGTTGCGTTCAGGGCGGACGACAGTCAAACCGTTGGTCTGCCCCCTCTAACTTGGTTCCCAGAGGGTTCCCGTAACAGTTTCCCGGCGTTACGGGCCGCTCTCTGCTCTGTAAACAGCGGCTGGTGGCTGGGCAGGCCGATGGGAGTGGGGAGACAACAAGACATGTCTTACCCGGCCGCCATCTTGGCCACGCCCCCCCAGGTAGGGGATTAGAATCCCTGAGAACACCTTATAGAATTCGACAGGGAGGCCATCTCCTCCTGGCATCTTTCCGTTTGGCAATGTGTGAATGGCATCGCCAACATCCTCTGCCGATATTGGCTGGGTCAGAAACTCCTGTTGCCCGACGACAGCCAAGCCAGCGCTATGTCATCCAGATACAGTGCCATTTCATGCCCATCTGCCAAGGGGTGTGCGATGTATAGGTTTGTGTAAAACTCAACAAAGCCATTTAAAATCGCCTGGGATTCATGGCAATGTTCCCTATCTGGGTTGGTGATAGTAAGCACATGGGGCGCGTCTCGAGGATCTCGAACTCTAGTTGCTAGGCTGCGGCCTGGTCAGCCCCCACCCTCTATGCCCGCGCCACTCAGCATCTAGACATATAGCGGATTTCTTAGTCCTCCACCTTAGTATACTCTGTCAAGTGCGTTCTAATGTCTGCTAGCATCTTAGGATCCGGATTGGCCTTGTAGGCTCTCTCCAACATCTGCAGTTATGTTATGTTAAAAAGATTTGTAGAGCGCATGGCTGTCCTGGCAAAAGGACGTCCCAGCGCTAATTACAGAAGAGGAGAAGGTGGATGCATGAAAGGGATGCTAGATCAGCAGAAAAGCCAGGTCTTTACTGCCTTTCTGAATGACAGAAGGTTGGTGATATTTCTGATAGGAAGAGGCAGAGAATTCCAGAGGGAGGGAGCAAGCACCTTAAACAAGCGCCCCCTGCTCTAGCCCTACGGAATCGTGGCAGTATGTGCTCGAGTGTACATAGACGAGAGCGGAGAGTTTTTAATAGTCCGGCACGAAGCCCTATGAAGGTGCCACGTATGGTGACCTTGAAGGCTTCCCCTAGTTCGCCTGCAGATGCAACCGAGCCTTTATTCTCCTCGAAGAATTGTACAATTGCTGTCCTCGCCCCGTCTCTGAAGACGGCATCTAGGAGGGCAGGGTCCTGTAGTTTCCATTGAAATGGCTGAGGTGCCCTGAATGGGAGCGCCAGTGATAACAAAACGGGAGAGTGGTCCGACATCGTCCTGGGGAGGTGGCCACGTCCACCACCCATGCATTAGCCTCGGCAGACACCAGCCAGTAATCCAGGTGAGACCACATGCTGTGTGCGGTGGAAATGAATGTGCCCTCACGTCTTTCTGGATGGTGAACTCGCCAGATATCCGCTAGCCCGTAGTCCCCCATTCCTGCTCTGAGCACTCTGGCTGCTTGTCGAGACTGTTCCATTGATGCAGCAGATCTGTCTATGTCGGGGTTGAGTGGAAAGTTAAAGTTACCTCCCCAGAGGATAGTGGAAGGTTGTAGGTCATATAGGCGGATGCAGAGTGTGGTGTATAGGTCGGGGTCATCAACATTGGGCCCATATATGTTAATTAGGGTCAGGATCGACCCTCCACAAGTGCCCTGCCATATCCGTTTCGGAATGAAGCGTGTTAAAGGGGGTGCCTCTACGGACCAGTATGAGGACTCCCCTAGAGTAGGAGGAGGCCAATTTCATGTGTGCCCATCTCGTCCCGATTTTGGCAGCTGTTTGTGCAGTAAGGTATGTCTCCTGTATAAATGCAATATGTATTTGATGATGATCTAAGTATGCAAGTACTTGCCAGACCTTTTTAGGGTTGTTTAACCCACGTACATTCTAGGTGAGTATGTTTAGGCTACCACCCGTTGCACTCATCCCCCCCCGGTTTGCACTGCCATAACAGGAGAAGGAGCCAAGAAAGACCAGGAGCGTGTCAACATGCTCGTTCATTGAAGTAGTACATGCATTGAGTCTCAGAACAGGAACAAAGAGCCCATCCCCCTGCCACTTTGGCGTGACGAACTTGCCAAAGCCATCCCCAGTACAGTAAATGATCCCAATAAAGTAAAACAAAATATAGTAGTCCAGAGGGACCAATACAAACTTTCACACACATCATAACCCAGTGGTTTATACCCTCTTGGAGGCAGCGAGATGCCATCTACCCTCCGATGAAGCAGAGGGGGCCGGGAGATTAGTCAACGTTGCCGGGCCATCCAATAGGTTATGCTGAGGGAGAGCTATTACACACATTGAGCATCCGGCAGCAAATACACGATGGTATAAACGTGCATGTTATGTGCTCTCGGTTGGAATCACCCGTCAGATTATCGGCAGGCTGCAATAGGCCCACAGTTCCAATCATACCCAGACATAAAGGATGATGTAGTTTAAACTGTCAACATAAGTTATCATCAAACCACAAACGTATCTGTGACCAAGTTCAGCGGCATTAAACAGAGTATATTAGCCCTCGGCATCAGTAGTATCTGCATCTGAGCGTGGCGAGGTACGGTGTTGTTGCGCCTGAGTTTTTATGAAGTCTATGACTTCTTTCGGAGAGTTGAATATGGTCTGTGTGCCCCCGTGGTTGACCCGCAAGTGGGCAGGATACAACATGGCGTATGGAAGTCCCAGGGTCTGCCGTTTCTTTTTTGCTGGGATGAACATCCTGCGTGCTCCCTGGATGGTCGCGGTGAAATCATGATAAAAGGTGATCTCATTGCCATGGTATTGTATGGGACCCTTTTCTCGTGATATGTGTAGCACAGTGTCTCGGTCCCTTGCGATGATCAGCCTCGGGAGGGGGGGGGGGTCCTGGCGGACGTAGTGCCTGCAGCAATCCGTGCAAAAAGAACAATTGATGGACAGAATGCTGATCAATGTCAAACATTCACCCCAGGACAGAGATCTGGGCCTAAATCCATCATTTTGTTACTCCCCATGCCATTCCAGTTTAAACCCAGCCATATGCAAATCAGTCTTGACCAGTCCAGCCCGAACTGCCAGGCCAGGTCTTCCCTGGACGAGAAACAAGCATCCTGGGACCGGTTTCGGGGCATCACCCCTCATCAGCCAGGCTAGCTTTTTTTTTTTTTTTTTTAGCTTGACCCCAGTGGCATGGAGAGCACGGGACCCACGTCTGGGCATACCCATCCCACTCGGGGTGACAAATGCAAAAAGAACAATTGATGGACAGAATGCTGATCAATGTCAAACATTCACCCCAGTACAGAGATCTGGGCCTAAATCCATTGTTTTTTTGCTCCCCATGCCATTCCAGTTTAAACCCAGCCATATGCAAATCAGTCTTGACCCTGTTCCCCAGGAACAGTCCAGCCCGAACTGCCAGGCCAGGTCTTCCCTGGACCGGAAACAAGCATCCTGGGACCGTTTTGGGGCATCACCCCTCATCAGCCAGGCTAGCTTGATTCCAGTGGCATGGAGAGCACAGGACCCATGCCTGGGCATACCCGTCCCACTCGGGGTGAGAAATGCAAAAAAAAAAAACTGATGGACAGAATGCTGATCAATGTCTAACATTCACCCCAATACAGAGATCTGGGCCTAATGCCATCGTTTTTTTGCTCCCCATGCCATTCCAGTTTAAACCCAGCCATATGCAAATCCGTCTTAACCCTGTTCCCCATGGGAACAGTCGAGCACGAACTGCCAGGCCAGGTCTTCCCTGGACCAGAAACAAGCATCCTGGGACTGGTTTCGGGGCATCACCCCACATCAGCCAGGCTAGCTTGACTCCAGTGGCATGGAGAGCACGGGACCCACGTCTGGGCATACCCGTCCCACTCGGGGTGACAAATTCAAAAAGAACAATTGGTGGACAGAATGCTGCTCAATGTCAAACATTCACCCCAGTACAGAGATCTGGGCCTAAATCCATTGTTTTTTTGCTCCCCATGCCATTCCAGTTTAAACCCAGCCATATGCAATTCAGTCTTGACCCTGTTCCCCATGGGAACAGTCCAGCCCGAACTGCCAGGCCAGGTCTTCCCTGGACCGGAAACAAGCATCCTGGGACCGGTTTCGGGGCATCACCCCTCATCAATCTGTGAGCGCGTTCTACAATTTGCACCGCCAACAGCTGTTCACTTCCAAACACCTCCCTCAGCATTGCCTCCACATAGTTTTCTAGGAGGCCAGTATTTGTGCACTCTGGAATGCCCATTATGCGCAGATTATTGCGCATGAGCACGCTTCCAAGTCCTCATTTTTGGCTTCGATAACAGCTAAAATGTTATCATTGTTGAGCTGCTTGCCTGAAAGTCGTCCTCAGCACCATATATACATTGTTCCGCTGTAGCCAGGCAGGCGGCGTATTTGTCAAGTTTGGTAGCCATTGTATCCATGCAGATATTGAGAGCATCTATCTTGCCATCTATTGACTGTAGACTCTGCTGCATGGACAGCAAAGTGGCTTCCAAGATAGCTCCAGGTTGGGGTGACAATTCCAGCTCTGTGTCTGAATGTGCATGTTGGGAGGGTCTAGGCGTTTGCTTTGCCTCAAAGTTAAGGCGGGACTGTTGTTTGTCCGCCTTTCCCATGATGGAATGGACGATGGTCACTATAGTTAGGTACCACAAGGTTGTTCTGTTCTTATTCACTCACGATGGAGTAATTCACCGCCTACACCCGGGTGGTGCGGGTCTGTAATGGCAATGGAGGAAGGGCTGTACACTGCATGTTCTAGGCCCTGCCAAGGCCGTGTGTTCTCCCGCTAGGCATCCACCATCCAAGTGGGCCGTGCGCATGCTGATCAGCAGATGAGGCAGCGGGAAGTTCGGCGCGCAGGCCGTCAGACAGCAGGATGACTCTGCTAGCTCAGCTCCTCAGTGGCCTTCCTCGCTGTAGCCGTGCCGCCCCGGTTTCACAGTTTGGGCAGATGCGTGTCACGGCCGCAATACTTGCAGTCCAGGAGTGAAGGGGAGAGGCTCTGTAGGCCGCTACAGGTCGGTGAGTCCGCCTCGGGACGCCGAGCCGCAGGCACCAAAAAGCACAGCAGGCGCATCACCTTGGCACATCTGAGCACACCCCGCGACGTCCCTTGCCGAGGCCCAGGATCAGCTCCGTGGGAAAACAGCTCAGAGGCGCCCATGTGGCGGCCTGCAGACTCTGCCCGGAAGGTCCCAGGCAGCTATTGTTCCGCCGCGCCCCCACCCGCCTCCGCACGCATGCATTCTTCGATCGGGCCTGATGGCTCTTCACTGCAGTCCTTGTCTCAGGTGCCGGCCTGCATCTTCCAGGACCCGGTGTTATGTACTTCGATCGGGCGCCGCCATCTTGAGAGGGGTAGCTGCCATCCACCAATTCTTACTCTGCTCGGCCTATCACTCGTGCTGCATGTCGTTTGTGTCCACAGAAGCAGCAGACTGTATGTGCGATGCTGTTCTGCTCTCGCAGGGTCTGGGATGATGTAGTATGGCCCAGATATTAGGCGGATTGGAGTCTCACTGGCCGAGCTGCCCTAATGTGCGGCCATCTTGCCGTGGGCTTTCTAGCGCCCCCGAACACATCGCAACTTGTCTGAAGATACAGAATCAAAAGGTATCAATCTGTTTCTCGCGTTAAGTGAGGCCAAAATAGACACCTTACTTGACTGCTCAGAGTACCCAGGATGGTGCCGAAATCCAATCTGAAACATGCTCGGTAACCTTCCACTGATGTGCCATCACACCAGCCTGACCAGCGCGCTTCAGCATTCAATGGGCATGCAGCCAATCACATGCCTCCCAATCAGCGTGTCCAATCACTAGGCTGCTATGATGAGCCAACAGTATTCGTCGTGTCAATGCACGATAGGTGCATCGAACTCCAACTCTTCTTTGTGTCTACGAAGAACACTACTACAAGCCTAGTTACTCAAATGTAACTCCATCAAGACAGATTTGGTGCTTGTGGCCAGAAACAGCAAACAGCAGCAGATACAACACAATAACACGAGACATAAGACTTAGTGCCATTATTGGCAACATCCCCACCCACAGTCTGAGCATGCATGAATAAATAAATACACAAGACAACTTTTGTTATGGGAAAATATTGCTGCAGGTTTATTCCATACAAAAGTATGCAATATGGTGGGTTATCTTACGGGCGATCCAAGGGCAGGCAGCTGTACCAACCTATGCTGCCCCGCCCGCCTGATGAGCCAGCACTGTGGGGAACCCAATCAGTGCTACACCTTGTGTGATCCTCCTCCGGATCACGTGACACATTGGTCCCTTATTACTCACGCCCCTTTCAGGGCGGAGCGTAGCAGGGCAAACCCCCGGTTGGTCAGGCCCCCAACCGCCCGAAGGACTAACGGGCGCCGTCGCGGTTTTCCAGGAACCTGCCCTGAGGCTCCTGGTCTTTGGCTCTGGCACCCCTATTGTGCCGCGCAGAGGTACCCTTACTGTACCCGTCTGACGCAGAGGTACCCTTACTGTACCCGTCTGCTTCCAGATCGCCCTGTAACTCCGCCACCGCTCTGGAGGTGGCCACCGTCGCAGCCAGGGCCCCCCACCAAAACAGCTCATTTCTCACCTGTAACCTGCTTTCTAGGGCCTCCTGTATGTCCAGTGAAACGTGTCCATGCTGTGACAAATGCACCCCATGTTTGTCAACTTAACCTTAGGCGTACGCCTGGATGGCAGGTGCCCTCAAGACAGCTGTCTTCTCACTTGCCACCTCTCATTTCCAGGGCCCCCTGCAAGGCCAAGGGACAAATCCATACCCAATGGTGACAATAAACACCATGTTTCAAAGTAGCCCTTAACCTTAGCCTCAATCAGCTCGTGTCTGATGAAGCCCAGACCCCTCTGGTCTGCGAACTTACGCCCTGAACAGTTCACTCTTACAGGGCTGTTCAATGGCCTCCTTTGACTTAGCCCGTGCCACACTCTGCAGTGAATAATCTCAGGCCACCAGAGCTCACATTGAACCATGTCTATGCTGATCTCACCTAAGTCAGCCTTCATTGCTTGCAAGGATGCCCCCTTACCCACGGCAGTGAGGTCATTGCCTCCTAAATGGATCACCAAGATGTTAGGGAGACCTCCCCCCCCCCAACCAGTCTCTGCTCCAATTTGTTCAGAGCTGCTCCATCTCATTCTGGGGGACCCCATCCAGAGAAACTGCGTCTGGGAAAACCGCTTGGAGCAATTTATCCTACTCCGGGAAGAGCAACTGCCTCACACTACCTGTAGGAATGTGATGGCCTCCCAGGAGGGAACTCTACTCTTACCATGGCTAACTTACCCTTGAGGCTAATGTAGGCTCCCACCTCCTGCAACCTGTAGTTGCAATCCTCCAGTATTTTTTCTGCTTTAACACCCTTTCCCCCAATTTGTGGGACAGCATCACCCTTGTTAGATGACCGCTTCCACAACCAGCCTATCTACTAGGGCTACCCGGGCAGAGAATATAGTGCTTAACTGAATCAACGCGAAACCTGCCCGTAGGGCAGGGAACCCCTACTCTGTTGCAGTTACCCAGACATTTGCACCGGACCCTTTGGCTTGCTTTAACTAAAGCTCGATCCCGTGACCCTTGGAGCTCAATTCAGCTATAGACCTAGTTCACCTTGGTATCCCTGGAATGATTGCCTTCCACAAATTCAAGTCTGCATTCAGCTTCCCTTCTAGTCACCTTAAATTGCAGGATGGGAAATACAAACCCCACAAGACCAGGGGGGGGGTCAAGTGTATGTTACCAGTGATACTATCAGAATCTAAGGTTCCCAGTTTAAAGTATTGCCGCAGCCCCCTATTGTGGGTCTGCTGAGACCACACTGCCTCACAGCACGTTACCTTGCTACCCCATGCAGCTCACTTAATGCCCTAGTGTGTCCCTGAAAACACCTGACAGGTGAACTATCTGATGAACCAGGAATAGTGATAATAGCAAGCGTGTCCTCCTGTACTTGCCATGAATCCCTCCTGTCTTACAGAAATCCCGCCTGTTCAGCTCCTTCTGGGGGGACTTCCCTTTTGCTTAACTGCTAGCACCGTGTGCAGTCGCGACATTCATGGGTAACATCCCGGTTTGCGCCCACCTTAATGTGCCATGCTGAGAGCAACTAGGTACCCCACATCCCTCTTCTCTATGAAGAGATAGCACAGCCGGCTGAATACACAAGGCACAGGAAGTGTGCCCAATGAGAAACCCACAGTTCTGCAAGTTTGTGCCTATCCTTTCAGGGGTGACTAGGCCCTCGTTTGCCCTTACTTGGATGACCCCCAGTGCCGGGTACAGGCTGAGTGGAACAGTTTTCCATGCTGCCGGGCAGGAGTGCCGTACCTTTGCCCAGGCAACTTATGACAAGGTGTGCACCTACTTGCCGCGCTCAAACCGACCCGGATCATACTAGTTTGCACAGACCTGGTTTGCCTAGGTGAATGTTCCCTCTAAGCCCTGCATGGGGCCTATTTCACACTTAAAGAAATGCCTATTCTCTTGACTTTAGAGTGATGCAAGATTGGACTGGCAGCTACCATTCTTACTCACGCCTGCATATACTAGGCTCCGAACATGGAACACTTGCTCTATAATCCCTTGGATTCTAGCCTGGCATTTTTATGTCCCGCTATACCAATCGATAATAGCTCTACTTGATCATAATGACCCGAAAGACACATCAACCCCGCGGAGACAAGGTGGGGATGCTAACCTGCCCCAAACTCTGCGGAAACATCAGCATGTGCAAGCTTGCAACAAACATCTGAAAAGCTGCCAACCAACAAACCATCCCCAGCACCCGGGGTGCATGTCGCCATTCCTTGGCCTGTCCACTGACCGAGTTTAAGATTAATAATGGCATAGAAGGACCCATCTCTGAGCGCGTGCCTGCAACACTATCCACTGCCTAACCCTGGTCAGTAACCACTGCAGGGTAGCATGCAGAGCTAAGCCCACGCATAAATCGCCTGCCAATGCGAGCGGACCAAGCATTCGCCGCTCCGTAAGACATCAGAACTGTCGATGATAGGCATTTTTTCTCCCTTATCACAATTAAGAGGGCCTCAAACTAAATGACCTTGTACACAACCTGTTCCTGTGTTTAATTTAATAAACTATAATGTTGTTCATTTATAATAGGAACCCAGGTCACCCAAAGAGTGCACATATAAACTGATTTACCTCTTGCTTACCATTGCTCTTATTGTCAGGGAGGATGGAAGAATTAATGTTAGTAAATTAACATTGAAACCCTCACTTTAAATACTACTTGTCAATGCACTGATATCCTAAGGTGAAAAGTTCTGCAAGTTAACTAAATACTTTATGAATTTTGAAGAGACTATCATATTTTACACATTTACTGCACAATGTCTTTAAATTAAAGATGTTCTTAAAGCGGAGCACAGCAGGGCTCGCTAGTTACTTCCTTTCTTTAACACAAATTGACATTTAAATAAATGTTTGCCCATTTATCTAGCATCTTTTGTTGCTAGTGCTGAGCCGTGAACATTAGCCAGAGCTTTTCAACGGACATGGTGGGGCTTTGACGGAGGAACACAAGTGAAGCTTTGGTGTCCTTATATACTCTTCTGATATTGCAACAGTCAACACCACCCCTTGACACCTAAAACACTTGCATTGAAACTACACACCTCCTTCCCTAGTTGTCCTACACCAACTGACACTATAACACATCTCCATGCATCTAGCACGAACAGTGTTTGGAACTAAACTGCATAGCGACGCAACTGCTGCTGAGTGACCAGTCTGCTATAATTGAAGTTGGAGGTGTGTCCGCCCAACTGGCCCGAACTCCACAGGAGGAAAATACTGATCGGTTTGTATAAGCATAGGCTTATATTTATTGACCTCTGAGACCAGTGGAGGAACCCAAAGACCTATTCACATTAAATGTGCTAGAGATCTATCTACCCTCCCCCTCTCCCGGCAGTATGCCCCTGTGGCATGCCACAAGAAGAGTTCGAGCCCGAGCATTCGTCTGCCCCAGTTCCGATTCAAGCCAAAGAGAAGCAGCTGCTGTTTCCCTGTGGGCTAAATGTAAATCAGCTCTAAGAAACACTATCCGTGATACTTTCTGACATCCATAGGTAATAATAAATCATTTGAATGGCCACCGGAGGATGAAAGGCTGGGTGGGCCTGCCGGGATCAAAACCTGTGACCATGAGGTCATACCACGACCCCTACATTGGGTGCCTTAGCCCGTGGCCGCTAGACCCGTGTCTGCCTACTATACAGGGAACTAATGCTTTTGCATCCTTAAAACAGGGAATGACCCCACGGCAGCGCTCCTTCACTACCAATTAATAATTGTCGCACTGGGAAGCTCAGACGGAGTGCAGGTGGTATTGCCTGATGATTTGAGCTGGAGCTGCCCCTTGCCGCTGGGTCCTCCTACCCTATTGAAGCCCCACAGAAAGACCAGGGAACATTATATCACCCTCAACACTAAGCTAAAATCTTTGCTTAGCATAGGTGCTGAAGGCGATGTGTCCACCTTCCATCTGGTCCCCGCCATTCATAGCGTTAATCTAACGCGCATTGAGAATTACATATTAATTATACAAATGTATATGTAAATGCAAAGGTATTGAAACATTATACATGAGCGCCAGTTATATTACCTATTCAGCACAACTATCCTAATGTGCCACCTGACCGCTTAAAGGTACTTAGTACAGCCACACAATGTCTAATTATTCGGGCCCGCACCACGGACCAAGGTTTACTCGCCCAGTCCTCCAACCCTTATTGCCCCCTTGTAAGGCGTACCAAGCTGACTGCACCAGGGAGGCCCACCCTTGGTGTGCCGTCCCAAACTAGACACTCTGCACCTTGCAGGTCCGGTGCGACTGAAAACTCGCAGAATTACTGGGGAGGAGAGAACAACATGTAAATATCTCTGAGGCGGCACCCAAATTAATGGTCCGTGCCGTCCACAACTTTCCTACACAGAGCACCCCCGCTCTGGTGCGCGCCCGCTGTCCCGTGATGCCACCTTTGCGACGATACCTTAGAGTTGCACCTTTTTGGCGTGGGAGGGGGCTGCCGAATGCAACCGCGAGCGCTGGCAATTCTAGACCCCCCTCTTCAATTGGGAGCATAGTCACATATGTGACTTCAAATACCTTAGTGAAACTGCTTACGGTTTAACCAGGGCTTCGTGCATAAACAGGCATGCACAGCGTTTGCACCAGAGTCTGACCCCAGAAAGAAAGCGCTTGCGATCGTAAATCATCGACCATACCCACTGAGCGCTGCCAACCACCACCCGCAGTTGCACTTCCCGCGGGAGGCGGGCCCCAGCTGCGCCGCCGGCAGCCCTTGGTTACCCTACCAGCAAAGTCAATATCCCCGGCACAATCATCTACCAAAAACTCCCAGAGATTCGTGGGAGGTTCGGGAGAGCAGTTTAAGGACACAGCCCCCCGCCTAGGGAGGCCACAGCGGCTGCGATACTGCCACTGCGCCAAGCTACCTCCACTGCCTACTCTTGCATTCTAATGAATCAGTGTTGCTGTGCTAGCACCTTAAGTGTATACATTAAACCTGCCAAACCAGATTAACTATCCATACCCTCCTTCCTCCAACTACCACTTGATTCTGGGCCTGAGGTACGCATCTTGATGAAATGCAGGAGAAAAACCCATTACGTGGTAATGCCAAGACTCTGGCGAGGAGAGAACAATAGCAAAACCGAGGGACAGTGCCATCCGGTGGCCTAAACACCTCACTGCACCCGGAGTAAACCTGAACGATCAGTGGTGTAAGAGCTCCTTTGTGAACTCTCTTTACCACGATTTCTGAACATTCTCCTCACCCGGCAAGGAGCAGGTCCTACATGCTATCCGTGAACTTTAACCTGTGTCGCAATGTGTTCGTGCGCTGTAGCGCCCCCGCCTGTGGCCACGTGGGCGGTGGGCCCCTAACACGCTCTCTCGCACGGCACCGCCCCCACCCGCGTAACTGCGGGGGGGGAGAGGCGGGCACTTGCCCCCCCAGCACCAGTGCGCCTAGGGAGCACCTTGCGAATGTTTTGGAGAGGACCCCGCAGCAGGTGTTCCATCCACGGAGCTATTGAACCAAATCTCTGTATTGGGACGTGGGTGGGGCCACGCCCGATCCTTGCCGACTAGCGATATTGAACACTAGAACACACCAACATATGCTGCATGAATGTTTAACGTGAAATATTCGGTAGACAAGCATGAATTGAAAGGTCTCTTCTCTCTGACGGGACACATTAGTCACTTCAATTCTCTGGACTGGAAGGCATTTGTCGCACTTCATAGGGGTGTGTGCTCAAGTATTCAAACGGCGCCCGGGGCCCATGGCTTTCCACACTCCGCACTGGAACACCCATAAATGTCCCCAGGCCAATAATTCTGCGCCACCCTTTTGGGTGATCGAATGCAGACTAAAAGAGATTGTCTTACTTATGATTTACCAAAGCCCAGTTAAAACCTCTGGTTATTTAAAAACGAGCCAGTGTCATCCAAGTCATTCTCATCTTTCTTACTGACTTGGACTGGATACGACGGAGACGGCCCATCAGACACCAGGCGAGCTACTGTGAGAGTGCCAATTGTCCGGTCAGGCCTCCCGCAGCCCGAGGTTGGACATCAGATTCCCCAGAATGTATACACGGGCTAAACAGTAAGCGTGTATCCATGCGTTGGCCTGTTCACATTAGACCACACTGTTATGGCCTCGAGCCGGCAGCAGAGTGAGCCATGTGCCCATGGGTAGCTTAATCGGTCCATGCGCAGCACCAGGGATTATGGGCCGTGGGCGGGTGCCAGGCTGAGCACACCTTCGTCTGTAAGGCATACAACCTGCGCACCACAGTGGTTGCATAACCGTGGTCGTTGTTAACACCACAATTGCGACTGCACTCTTTACTACAATCAGGGTTCACTATTGACGTCTCACCACAAAGCCAGGCGCGGCTTGAACGAGTTGGGGTGTGGGGGAGGGGTACCCAGCTCGGGCCGGTGCCAGCGCATGCTATACATTAAGGCATCACTTGGCACGCGTGCCCTAACAACATTGACTGTATCGCGCCAAGAACCCCAATACGGGAGTCTGCGCTATATAACCGTTTGGAGTCAGCCAATTACAACGTAGCGCCTAGGAGCATGGAAGCAGCCCGCTACCTCGCTTGCGGCAGCCGTCTGTGTAGCAGAACAGCACCAAAGCATATCCAGGGCCGTTCAAAGCACCTGAACATGTAACAGCAAACATGGTATGTAGCGTCTACCCCAGGGATCGACCAGCCATCAACCCTCATACTAATCAAAAAACACGCAGCCTGCATACCGGGGAACAGCTGACACCCAATATACCGACCCAACACGACGGCGCCACCTCACGTCGCCGAGCCCGCCTGCACCCAGTGCTTACCCAGCATGGGCTGGACGGCAGGCGCAGGTCACCCCAGGCCGCGCGGCCTCTGTGCGGGAGGGCCAGCCACTAACTAAATCCGCCTTATACGCCCCTCTGGCCGAGCTACATGCCCCCGCGGGGGGGTGAGATCCATACAGGGAGCGTTGCCCCCTCTCCCTCCATGTGGGCCCCCAACCCTGGCGATGGCCGGGTGGTGGTCGCACTCGCCATTAAAGGAGGGGGGGTGGGGGATTGCTAAGGACTCACCGCGCCAAGAGCTCCCGGACCCGACCAAGGAAGCGACCCCACGGCGTGGAGAACGGCGACATGGGTAGTGACCCACTAGACGGCGTGTCTGGCGCAAAGAGGACGCCAGAGAGGCAGAGGGAGGTATAAGTACCCTCCCCCGACCTCTGTGCGCCGGAAGTGACGCGCCTAGTGCGCTGAGGCGAAGGACTCCTACCCTGAGTCCAACTACTAGACTAGGAGGGGTGGCGTTTGTGCCCAAATGGCACTAAAGGGCCGCCCTTTTAGGTGGCCCCCTGCGGGGGCCGCGGACAGCCGCATTCTCCTAGGATTGAGAGCATGCCACCATCTAAGCCCAAATCTGCCAGACCTCATATACTCTCCTTCCGTAAGGAGCTGAACACCTATCTGTTTAAGCATCACTTCATCACAGGCTTACCAGCCTACGATGAGGTGAAGCTAGGTTAGGGTATGAAGAGAAAGTAAATGAGAACATTTAAGTACCTGATTGGAAATTGTTCTATAATCGCACAAAACCACCCCAGCAAACACAAAAACTGATATTTCTGGCTAACCACTATCATCTTCAGAATTATCTATTTGTTTGCCACTCTAGACACACCACTTCATGTACTTTTTCTTTTTTCAACTTCTTAATTTGAGAAAACCTCTTTTAAAATATGGTACTGTCATCTATCAGCAACACTTTCACTTTCAAATGAAGACATTTATTATGCTCTTTGTACTCTTGTTTTATTGTCGACAGGAATTACTGTCCTCTTTGTAAATATTTGTAATGCTTCTTCAAATTGTTGCGTATATTTCTCAACAAAATGTTCAATTTTTTCTTGTTTCATGTAAATTTTGTTTTCGGTACCTTTGAGTGATTAATTGGTATTGTTTTCTATGTCTTAGCTATAAAACCGTATGTGCAAAGATAAATACAACTGAAATTGCTTTGATTTTACTGACAGCCTGGAGAAATACAAATGAGAAACTTAGTGAAAACACTGCAGCAACATGTGCTTCTTTAAATGGAGTGTAATCTGACAGCAGTGGTGACAGCAAGGTCAGTAATGGAAGCACTTTGAGGGGATTTCAGGGAGTGTCCCTGTCATTTCACACAGCTAATCTGGCAGTACCCTAAACACCTTGGGGCAGTGGCTTGCACTGCAGCTCCACTAGTCCATTTCCGTAAACACTAACGTAAGAGCCTAGTCACATTTCAGTTGCTTGTATTGTGTTATGTGATATCTGGTGGCCGAATGCCTGGTTCAGAGGTTTGCATGTGCATTGCATTTGAAAACACAATTACAAAGGTTTATCTGTGAATAATTCCCTGTGCTTAGTTACCTTTTGAAGTCTCACTTACAGCCTCTAGTAAACAAAGTAAGTTCCCTGACTTACTATACCTCTTTTGGCCTCGTTCCAATGGAAGATGCAGTTACAGGGTAGGACCTCGAGAGTCCCCTTTGAAAAGAGGAATTGCCATGGGAATCCCCCTGGTTACTCTTTTTCCCCACCCTTCACCCTCTTTTATACCGGGAACTCCCCTTTCTAATAAGGTGAGGATCTCTGGGTGAAAGACATTCGATCCGCAAAGTTAATCCAGCTCTCATAATTCCAGTTGGGCAGGTAACCCGCACCGTGCTAGTTGCAGGAGCACATCCCACCAGTGAGATGGCTCTTTGTGCCTTCTGCTCTACAATGATAATTGGTTCTCTACAAGGAGAAGTTCTGGTACTGAAGACAGGCAAAATAAGTTCCTGTACTGAAAGTCTGTCAGCACAAAGGTACAGTGCAAGAACTTTCCTGGTGATTAAGTTGACAATGCGTCCATGACCCCACCCCACCCTGTTTTTTGCAGTACCACATAGCGGTGGTTATGCCTGTTAACACCTGCACCAGCCTTCTCTGAAAGGCTTTCAACGCAGAGCGGATTGCCCAAAGCTCCAACAGGTTTATGTGAAGCTTGGACTCTGCCGGAGTCCAGAGTCCTCTACTCTCTACTGCTCCCGGATGGCCACCCCGGCCCAGAAGTGACACATTTTTTACTACAGTCTGTTGTGGCTTCGGAAGGGAGATGGGTCTGCCACTAACCCAATCGTGGTTGGTTGACCACCGCTGCAGGTCTTTTGCACTTCCCTACGAGATGTGAACCTTGTTGGAGAGATTCCCCTGATGCTTCGCTCACTGGGCCTTCAGGCCCCACTGCAGACCCTGCATATGCCAACAGGCCTGTGTCATCAGCAGGATGCAGGAGACCATGAGGCCCAACAGCCTCAGAGTCAATCTCACTGAAATCCAGGATAGAGGCTGAAGCATCAGTATCATAGCCAGAATATCCTGGACTCACCTTTCAGGAGGATAGGCCCGAAACTGCACCCTGTCCCGAAGAGCTCCGATGAAAGGAAGTGTCTGAGAGGGAGTCAGGTTTGACTTCGGTATCTTGATAGTGAACCCCAGCGTAGCAGGAGGTTTGCTGTAGTCTGAAGGTGGGTGACGACTGCCTGGGGCGAGCCCGCCTTCAACAACCAGTCATCGAGTTAGGGAAATACTGAAATCCCTGACCTTCGCAGATGATCTGTGGCCATCACCTTGGTGAACACCCGAGGGGCGCTGGTAAGGCCGAAGAGGAGCACAGCAAACTGAAAGTGCTCGTGGCCCACCGTGAACTGCAGATAGTGCCTGTGGGCAGGCAGGACGGGGATGTGGAAATAAGCATCCTGCAAGTCCAATGCTATCATCCAGTCTCCCGGCTCCAGGGCAGACCAAATTAGGGTGAGCATGAACATTTAGAATTTCTCCTTCTTCAAGAAAAGGTTGAGAAGGTGCAGATCTGGGATAGGACGAAAACCTCCGCCCTTCTTTGGCACCAATCAGTAGCAGAAATAGCAACCAGGATCTACTTCTGATGCAGGCAACCTCTTTATATCTTCCTAGGCCAAGAGAGACTGCACTTCTTGATGGAGCAAGGAGAGATGGTCTTCTGTCAGCCGATCATAAGTGGGTGGGATGGATAGAAGGGGTATTACAAAGGGGAGGGAGTAGCCTATTTCAACTATCTGTAGTACCCAAAGGTGTGATGTTACTGACCACCAGTGGAGGAGGTGAGGACATATCATGCCTCCCACTGGGTGCCCATGATCATCTGAGGGAGAACGAAAGAGGCTTGGAGGGAGCGGCTGCTCGGGGGAGGTGGACTGACCTGACTGCTGGCTCCCTGTCCCACGTGATCTGTAGGACCCCCGCCCACAGCCACAAAAAGGCTGGGAAGCCTGACAGCTGTGGTGGCTGGGAGGGTATGGGCGCCTTTGGAGACTCCTTCTGCAACCACAAAAGGGACAAATGGAGGATTGAGGTTGACGAGGGGCCATAGACAAGCCAAAGAACCTGGCCATAGCTCTGCTGTCCTTAAAGCACTCCAGCGCAGAATCCGCCTTGTCTCCAAAGAGGCAAGAGTCATCAAATGGCATGTCCATGAGGTAAGTCTGCACATCCCCTGAAAAACCAGATGTTGTCAGCCAGACATGGCGCCGCAAGGCAACTGATTATGAAATTACTTTACCTGGCGAGTCGGTCATGTCAATTCCACATCTGATGGAGAACTTTGCTGCATTTCTCCCGTTGGCAACTGCCTGAGAGAGTATGGCCCTTGCCATCTCCTTAGGCAGCACTTGCGCAACTGAATCCCATTGTGTATGGGAATAACGGCCCGGTAGGCACGTGGTGTTCGCAGACCAGTGCAAGGCTGGTGGATGAGAACAACATTCTTTTACCGAAGGAGTCCAGCCTCTTGTATTTTCTATCCGGTGGGCGTTAGGGATCGCACCAGGGTGAATGTGGGATGAGAAGGCTTGGACCACTAAGCTCTCTGGGGTGAGGTGTTGGGTGAGGAAACTGGGATACCAGGAGTGGGGCAATGGTGCTGGGCAATCGTCCTATTCACAAGAGCCCCTGTGCCAGGCTTGGAATAGGCCCCAAGTAGGATGTCCGTAAGGGTTTCATTAAATGGGAGTAAGGGCTGTGAGGGGGCGACTCCTGGCTGAAGCACCTCTGTCAAGACATTAGTCTTGACTGCCACTGCGGGTAGGTTAAGGTCCAGGACCTTAGCCGCCTTGCGCACCACTATAGCAAAAGAGGCTCCCATGTCCATAGCCACAGTAGGAAGGGATACCAGGCCAGTGTCAGGTGAGGTGTCTAACCCACTGGCCTCACCCAGTTCATCATACCAGTTGTCCTCTTCAACTGGGTCTTCTCCATAGGGGCCAGAGACCCCTCCCAAATGTCTCCCTCTGCAGGCCTATCCATTAAATAAGGCACTGGCTCCACTCCGGGGAGGATATCCTCAGTCAGCATCGATGCGGCATCGGTCGACGCCCATCCAGCTCCGTATCGGAGCTGGGTATGAAGATGAGGATGGTGTCGGCGGTGGCAGGGACGTCGACACTGGAGCGGGTGCAGAGTAAGGTCTCGGTCTCGCTAACGGCTCTGCTTCAGATCCAGCGAGTGATCCTTGGGGCCCGACTGGTGCTGAGAGCAAACCCACCGATGTGGTTCCAGTGGAGTCCTCTCCTGCACCCATGGGGCCTAAAGGAGCTCCAGAGGGGCTGGCCGACCAGAAATGAGGTGCATGGCCTCATAAAATTCCTTTAACTGGGCAGAGTTCCTTCCAGCTCCGGGAAAATCAGGGAAGCAGGGAGCAGACCCAAGTTCAGAACTTGCCGACTTGTGAGGCCTGGAGTGCCGATGCTCTCGTCTCGTTGGATGTCGTCGATGAACGCTGGGAAGTCGGAGAGTGTTTGGACCTCTTCAATTTCTTGTGTTTGTGGGACTTACCCAACTTCCTTGAAGACTACGAGTGGCTCTGTGAACGGTCCCGGGACCTCCCACACAAATGGGACAACGATCGTCTGGAGTTGACCGATGTTGGGCGGCGAGGAGCTTGAGGGATCACTCCCTCAGCGCCTTCGGGTGCATGGCACGGCAGTCCTCACACGCCTTGGAGTTGGTCCCAGCTCCAGGCACCACAAACACGCCAAACAGTAATCTGTCATGGACATTTGCCTGTGACCGGCCCCACATGGTTTGAAACCAGAGGGTTTTTTGGGTGACATCCTCACACCAGGAGATGAATTCTCAGAAAAAACTTCTACAAAAAGTTGACATAGGACAGTCAAAAAATGACTGAGAGGTAGCTCAATCCAGATTAGCGCTATCAGGCACAGAAAGAAAAGAACTGACATCAGAGCTCAGAGGTGGTGCCTATATAGGTAATGCGCACGTCACTTCTGGCGTGGATGACGCCGACACTTGGTCAAATTACGCCACCTACCGGCACACAGGGGTAGAACTCAAAAACCTTCCGGATACCGTCTAATGCCTGAGGATATTCAAAGGTAAGGAATCTGCAGCTAGAGTCTCTATCAGATATTTGTAGTACAGTCATACCCAGACTACGAGAGATTTAGGTTTAGTTATGCTAAACAAAATATCTATTTATTTATTAATTGATGTATTTATTGAACACATGCTCACTGAAAGCTATCGTGGTGCTAGGTTGTCATTGAGATGCCAAGAAGGCATAATGGTTGAGGAAAAAGATCTCGGATGGCGAAAAGAGTTGACGTCATCAAACGGATTGCAGAACATAGGGGAGCCTGGAGGAGTGGTTTTGTACGGCTTCAAAGTACTTTTGAAAAGAAACTGAGTTGTTTCCCACAGCTGTTTTGCCAATGTTATTAGTTCTTGTCTCACGCTGAGCTTTTCCTATTAAAGTTTGGGATAAAATCATTTATTAAGTATCTGCTTGCCATCAATTCTGAGGTGCAGCTATACATTGAGGCAAGGCACTCAGCCAGCCCATTCAGAGAGCTGTAGATGAGTCTAGTGGCATCAAAAGGATCATCATGATTCTGATAGAGGTCAGGGAATAGAGGAGTGCCATCTTCAAAGTTCTGCCTTTCCCTATGCAGGACTTTACCAGCACTAGGGTATACTCTCTTGCATACACATGGAATGCCAATACAGAAACAAATCAGCAAGTAGGCAGTCCTGGTAAGGGGTTTCAGTGTTAAATTCGAAAGAGAGGAGCAAATAATTAAAAAGTCAAGATAAACTATGCCCCCCAGAGTAGGTGGGTTCCTTTATAATCTGGACGGAGTCCTTGCCCTGGCTTTCCTCAGAGCAGTGTCAATAGGATATATTCACAGTCTTGTTGGCATGGTAAGAGATATCCCTGAAGACTGCCAATTCCTCAGTCTTGAGCAAAACCACCCACAAAGATCCAGAGTGCGTTTTAAAAAGCAGCAGGGATGGTAGATCAAAATGAATGTCTGAGTAAAAAAGTGAGACACATTCCAATGAAGTATAGATTTGGGGGGGAAGATTTCTTTAATGGACATAAAGGGCAATTTTGCACTGAAGATGACAGCAATGGCGCCTGTGCGTTCACTCTTCCTATAAGTCTGGAGGATCTTGAAACTAGCTGGCACTGTAATCTTAAGATGAGGATTCAACAAGGATCCAAGTCAAATTTCACATATTGATGCCCATAGGTCATCTATTAGCAGTGATAGCAGCTGTCAACCGTGTTTGGAATGGATCTTGCATTAAAGTGGCCAGCTTGAAGGAAAGGGAAGAGAGGATGAATCTGAGCTGACAGTCTGGGCAGTGAGCAAAGGATCCTCATGACAGATCCCTAATCGATCAAGGTGTTGCAGTGTAATACCATAGACAGTCAACATATGCAGATTCCAGTGAAATGTTTGCGGGCCCTTGTAATGTAACCTGTCCATCAAGGACTAATGGCCAGTTGGTCCTGACGAATCTGAAAGTTCTTTGAGGATATGTGCAGAAAGGTTTGCTTTCTGCACACAAGCATCGCAGCTACTCCAACTACCTTTCAGTAAGGACTGGTCGGCGTCATATTCTTCCATCAGACAAAAAGACCACTCTGCATTCAACAGCACCCCAAAGGATGGTGGCCAATCAACATCACTTGAACGTGAAAACGAGTCCACCTAGGATGACAGTTTTGAGATTCCTTCACATGTAGTGTGTCAAAAGAGTTAATGCGTAGCAATGCAACTTAAAAGAGAAGGAGCTCTGTGAACTCAAAATCGCAGATGCAAGAGGACTGGAGGGCATAGTAATGGAAAGGTAATTTCAGCGAACAAGTCCCAAATCATAAATGTCAAAGAAGCACTGACGTATGGAATTAATTGTAAGGCATCAGCCCCAGTCAACAAGTTTGAGTAGTGGCGGCCGACACAGATAAAGAGTGGTGGGCGGGTGGAGGGGGCGCGAGGAGGGGGGCCAGGGTGGGGTTTTTAATAATAATTTTTTTTAAAGTAAGACTTACCTGGTGCTGCCGGCCGCCTCGCGCCCCTCTGCTTCCAGTTCCTGGTCCCAGCAGTCCCTTGGACAGCATCACAGACTCCCCATCCAATCCCTGCGCTGCTCTCAAGCATGAGATCAGCGTGGGGATTGGCCTGAGGGGGCTGGATTAATTCTAGTTCAGGCACAGGGAGTCTGTGCTGTTTCTCCACCCTAGCTGTTCAATACAGCAGATTTGGAGAAACCTAAGTGCACATGTCAGTTTGGCTGGCCTAAGACAGTCGGCCAAACTGACATGCGCACTTAAAAGTGCACCTACCAATCCTCCCCCACTCTCCTGGCCCGGCCCGCCTCTCCCTGCACACGCTGCCTCAGCCAGCACCTGAAAAATAAAACAATAATACATTTTTGTTTTATTTTTCAGCTGCTGGCTCTGAGCCAGTGGGGCAACGCTCCTCCGCCATTGTGGAGGAGCCGCCCCTGAGTTTGAGAGAGTGTCCCTAGCATGGACATGCATCAACTGTTCTCAGGTAAGGGCTGGTTGGCTGGCAAAATATTCCGTCAAACAATTATATTACACCTTGGTCAAAAATACCTGCACAATAGTGACCAATGGATGTTAAATGAACGGAAAATAAGTTCACCCAAATGGCATTGATAAGACTCCTTCATGTTCAGTTGGTCAAAAGAATTTAAGTGCAAGAGCACAAGTGAAGAGAGTAGGAGCTCTTTCTGCTTAACCTGAAGCAGGGTCCCGCTTTACCATACAAAATGCCCCATGCATAATCCTGCTCGGCTCATCGAGCATGAATCTCCCATGTAGGCCCCACCAATCACATCTTGACAAATGTGTTAACTTGCCCATTTTCTGAGGCTTCACTGATCACACAACAGGTATTTGTGCCATGCACTGCACTGCGGAGCACACCAGCCCACCACGGTAATTTTCCACAATTACAAGAATAGGTTAGCCCACACGTACGCAAGAGGCAGCTGGTACATTTTGTTCTTTCACAAGCAATATTTGTAATATTTTAGTTATGAAACTTTCCAAGCTTGCTCAAACGAAACCAAAGACGGCTGCATGGCATAGGAATATTCTATAAAAAAATCCTGTTTTCTTATAAGTTTCCGAGCATCTTACGCTAAAATTATCATTGTTTATGTTCTGCGGTCAATCAGCACTGACCACCTGCTAAAAACACCAGTTTCACCATAATACCACTTCTGTGTTCTCATGATACCACTTCTGTGTTCTCAAAAACTTTCCGATGTAACCGTAAGCATGCGGTCAAATGCCTACGTCAATTGTGGTTGGCAGTTCTGCACTAAACCCTATAAAAGATCTGCACCCCTGTCAGTACCCCGAACTCTTCTCCAGTGCCTTGCACGGTGTGGGTTCCCGGTCGACCGTTCTTCATATCTTGGGCCTAAAACACCTGTTCTGAGGTGGTAGTGCTCTTCTCTGAGAGTAAGTCTTTTTGCCTTTGTCATTTTCTCTAACTGTTTTATCCACACCCAATTCATTGCATTTATCATACCTTAAATTGTGTAGCATTGGATGGTGTTGATCTCTCATTTAAGATTTGCCTTTTAGGCAGCTGCCCTTTAATTGATATATATACATATAGCTATTTTGCTTGACTTAAAATGTGATTTTGTATATTTTCATGCATTCATTTCGTCCTGCTCATGCATCAGTGAGCAGCCTTGAACAGCTAATGAATAGATGAATAGTTTTCTGTATTGCTTTCGTATTGCTTAATAAAGTGCCACTGTAGTTCACACCGGTGTTCCTTATTTTTAGAGGAAGCAGAGTACAGGTCTCGCTCCCGTGAGCTGGTAAGCCTAGTGTGACCATCGCAGTCACTTCATTTACCCTCGAACAGCTGGCGACCCACGAAGGTCTCGTGCGGACGGGTTTCTCTGCAGCGCGGACTTGGGACACACCTGTGGCTGCCCCCCGGCCTCTCCCCACCTCATCCCACCGCCACCCGGGTAAGTCAGGGACATTTTTTAGTTTTTTCCTTGCATTTACCACGGTGTCTGGCGTGTCTGGTTTGGAGGGGTAGGTCTGGCTGGTGGGGGTCTCCCCCGTGTTTGTTCCCTGGTTCCCCTGTAGTATCTGTCTTGCCACGACCACCTCTGTGGATGGTCACACCTCGACTGGGTTCCGTGGTTGCCACGCCCCTTCGGTCTGCTCTTATCGGTCTCCTGTTGATTTCCTTGTCATTGCTTTTGGTGGTTATCGCTAACCCTCCACCTACATTGCGCCTCTTTTTCTGTCTCTCACACATTTTGCCTACCATTTGCCACAGTCAATTGGTAGCCAAGGGGGGGTGGAGGTATCTGTCCTTCCCTACCTCCTCACTACCCGTTATGTCCGATAACCCTCTGCATACCCTTGACCTCGCTATCCATTCAGTGCATGGTACACCCACCGCAGTCTACAACGTCACCCTTGACCGGTTTACTCCACTCACTCGCTATCAGAGTGACATCCTCGCTGTCGCTTGGGACATCCTAGGGGTCACTTTCACGCCTACCACTCAAATACGCCTATCCCTACTATCTCTAACAGACTTACCTCCCTCCGCCAACGCTCAATCCCATTCCCCGCCACCTCCAGACACCACTCGCCCTGATCTGCTTTGGCCTGATCAATTATCTAATTCCTCCACCGCCTCCACATCTTCCGTCGCACCCTCTGTCTATTCTGCTTCCTCCCCCATTGTGATTACCTCAGCCGGGGATTCTTCTGCAGACTCCGCACGGTCTCTGCCACCCTCTGAAGAAGCCACTCTCCCTGATCTTAGCGCCCCCGCCTCTCCCCCGTTATCCGCCTCCACCTCTAACAGTGAATACTACCACATACCCTCCCCTGGTAACGTGTCACCACTCATTAGGGCACTCCTGCAGGATTATTCGCCCGACCTTGAGCCTGCGCCTGCCCTCGCCTGTCCACCCTCGTATTCCCGCTCAGTTTAGGGTATGAGCGAACACTCCCTTGACGACACAGAACATCAAATTGCTGTATACACACCTCAAATTGCTGTATATTTGGTTAACAATCAAGTCGTAGGTGTCTCAACCGGTCACCCATCTACCTTTGTCCACGTCACACCCTTGACAAGTGCTGTTCTTATCACCCTATTCCAAGTATTAGGGGTTGACTACACTCGCACTCAACAGATAACGCTCTCAATAGCACCAGCCTTCCCTCACCCCATTGCCCCGAAACCGAAAGGACTTAAACGCAGTAAAAAATAACTCTTCCGGTTCCACTCCTGTCCTAAGTTACCTTCCACGTACTAGGCCACATGAACAGAATTCTGGGAATTTCTGTGCACAAAACACCAGATAGCATTTACGTGCATATCCGCTTGATATCTCCAGGCTTGGAGATACCTACCACATTAACTACCTTCTGGCCACGCAACCGCCTACAAAGTAAGATCATTGCTGCCCTTTCTCGCAACCAACTCCAATTCCCTGATTTCTCCCCTGAAGGAGTATACACCGGACCACAGGACCTGGACTTAAGACAGGAAATATACCTTATCGTTATCCAAGCAATAGGAGACGTGCATCCCAATAATTCCAATACTTAACTACATCTCTTTCTAACTAGCAACACTCACCCTGAAAGTGAGGCGCTCTCACACTAGTGCCCCATGAGTGGCATACTGAGCTCTACAGTGTACCAGACGCCCACTAACTTTCACATATTTTTCATCATACGCCCCCTTTGGCCAAGACACCCACTCCAGAGTAAAATTGCTGAGGCCTGCTTTGACGGCCAGCTTCGCTTCCCCCATTGCACTCCTGCCCAAGAGCGCGACTTACAGGACGGTGTATACCTCATTGTCCTTCAGGCTGTAGCACAAGAACTTATCAGAGATCTCGACCCTAGCACCTGAACACGCAACCACAAGCACCGTGTACCTCTCCACAACAACACCCTCTCCAATTCTGATCTAGCCTAGCGCCCTATTACGATACACCAGCATGGCCACTCCATTGCAACATGTTTTGAAAACTTTCGGAGGGCAGGAACAGCGCATACTCAAACATTGTAGGGAACTCCATAAATTCACAAAAAACATGAGCCATCCCTGGCCATCAGAAGGGAGTTTTGATACAGCTATACTAGATCATGCTACCACCTTCCTAGACACTAAGTACTCCGGCCCCAAACTACAGAAGAGGAAGGCTACCTTAGATCTCTGGCGTGTTTTCAAAGACAAAGCTCAAACACACGGTGACATGAGGCACACAGCTATACCCACTGCTCCTCCGGCTCCCCCACCATACCATATCAGCGGTATGTATACTGAACGCTCTCACACCAAAACACCAGACTTACCACTTAACACCAATGACTTTCCCGCTGCTGGTTCTCAACCACTACCAAACGATACACCCCCCTCACCACCCCCCGGTCCAGACACAGCCATCACGCATACGGACGAACTCCAGACTCCACAAATACCCCTCAGTCACCTATACCCGCACACGAACGAACTCCAGACTACACAAATACCCCTCAGCCACGGCACAATAATGGAGAAAGCAGTATCAGGACTTCCAGGCCATATAGACGCACAACTTTCACTGAAATTTACACCAACCTTAAATACTGCACAACAACACCGAGATGAAGATGAAGACTCTGACTCTTCCTCCCATGCACCATCTCGCTGCTCACGCACTAACAGCAACCCTTTCCTTGACACCATCATGCCGCCATTCCCAAAGCAGTGCCCCTCTTCCCAAAGTCAGCCGCCCTATAACACCACTGCACCTCTGCATGAGGGACTGGGGTCTGGCATTTTGACAACTCACCAACAAATTTTGGATCTCCCCAACACAACTTTGCTGTGCAGGAATGAGGGACAGCTTGCCCCTACAAAAAGCAACACCACCCTGTATGACAACTGGAGAACGCAGGCTGACTTAAACACAAGCATGGAAAGTGTTACACCAGATAATACTGAAACAGGCATATTACACATGCATCAGCCACCAAGCCATACAAGCCAGGTAGACAGATTGAGACGCATGTCCATGAAATTAGAAGAAATGAGGGACACGTTCACTGAACTGTTCGGTAAAACTGACTGTCCAGCGCCATCACAACAGCCCACACTGCCAGTACACCACCTCAGCCAAGACCATTCACAGACAGGTGCCCATGGGGATGACGAGGGGGTTAGAGGATCACACGATAGTGAAGACAGCCATCAGTATGAAGCTGCTGCATCTGGGGTAACACAGACAGCTGCCACAACTCATCAGGCCGACCCACAAGAATGAGCACCAGGGCTGGGATGGACTGCAGCCGTAGCGCTCCCATACCACCAACTCAGGGAGCTCACACAGGCAGGAGACCAAGCAGTAAGAAGAAAGACTAGGCTAACAGAAGCGGAGAAACTAAAGGTCTTGGGGTCACATGGGTGCCCAGATCACATATTATATGACGTCTCGGGCTCTGCTTCCATGCGTACCACTAGAATGAAAAATTATCACAACATATCTCTCAGCAGACCGTCTGCGCAACAAGCTGGCGACGGTCTGACGCCCAATGAGATAGTAACTTTAGGGGAAGGCTCAGACTATGCCGTCAACCCCTTCTCAGACGATTTGGCAGGCTGGTCGGAGCCCCTAGCACCACTGATGCTCCCTTGGCCAAGAGAAGGCTCCTTCGAGCCACAGTACATGGCAACAGCAGTTGAATGTATCCTGAAAGGGCTAGGAGATGAGGATTGGGACTATGATTACATGCAGGAAAGTCTAAAGGTCTGGCAGAAATACGCCCGCCAGCACGACCTTACAAGGCCTACAGCGCCACGCACAGGGGTAACACGCCAGATGCCACTGCTGTACAAAAATGCGAATGATCCCCCCATCTATGTCCCGTGGTCACAACTGGACAAAGAAAATTTTAAAAGCATCTCCCACCCCTCACGGAGGGCGCTGGAAAATGGATTGCGGCTTTTGAAAAACACACCGTAGGTAACAACATAGCTACAGGAGATGTAAAAAGCCTGCTAATCTCCCATATTGGAGAAGACGCAGAAGACCTCTTCACACGCGTTCATGCCAACATCACAAAAATTAACACCAAACATGATGGCGTATCATTTAACACAATTAGAACGCCAGTATGGTCTGAGTTGCGCAGAAAATTTCCGGACGTCCCAGATATTGGGGCTCTATTATCACAGACCATGCAACCAAATGAGGACCCTGCCAACTACCTTTCCAGAATGAAAGAAAAATGGCATCAGGAGTTAGGGGAACGATGGAATGCTACAGGAGGGTACGGAAGACTGTTCTACCACACAATAAAAAAGGTAGTGCCAACTGAAGTGCAGGAAAAACTAGATGGAATATTAGCAATGGAATGTAAGCCATGGCCTGAGATACAAGACCATATCATACATTTCTGCAAAAAGAGGCAGGAAAAGGAAAGGAATAGGCAGTTGGCTATAGAAAATGCCGCTGCCAAATTGGTGCAGCAGAAACTTAATAAGAAAAAGACAATACAGACACAGTCATGTTGGCAGCACCTGTCAGTCAAATGACGGCAGTAACTTCATTCCCCAGGCTGCCATGAATGCTCTTGCAGGCAATACGCAGCCTGCCCCACAACCCATGCAAGCACAGCCTGCAGTACAATACGTACAAGCACAACCACAGCCTGCCATACAATATGTGCAGGCACAGCCAATTGTACAATACATGCCAGCACCACCTACTTATAGTAATGACCTACAGCCCTACTACAATAACAGACCGAACATAAACAGGAACACAGGCGTACAGGGAAGAGGGCAAGGGATGGGACAGCAAAGGTTTCCACAACAGCCAGGACAACTTACCTGCTTTTATTGTCAGAAACCAGGCCACATGCAAAGAGACTGCCGCACTAGACTACGAGATCAGAATCAGCAGTCCATGGGTCCCGGTTACCAAGCACCCCCGCACTTCCAACAACAACAGCAGATCCAACTACAACCCCAACAGGCCCAAATACTATACTCCTATGCCCAGCCAGTCCAGCAGCAAAACATGCAACAAGTGCAGCTCCCAGCGCCTATGGTGGCCCAAGTTCAGCCATCGGTCCAACAGGTGCAGGTTCCAATGCAACAGCCGCAGCAAGCACCTGCATATCAGGTGGCACCCCAAACTCAAACTCCAATGCCCCTAGGAGGTACCATCATCACCCCCAGCAACACATTCACCCAGGGCACCATCCAGCAGTATCAGACAGGAGGGTACACTGGCTAGGACAGCCCACAGACAACTCTTGTGTGCCCAATTTTGTCATGCACTAGCAATACTGAGGAGGACCCTATTGCTTTTGTCACGATAAACAATAAAACTTACAGCTTTCTTGTTGACACAGGTGCCACATACTCCTGTATTACAGGTGGCCCTCTGCCCATTTCAGATCAGATAGCGGACACACAGGGATTCTCTGGGGCAATAGCAAGGGTCCCCTTCACTAAGCCAGTACCAATTGAGGTAGGAGGCCATGTGGTGGAACAACGACTGCTCTACTCACCAAAGTCCCCCGTCAATCTCTTGGGCCGTGACCTCATGGCAAAATTGAACATGACCATCACCTTTGATGAGAATGGCACAATGATATGCTCGGTACCAGGTACACCACTGGCTAGAATAATGGCAGTCACTGTACAATCTTCCTTTAGCAGCCAAGTTAGAGCACGTCCTGTGGATGAGCATGCCTTCTCTGTTGCTGTCCACACCATTGTTGCCAACACTCCCGAATTGAAAGGCCGCACTGTTCAGCTACCCAAAGAATTTCTCTTCAGACCCCAAGCATCAGGCTCACAAATATCTGATAAGCACTTGCTCTTAGGCATATGTGCCCTTGAAATAACATCCACATACAGTGCATTTCTAGCCTGCAATGCTAATGCTCACACTTGGGCTTGTGTCATTTTCATCCAACCTGGAGGATTAGTTAGAGATATTTCAGATGAGCAACTATTTGGATCACCTGAACACTACTCCAAAACTGAGATTGTTTATGACAATGAGGTGCCCCTCTCAGTGTCAGTGGAAATAAGAACACCAACTGTCACCCCCAGCTATGACTCTGTCCGTGAGGCAGATTTGACTGAAGTTCCAGCACATCTGTGGACAACAGGCCCAAACGACGTAGGCCTTATTCGCTCTGCTGCACCATTTAAAATAACACTGAAAAAGAGGTGCTATCCTGCCAAGAATAAGACAGTACCCATTGTCTAAGGAAGCAGAGGAGGGTATTGCCCCTACCATACAAGCATTGCTGGATCAGGGAGTCATATACCCTTGTATTTCTACTTGCAATACGTGTCTTTTTCCTGTGAGGAAAGGCAAGACAAATCAATGGAGGCTAGTTCATGACCTGCGTCCCGTTAACAACATAGTTGTACCCGAGTTCCCCATCGTCCCAGACCCCTCTGTCATCCTCACAAACGTTCCCCCCGATGCACAGTACTTTTCTGTCATTGACCTGAAAAATGCTTTTTTCAGCCTCCCTCTGCATCCAGACAGCCAATACCTATTGGCTTTCTCATTCAAAAATGTGCAAATGACATACACCCGTTTAGCACAAGGCTATTGTGAGTCCCCTAGCGTCTTTAACAGAGTTGTCAAAACAGACTTGTCGAATTTCCAATGTGACAGCACCCTGCTGCAATATGTCGACAACATACTGCTCTGCAGCCCCACAGAACAACAATGCAGGAAAGATACAATTTCTCTACTCACCACATTAGCACACAGAGGGAACAAAGTAGACAAACAAAAGCTACAGTACTGCCAAAAAGAGGTACACTATCTTGGCCAGTTACTGTCAGCATCAGGAAGACGAGTTACACCAGATCGAGTTGAAGCAATAAAATGCACCTCTGAACCACAAACAGTAAAAGACATGCAGAAATTCCTAGGATTAGTGAATTATGTCCGCCAATGGGTCTTTGATTTCTCCACAATAACCGCCCCTTTACTGAAAGCAGTTAAAATGGCCAAAGACAAACACCACAAAATAGATTGGACACCTGAAATGAGAACAGCCTATACCCAGTTAAAAGATGACATCACAAATGCACCAGTGTTAGGATCACCTAACTATACCAAAGAATTCTACCTATTCACTCACTGTGATGGCCAAGTTATGACTGCAGTACTCACACAGAAATACCCCATGGGCCATAAGCCCATTGCCTACTTCAGCGGCATGTTGGACTCTGTCATGAAAGGTCATTATCCGTGCGAGCAAGCTCTCGCTGCCGCAGCATTCGCAGTAGAGAAAAGCACCCCCATTGTCATGGGTTCCCCACTGACTATGTACACTGAGCACGCTGTCTTTGCAATTATACAAAAAGCCAAAACAACATTAACAACACAAAGAGTATCAGGTTACGAAGTAATCCTATCATTACCTTCTCTGAAAGTTGTCAAGTGCCATACAATCAATCCTGCCACGTTCTTTGCCCACCCCATCCAAAGCTCAGATGATGACCCCCACGATTGTGCCACATATTCACCAGATGAGTCAGGAGCAGCTAAAGAGGACCCCTTGCCAGACAGTACTGTATATTTTATAGATGGCTCCTCTACCATTGATCAAGAAACTGGGATCAGGTACACAGGAGCTGCAGTAGTTAGAGCACAGCAGAATGACTCCTCTGATTCCCTAGACATTGTACAGCAGCTTATATTACCATCACAATGGAGCTGACGACCGCATCACTATTTACTCTGACTCTGCATACGTCACCACAACAACACACTCCAGCATCCTACGCTGGAAAAGGCGTGGCTTCCTCAAATCAGATGGTACACCTGTGATCCACAAACAATTATTGGAGGAACTCATAGAGGCCCTTACACTGCCAGCTGAGGTAGCTGTAGTCAAATGTGCAGCACACACCAATGGTCAGGATTTTGTCTCCAGAGGTAACGTCCTGGCAGACTGGGCAGCTAAAGCTGCAGCAAGAGGACCCCCAGCTGAAGCAACAACAGAAGTTCTGTTCACCCCTATCCTACTTGCCCAAACACTACCTCCAACAGAGCAGGAGCACATGCCTGAAGACACTTTCGACCCCGACTCCCCCTATACTATGGACACAACACAACAATATGATCACATCGCACAAATACACCTCAGAGAAATACAAGAAAGTGCACCAGATCAAGAGAAAGAGTTGTGGAAGAAGAGGGGAGTGCAACAGGATTCCGCAGACTTCCTTTATAGGCAGACAATGACAGGGAAACCTGTAATGCCACAGGCCTTATTGCAAGTGGCGTTAGATCAACTGCACCTTCCTACACATGTCACCCGAGATAACATGTCCACAACATTACAGACATTGGTTCATTCCCAACGTCCACGAACAAATGCAACTTTTTGTTAATAAATGTCTCATCTGTCAACAATACTCACCAAACCCAACTCTCAAAACAGTTGCCTCCACAATTCCAAAACCATCAGGCCCCTTCAAAGAACTACACATTGACTATGTCGACATGATCGATCGCTGCCAAAATTACCGCTATCTCATTGTAGTAGTGTGCCCATTTTCACGCTGGATCGAAGCTGGACCATGCGTCCACTGCGATGCCAAGGCAGCAGCCACATTCCTACCCCGTGAGGTCATTTCCCGATGGGGTGTGCCCGACGCCATCCGGTCCGACAATGGAAGTCATTTTTCAAACGCCATCTTTTCCTCCCTGACCACAATGCTAGGCATTAAACACAAACTGACATCAGCCTATCACCCACAAAGCAATGGCCTTTGTGAACGCCTCAACAGCCTGCTCAAAAGTAAAATAAGTAAAATAAGTGCCACAATTGGAAAGAAATGGCTTTACTGCCTACCAATAGCTCTCTTTGCACTAAGAAATTCTCCAAGTTCGGATCACCACCTCACGCCCCATCAGCTTGTCACCGGACGATCAATAAATGTAGCTATCCCTTCCACACGGCCCAAAACTGGTAATGAATCTTCTTCTGACATAATTAAAGCTGAGCTTTACGACTATTTGTGTGCACTAACAAGCGCTGCGCAGTTCCTTTCTACCCAGGTATCAAAAAGGAAGGAGAAGGGCCCACCGATCTTGAGCTCCCACCAATCCGTCCTGGAACACTGATCTTTGTCCGCAAAAACGTCCGACGTTGGAAGGACCCCAAGTTTGAAGGGCCCTACGCTGTCATAGACTCATCACCAACTGCAGTACGAATAGCTGAAAGAAAGGCATGGATCCATCGCAGCCACATCCGTCTAGACCCTGCACCACGGCTACTACAGACAATGGACTAAAGGAGGGAAATGCCATACTACTGGGACCAGTAAAGGAGGACAGCGGGTTTCCTTCCTCCTTTGACGAAGAAGAAGACGATGCTTACGTGCACATTGATGAAGACCATGGCAACAATGATAAGATATGTATTATATCTGTCCTATCATTCTGTATTATTACTGCAGTGGCACTTGCAACATTTAACTGGTATCTCTTGTACCGTATTACTATAAAGGTGTATTTTCCTGCAAATACAGCTACTAGCGATCTCACGCTTTTTATAACACCACCACCTGTACCGGCAGTAACATATGCTCAAACACATTCACAACACAACACTGAAGGCCCACAACACCCTGACAGTACCACTGATAGCACACACACTAGCATACATCCTACATCCCCAACTCCTATCCCGGTTCAAGTTACTACTCCATGGGACATAGCAATAGGTCCCCAATTGCCCCGCCGCTCCAACTCCCGCAACACCCGCAGGTTCAGACGAGGTAGGCCAAGGATTTGGAGGACCCGTAGACCAAGCAAAAAAGACGCAAACACCACACCAGAGTGGGCCACTGCTCTTCAAGACACAATAGTTCACGTTGCGGACCAGCATCCCATGCCCGCCTTCCATTCCACACGTCCTGATTAAATTAGCAGAGGATAATGGAGCACATAATGCCTTATTAGATAATATGTGGTATAGGGATATGACAAAAGTGGGAAAAGAGGTAACAAACGAATCATGTTTTGTGTGCTCACACATTCCTCATGCAGTGGGCGCAGACAAAATGATTTTTCCCAGAGAAATTCCACCAACTGCCAAATGTCTCCTCCATCTGTTTCTTTGCCGTATATACGGCCTAATACAGCTTTTGTCAGCAGAAATGGACACTGTGTTTGTGAACACCACAGAGTGGGATTATCATTATGTCACACACAGGGTTGTGTCCGATATGCCAGAGTTTGAAAGGGAGATGGAAAATATATATAGAGGGATGGTGACTCATGATGGCGCTTCAGCCCGGTTAATACAGGAATATGAGCGTGGTTTTCAGGCAGTTATTCAGCATTCTCCACACCACCCGCCATATGCGAAAAAGACGAAAAATTTCAAAAACATGTCTCCATAGTTTCAGAGGATATCGAACAGATTGGCCAATGTCCCTGCATGTACAGGACTGTGCTACGCTTACTGGCCCATGTTTTCTTTGACAATAAGTGGCATGGTCCACACAATATCACATGTAAGGCAGCTTCCTTAGGTAGGCCTTTCACAGTGACAGAATAAGAACAAAACATTGATTGGGACGTTGAGACACAGTGCAAAGAGGTTTGGGCACAAGCAACTAGAAGGTACACCTTTGGTAAGGGCACGACCTACCAATGGAAATAAGCCTACAAGCTAAAATATCCTCTCCTCTGTTTCTTAGGTAATGGCACTATTTCTGTGGGCCGCAATACCGGATGTAACAGCACCATCTTTAATTTGGACCTCCAAGACGGCACCTCCAGCCTCATGGACATCTACTGGGCATGCGGAGAACGCCTCTATCGCTAGTTACCTCCTCGATGGCGTGGCCTGTGCACCATGGTCACTGTGCACGAGCTGCATCTGGTTGTCCCGGCATCCAACATTTCCCATGTGCATACCCACCCGATGACAGGTGATGTCACCCTGCTCCACCGGCACCGAAGGAGTGCTCAATATTTTGCTAATGACGCCTTTCGCGAAGTTCCTCAGGAATTTCGCCTTTTCAATGACGCACAGGAATTCTTTGGGGGCCTGTGGCCCATTTGGCAAACATCAGCTAATGCCAGGTGGCTGCAGGTCACACGGTATGAACTTATGACACTCATCAACAACACCCGAGATGGGTTCAACGCAATAAAGGAAGAGCTACGGCCTTTAAGGCTTATGGTTCTAGAGCATCGATATGTTCTAGATCAGCTCACTGCTATGGAGGGTGGACTATGCGCCAAAATAGGGAAGTCCTGCTGCACGTTCATACCATCTAACGATGCCGACAACGGGACGCTTGCCAGAGCAATTGAGGACTTGGACAAACTGGGAAAGAAGATGCATGAGGAGGGAGGTGCCGAAGCAGACCTTTTTCCTAATTGGTTCAACATGGACTGGATGCCTTCATGGCTGTCTGCTATCTTGAAAATGTTTCTACCTATGTGCTGTGTGTTGATGCTAATATGTTGCGGTGCACAGATAATAATTAAATGTGTCAAGAAATTTAGCGCTAAGGTGGTGGGAATGAACTACGTAAACGCAGGCACATATACAACAACACATTACCAGGTCATGGACCGTGCCCCAGGGGATGGGGATGGGCTAGCACAAGTAGAATTGACAGAACAGACAGCTCCCCCACTACCCCCACATAGATACACCCTAAGGGAGGAACTTGCCACTCATGAATATGAAGCTTTAGCTGACAAAGATGAAGGAGAGTATGTTACAATAAGACCAGAATTGTGCTCCTATGTTAATGACCCGCTCTCGATGTACCAAACAGAAGAAGGGCCAGCAAAATATTGTGTGAAAGTTTTGTTCAAAAATGAACAAGAGGAGGGAAATGAAGCAGGGTCCCGCTTTACCATATAAAATGCCCCATGCATTATCCTGCTCGGCTCATCGAGCATGAATCTCCCATGTAGGCCCCACCAATCACATCTTGACAAATGTGTTAACTTGCCCATTTTCTGAGGCTTCACTGATCACACAACAGGTATTTGTGCCATGCACGGCACTGCGGAGCACACCAGCCCACCACGGTAATTTTCCACAATTACAAGAATAGGTTAGCCCACACGTACGCAAGAGGCAGCTGGTACATTTTGTTCTTTCACAAGCAATATTTGTAATATTTTAGTTATGAAACTTTCCAAGCTTGCTCAAACGAAACCAAAGACGGCTGCATGGCATAGGAATATTCTATAAAAAAATCCTGTTTTCTTATAAGTTTCCGAGCATCTTACGCTAAAATTATCATGTTTATGTTCTGCGGTCAATCAGCACTGACCACCTGCTAAAAACACCTGTTTCACCATAATACCACTTCTGTGTTCTCATGATACCACTTCTGTGTTCTCAAAAACTTTCCGATGTAACCGTAAGCATGCGGTCAAATGCCTACGTCAATTGTGGTTGGTAGTTCTGCATTAAACCCTATAAAAGATCTGCACCCCTGTCAGTACCCCGAACTCTTCTCCAGTGCCTTGCATGGTGTGGGTTCCCGGTCGACCGTTCTTCATATCTTGGGCCTAAAACACCTGTTCTGAGGTGGTAGTGCTCTTCTCTGAGAGCAAGTCTTTTTGCCTTTGTCATTTTCTCTAACTGTTTTATCCACACCCAATTCATTGCATTTATCATACCTTAAATTGTGTAGCATTCGATGGTGTTGATCTCTCATTTAAGATTTGCCTCTTAGGCAGCTGCCCTTTAATTGATATATATATACATATAGCTATTTTGCTTGACTTAAAAAGTGATTTTGTATATTTTCATGCATTCATTTCGTCCTGCTCATGCATCAGTGAGCAGCCTTGAACAGCTAATGAATAGATGAATATTTTTCTGTATTGCTTTCGTATTGCTTAATAAAGTGCCACTGTAGCTCACACCGGTGTTCCTTATTTTTAGAGGAAGCAGAGTACAGGTCTCGCTCCCGTGAGCTGGTAAGCCTAGTGTGACCATCGCAGTCACTTCATTTACCCTCGAGCAAACCCCACAAGTGAACGCGGTTCAGAGAACACAGTCATAGAAAATGAAGTATAGCACACAAGTCCAAATACCCACAAGTCACAGCTGCACTCACACAAAGAATGCACCTTGAGGCAGCAGCCTGGGTCACCAAGGTGGATAGTGTTTGTATCACAACCAAATATTAACCATATTATATATTGGGAGAGGATGTAGCCTTACGGCTAGAGCGGTCGACCGCGGAGCTGGGGAACCGGGTTCGAGTCTCGGCAACGACGCTCAACATCCTGTGATTCTGGGCAAATCACTTAATCTCCCCGTGCCTAACAAAAATGAATGTGTCCTCATGTAACGAAACTGGTGCTCATGTAAAGCGCTCTGATACCCGATGTCTCGGGTCTAGTTCGCACTATATAAAACTCAAAAAAAATAAATCATCCTTAAAAATGACTGATTGGATGGCACATCTTTACCCCAGACAGTCAGGCTGCACTACAATCAATAGTACCTCCAAGATGGTACCAAATGATTGTCACATGTACGTGAAAACGAGTCCATCCAAGATGTCATTCGTGAGACTCCTTCCCACTCAGTGATCCAAAAACATAAATGGATTCTTTCATGCATGATTGTGTCAACTTGTGGCCATGCCTAAATTCACAAACGCTAATGAGGAATTGGGTGCCCAACTCAACTATGTCACGCTGGTGGTATACTAACAACAGATACTCTGCTACCATATACTCACCTGGGCCCATAAACACAACACACTCTGAATCAAGTAGACCGCTGGGGTTTAGTTTATAATTTCATATTTCTCAAGATTAGTTAATTAACATTCCTAACTAACCTTTCACTGATCAAAAAGTTCTTTCCTCTGGTCGATGGACCATTAGTTGAACTAATTGATGGTGATAATGAACATAACTCTTAACTGTTCTTTAATTAAAGAAAATAACCACAGACTCGGGAAGTTTTAAAATCTTTATCTAAATTAAATGAATGTGAACCATCTCAAAATTTCAGCACAAACACCCTCATTCGTAAGAGTGTAAATTCAATCGAATAATCATTAAACAAAAATACTTCAGACTCATGCAATAACTATGCTCAGAAAAGAGAGGATAGAGAGAAAAGAACATCTACAAACGGACAAGAAATAGTAATTACCAAGGATGGTGTGAAGACCAACCCCCTGGCCAAAGGGCTGGTAAGGGTCCCCCGAGATAGATCAGGAGACAAAGACTTCAGGACAGGAATCAGGACAGGATACTTAACCTCTCTAAATACCGATGACTGCGTAGCACCCCTCTCTGACACTCTCTTCCTCCTCGAGATTCTTCCGCGATCTTCTTATCTAACCCAATTTAATTAGGATAGAAGGTTCTGCATTCGGTTTCTTCATCAGCATCTCACAGCGTCTCTCCCAGCATCAGCACCACCCACAGCACCGACAGCATCCCGAGCTCTCGCTTCTCTTCTCTAACTAACTAACTAAAGCTACCTCAATTAAACCTTTCGTTCATCATGTACCACCCACTAAAGTTTCAATATCGTAAAAATACGAAATCTAATTGGTCAGGCAAGGGGGATGATCATCACACCATGCTTACATATTACTTTTATTCTATCAATCCATTGTTCACAAAACCATCCCCTTAAACTTTATTAATTTCTTTCATTCCCATACATATCCAAACTTTATTAGCAACATTTATTTCAAAATCATGAATAAGAGTCTTCTTGGCTGAACTCTTCACCCTCCGTTCTCAGGGCACATCACTCTCGTCCTTGGACGACTGTCAAATCCTCGGTCATCCTTCCGGGTTAACTTTCTTGTGGGCCTGCGCAAAAATCATGTGACTCAGCTTACTTTGGTCATTCACGAGAGGCCCAAATGCGCACTAATAATAAAGTCAAAAAGACAAATGTTACTTTCACAAATAAATGGTCTCACTGTATACCACCCATCTCTACTCTAACCCTCTTTACTTATTAATACTTTCCCCGCATTAGCATTAGTAAAATAGCTGGTTTTCATTTTGGCTAAGCAGATGCCATGCACGTGAGTCTTCAAGACTCCATTTTAATGCCTTATGCACATGCGCTAGAATTTACCTCCAAGCGTTACCTCGTCATACTGCGTAGATGCAGTCGACGCATGCGCGGTAAAGATTTCTCCGTTTAAAGCTGTATTAGTCAGTTTTCATTGTTATTTACATTAGTACACACATAAGCAAGCTTCGCTAACCCGCGTGTTTCTGTGGTGCGTGTTATTATTTACAAGACACGGTTAGTAATTCGTTAGCAAGTTAAACGAGAGGATTACTTTCGAGCAAGTCTCTTTCTTTACGAGTCCTTGCTCCATCAATCCCCTCTCTGATGGCATTTTAAGCCATCACAAAATTACCCATCCCATCCCAGATGCCAACTTTAGCACATCTCAATTTTCTATTTCTTTCCTAATTTTTCCATTTGTTATTTCTTTTCCTTCTAAATCTTTCATCTTTTTATATATTTTTCCTTTCATTTCTTCTAGTTGTATCTCCTCATATTCTCTTTTTCGTTTCTTTCCTTTTCCCTCTCTTTCTAAATGTATTCTTCCTTTCCCTCTATTTCTACAACATTTATATGTAATCATTAATATCATTACTACTGTCATTATCACAACTAATGGTAATATTATTTGACCTAGAAAACTTTTCCCAAAATCAGTAAACCATTTCCCTATTGATGTTATACTCTTTGTTAGTTTTCCCCACACACTATCAACCTCCAGTTGGGTCAAGTCATTATGCATTCTTGTAATGTTTCCAACATACCCTTTAATTTCTTTGCTCTTGTCCGGAATATAAGTGCAGCAATGTTGAATTTTCAACATACCACAGACTCCACCCTCTTTTGCTAATAAAATATCAAGAGCAAGACGGTTTTGTAAAACCATAGACCTGATTGCAACCATCTCTGTGTTAATCATCAAAAATCCCCCTGCTGTGTCTGTAGAAAGACGATCAACTATGGTTGATAATTTACAAATTTTCCGCAAATTAAGGATGACTCCAACTGAGGGTATCAATGCACTAAATATATCCCCTACTATTTCAGAAAAACTAGCTCTTCTTCTACGTGTTAGTTCATTAGATTTTTCCATTGATTCTGTCCACATGGTATATTTTCGGGAAAACTATTCCAAAATAACAGCTCCCGTACCATCTTGCAGGTAACCTATAATAGGCATTGTTCCCGCAGACATAATAAACTCCTGGAAATACAGGATCAGTTCCCCCTTTTAGTCCCCACCCTCCTAAAATTAGGAAGTTGTGTTCACACTCACTGGAACCAATGTAGTTATTATTGTAATCTGTCTTTAATCTATGGAGGCATAATTTTCCCTTTTTCACAAAATCCAGGGACATCGCACCATGAGCTTTGCCCTTTGCATAAATTCCCTCTTTCTCATGCCATGGAGGTACATAGGACTTCTGTTCAGCAGCTTTCTTTGTTAAATCCTGTCTCCTTTCTTCTACTAAATTCAAAAACTCTTTTTCTTCTTCTCGTAATATACATGTTAAGTTATCCTTATGTGCTTGAACTAGATCTATTGAACTCATAGTTAAGAGAAATTCACCCATAAACTGCGCATTTTTACTTCTAACTACTGGATTCATATTCTTTCTTATAGGTAATTCTGAAAATACTACATCTAGGTTTGAATAAAAATACTGAAGTTTCCCTGTTGTATAAAATAAACTTGATAAAACACTACATGATATTCCATATGTTAAAGGTATATGGTGATACGTCACCCCCTCTGACACTGATGAAGGTAACTTCATACAAACATAACAATTACTAATCTCCATTGTATTAACGTACTGAAATAACAATTTAGTAAACACATTTGAAGACGTATTATAGTCTGATTCATTATGATAATTTACCTCATCTTCTACCCCTATTTCTATTTTAGTTCCCTTTATTCTATCTACCTTTTCATTAGTAATTGTATTATTCTTGTCACTTGTTTCCATTAGCAAAGGTACTCCTACTGTTAGGAATAACCATACTAATACTACCAATAAAATACTACAAAAACAAAATCTAAAACATTTTCTTTTTAAACCTCGTTTTGGTCTTTCTGTGACTTCAACTTCTGCAATTTCAATTTGAGAAAATTTCTTCTCTCTTTTTCTTTCTTTGTCTGTTTAATTTTTCTTTTTATTTCAAGGAGGTCTCAATTTGCTTTCATCAATCTGTGCAACATGAACCCTTTCTGTTTCTTCACTTAAATCTAAGTTTTCAAATTCTTCGAGTATAACGTAGGTCCACTCAGGGGCCTTGTATTTTCTATTTAAATTTCTTAATCTTGGGCTTTTTCGTGTAAGTTTTACTAAGGTTTGTTTAGATTGCGTTTGACTCAGTAACTTCGTTTACTTGTTCTGGTTTCTTTTCTGATTTTCTCAAATAATACCTTAATTTCTTCACTCCTTCTGGCCAATTGTCTCCTTTTCTAACTCTTTTGACCTGAACTGCACTTTCACCTTCCCTATCTCCTTCTAGAGTTCTTTTATTTTCACTTAATCTAGGCACAATCTGTCCTTGTTCTCTATTTTCTGTGTTTGGACCTTCCTCTACTTGCACCTGTTCAGGTCTTATTATAATTTGTTCTTCTTCTTCTGCCTGAACTTGTTCTTCTAGATCTACCTGATCCTGTTCAGGTCTTATTTCAGATTGTTCTTCTTCTGCCTGAACTTGTTCTTCTAATTCTGCCTCTCCCTCCTCAGGTTTCTGAATGTCTTTATTTATTTCTACCTGAGTGTGTTCTTCTTCCTCTGTCTCTTCCTGTCTACCTTCCTGCCTTTTCAGTTTTGTTATTCTTCTTGTTTCGACAGCATCATCAGGTATTTCAATTACTGGTATCCACTCTTCCTGACTTGTACTTGGCTGTTCGTCATATAGTTGTCTTTCAGAATCTATCACTCTACATTCTTCAATTTCACAGCTTTCAACTTCTGACGTTTCAGCCTGTTCAGTCAGTGGTTGCTCTTGTTGTTCTGATGGGCTCGGAACTCTTCTGGTATGACTAGCATGAATCCAGTTGGGCAAACCTGCACACTTCACTGCCGTGATAGTGACTAGTATGACTTGACGTGGTTTATCCCACCTTGGTGCTAGACACGACTTCCTTGCGTGTTTCTTCACTAACACCCAATCTCCAGGATTCAAATCATGTGCTTGGTCTGGCTGTCTTTCAACTGTGTCTTCTCCAACCTGGTGAGAGACAGAATGCACCATTTCAGCCAATCCTTTGCAATAGTCCAATACCAGATCATCAGTTATAGTCATTAATTTATTTCCAGGAATAAATGCTTGTCTCATTGCCCTTCCCATGAGAACCTCATGTGGACTCATTCCTGTTTTTCTGTCTGGAATACTTCTGAGACCCATCAATACAAGAGGCAATGCATCTGGCCATTTCAGCATTGTGGATGCACACACTTTCCCTAGTCTTGACTTGATTGTGCCATTTAACTGTTCAACTATTCCAGAAGCCTATTCCAGAAGCCACTGGTTTTTCTCTCAGTCTTGGAAAGCATAAGCACAGAGCACAGAGCAGTTTTTGTTCAATGTTAAATGCAGCACAGATTAATCGAATTATCTCATTATTAAAATGAGGTCCTCTATCTGATTCCAAAGTGACTGGAAAACCAAAACGAGGAATCAACTCCCTCAACGATAGTTTAGCAACTGTAAGACTGTCATTTCTTCAGGTGGGGTATGCCTCCACCCATCTTGAGAACAGGCATACTATGACAAGTACATACTTTAGTCCATTACAAGGAGGCAACTCAATGAAATCTAACTGCAACCTGGTGAAGGGTCCTTCTGCCTTTCCAATCTTTCCCCAGCTAACCACTGTCTTCCTACCTGGATTTTGCTGCTGACAGGTTAAGCATCTTTGGCAAAGGCTCTCTGCGACTACCCTGAATTTCGGATTGTATCAACTCTGTCTGAATAATCTGCTCATTGAATCTCTCCCTATGTGTGTTGCTCCATGATATACTCTTGCCATTTTAGAGAGCAAACAATCTGGCATGACTGGTCTTCCATCTAAATACACCCATATTTCCTCTTCCGACCTTTTTGTACAAGCTGATTTTATCCAAATTTCTTTTTCTTTTTCCTCAACTTCTTCCTGCAACTGTCTAATCTCATCCCATGTTTCTGGAATTGAGAAAAACATAAGTTGGCAGCTGGTTTCACCCGTTTCAATTTTTCTGTTTATTGCCATTGTATTTCTCGCACAGTATCGAGCAATTTGGTCAGCATATCTATTGCCAGCTGCCACATAGTCATTTCCTGACTGATGTGCAGCGCATTTAACAACTGCTACTTCTTTTGGCAATTGTAATGCTTCCAGCAGATCTTTCACATTTTTACTGTTTCTAATAGGAGATCCTGAAGAAGTCAGAAATCCCTCTGCATCCAGAGTTGGCCAAAATCATGCACAACCCGAAACCATATTGACTGTCCGTAAATATGGTTATTCTCCAATTTTTCCCATTTTTGCATGCCTTTGTTAAGGCCACCAATTTGGCTACTTGTGCAGATTTGACTCCCGGTAAACAGGATGCTTCAATTACCCCAGATATTTTACACACAGCATAAGCAGCACTTAATCCTCCTTCTTCATTTCTTAGACAAGACCCATCCACAAATAACTCATGATCAACTTCTTTTAATGGTGTTTCTTTAATGTCAGGACGGGGCTTAGTACACAATTCAGTCACATCCAAACAATCATGATCAATTTCATCTCTTACTTCCTCATTGCATGGATCTGGCAATAATGTGGCAGGGTTCATGATCGTACATCTTATCACTGTCACATTTTCTGCTCCCAAAATCACTCTTTCATACTTAGTCAGCCGACTAGGTGTGAGATGTTGCATTCTTGTCAAAAGAATTTCAACTGAGTGTGGAACGTAAACTTTTACAGAATGTCCCATCACTATTGACTCACTTTGCTCCAGACTCATACAAGTAGCAGCTACTGCTTTTAAGCAGCCAGGTAAGGCTGAAGCCACTGGATCCAATGTGGCAGAAAAATACGCCACTGGACGTCGGCTCAGTCCATGTCTCTGTGTTAAGACTGAAAGTGCACAATTTTCTCTCTCACAGCAAAACAACGCAAATTCTTTTGAATAATCAGGCATGCCCAAGGCAGGAGCCTCACACAAACAATTCCGCAATTTCACAAAGGCCTCCAAACATTCATCATTCCAATCAATTGGATCCTTTGCTCTTTTTTGGGTCAATTGTATCAATGGTTTTGCTAGCATGGAAAAACTGTTAATCCACCACTCCCAGGAACATTCTCATCTCTCTTTGTGTCTGAGGTAGTTACATCTCTTTGATTATTTTTATTCTTTCCGGTGTCACTTTTCTTACTTCTCTTTCTATTTTATGCCCTAAATATCTAACTTCTTGTCGACAGAACTGTAATTTTTCTGGAGACACCTTGTGTCCTCCTTCAGCCAAATGGTTCAGTAATGCAATTGTGTCAGTGACACAATCTTCTCGTGTTTTCGATGCCACCAATAGGTCATCAATATACTGAGCCAGAACTGATTTTCCAGGCATAACTAATGACTCTAAACACTTTTTCAGGATTTGGTTAAAAATTGAGGGACTCTCTGCGTACCCTTGAGGAACTCGGCACCATGCGAAGATACGATCCTCAAACTTAAAGGCGAAAAGATACTGGCTGTCTGGGTGCAAAGAAATAGAAAAGAATGCTTGGCACAAATCAATTACTGTAAACCAGCCTGCATTCCAAGGTATCTGATAAAGGATCACTGCTGGATTTGGCACTATTGGGCAACATGGCACTACAATTTTGTTAATCTTTCTCAAATCCTGCACTATCCTGTATTTTCCGCTAGGCTTTTTCAGTCCTATTATTGGCGAATTACAAGGACTACCCATTATTTCTTTTAAAATGCCTTGTTTAACCATGCGATCGATTTCTGGAATAATTCCTGCTTTCACTTCTGGGCTCATCTTGTACTGTCGTGTGTTTGGATAAACTGCACCTTCCTTCACTGTTACTTTAACTGGGTCTACATTTGACATCAGCCCAATATCTTTTCCTGTAAAATCCCACACTTCTGGATTGACTGTGGCTCTCAACTCTTCCGGCAATTCATTTTCAGTCATTAGTGAAAACATCTCATCTACTTCTGTTCCTTGCTTAACTAGCATCATTTTGTATATAACATCTTCATCAGGAGTCTGGAAAGCGACACCATCTGGTGTACAATAGATCGTGCAATTCATCTTGCACAGTAGATCTCTTCCCAACAGATTTAGGGGACTGGAATCGCAAACTACAAACTGATGCATTTCTTTAAAGTTTCCGATATGCACCTCCATCGGTTTTGTGATTGGGGTTCTAATCTGTTGATTTGACACTCCTACAACTTGGATGGACTCTCCCGAGAGGGGTAGGTTTGGGATGTCTGCTGTTCTCACAGTAGACCGGGTAGCACCAGTATCCAATAGAAAAGTGATGTCTTTACCTTCCACTTTCCCATCAACAAATGGACCTGACTGATCTACCGGCAAGGATGCGCCAAGCACGCACTCCTCTTCCTCCCCCTCAGGCACCGTCATTGCACGAAGTCCGAATTTTCCTCATCATTCTGCAAAAAATATTGTGTAACTGTTCTATTATTCTTACCACTTTCTCCTTGAAATCCGGTGTTCGTACTGAACTTTTGGTGGTTCACAAAGTTTGGCATAGGAGCTGGTGGCACCTGATATTGTGGAGTAACTACCTGCTGCTGCTGATTCATAAGTACTTCATTCTGCATCTGTGGAATTAAATTTTGATTTGGCCCATTATTATTCTGAATACTCTTACACTCGTTCTTCCAATGTCCAAGCTTTCCGCACGCATGACAAGGAAACTTCTTCTTCGCTTCTTCTCTGTTCATTCGTCCTCTAAATTTACTACCATTCGCCACTTGATCATTCTGACTCTGCTCTTTCACTTGATTATCAGTCTGAATATTTGTTTTATTCTCCTGCTGCTCTGCCAATTTTACCTGTGCCCACATCATTTTCTCCTTTAACTTTCTACGCCTCGCTTCTATGTCGTCTCTGCAATATTTTGCATACTTTAAAATTTCATCCACTGTCTTACTCTGCCAACACAACATGTGCTGCTGAATCATCTGACTAATCTCCGGTTTCAAACCATATGCAAACCGATACACAAAATGTCCCATATCCTTATCACCAATATTCTCAAAGCCACTATACTGTTTAAACACCTGCAGTAACCTTTCATAATACGCATGTACAGACTCATTTGGTTCTTGAGTTGTCCTATCTATCTTTACCCAATCTGTTTCTTTAGGAGGAATTTTCCCTTTCAAGAATGTAATCACTTGGTGATATTTCTTCATCACCTCCTCTGAGGGTGCTCCTGTCTTCGAGTCTCTAGCATACTCCTCACTTGGCCAATCAATTGTAATCTTACACTCTGTCCATAAATCAGCAGGTACCACAATGTCAAATAAACCATCCAAATCTTTCAATAAAACCTTTGAAACTTTCACAAATCTTTCCACCTGTTTATACCATTCCACTGGTTTTTCTCTCAATCTTGGAAAGTCATTTGTAAATGACAAAATATCTTGTCTGCTCCAAGGAACATGAACATATCCACCTCCGGGAACCTCTCTCATTGGACACAATTTCTCAACCTTTTCTGTTTCCCTTACTGGAAATGCAGATGATGTTTCTCTCGCTTCAACTTCCTCTTTCTTTCTTATCCATCTAATTCTCCATTTATCAATGTCTCCCCATTTTCGCAAAATATTCATCAATTCCTTTATCTGTAGCCTCTTACCAGAGGCATTTACACTTTCTAAATCCTTGTCAGTAAAATCCACCCGATATGGTTTCTGCAACAATTTCGATTTCCCTATATCTATTCCAATCTCTGAAGCGACTTCTGTTAATTTCTCATGAAATACTCTTGCTCTCCTGGTTATACTCTTACATAAGAATAATAACTCTTCATCATTATAAACGTTCAATCTTTCTATGCTCACACTTCCCACTATCATTTCTTCCAATTCCACTTTCAATCTGCTGATATCTAGAATCTTTGGTGGTGGGTTTCGATTATCTATTTCCTGTGCCCATCTTTCTATATCTTCAGGGGTAACTACTGTTGCACCTCCAGTTCCTATAGGAACCAAAGATCTCTTCTCTCTCAAATTTGTAGGCGTAACTCTTTTCGGAGTTTCTGTTGAAGGTTCTACATTCGGGAGATCCATTAATGAAATAACTGATTCACTTTCACTGACCTGATCATCTGTAATTATTACTTCTTTTCTGGGACTATTCAACGGAATTGTTACAGTTTGTGATTTCTGGCAAGTCTTTTTATCTCCATACAATGGGATTACCGGACCAATGGTCACGGGTACTGTCAAAGCTTCAGCATTCAAATTTAATTGGCTTATTTTCTGAACTAATTCCTCTCTAGTTTTATTTAAAACATCCCTCTCATTATCCTGCAACACCCTATTGAATGACGTATCATGTAAAATTTGTGGGGTTAAAGGCATTCCTATCGCTGGTGCACTTGGGGTAACCTTACTAGTTGCTTCTTGATACGGTGGTGGATTTTTTATTAAAATATCCTCTAATAACTCATCTGATTCACCAAAAACTGTTGTATTCATGTGTTTCGTTTTCTCTTTACACTTTCCTCCAGACTGTTCCTCAGCCATTAACACTGGATATAAACCTTCTGATACCAAAGCTCTCCTCCATTGTTTCATCTGCCCTTCGCATGACTCATGCAAGTATCTGGGGAAAAATCCTCTATATCTCCCACTTCTGCATTTCTCACGTTCATATGACTCAGTCTCCCATTTTTCTAAAGCCTCGTATTGAGTTAACCTAGGTCTTGGTTCTAAATCATTCATTCTCATTCTTAAATTCTGAAGAATTCTCCCGTTAAACGTACCATTTTCAGGAAAAGCTAGCACTCCATCACCTTTCGTATATTCTATCCAATTTTCCAACCACACGCAAGTATGATATCCTCTTTCCATCATCATAAAAGAAGCTAGTGTCTTCGGTGGCGGAATAGGAATTCCCTCCCTAGTCAACACAGGCTTATCTTTCTTAAAGAAATTCTTAATTTTCTTTATAAATGACATTTTTCTCTTTTCTCCATACCTCCTAGATGAACGATATATAAAATTGTATTCTGCAAACCCTTGAAATCTTCTATCTGCGCGTCTCACACTGGCAGTCAAATCAGAATCCTGCATACAATTTCTCTTTCTACCAATCCTAGCGCTGCTTCTAACTAATTATCCAATCAAACTCAGGCTCACGCTCGTGGTCTGACCAATGCCAGCGTGGCCTTTTGTGACGACAGTTCTGCTCCTTACTTCTGACCCCTCCTTTACAAGGCTGCTTTTGTCACACGCCCGCTGTTTCTACCAATCCAAGCGCGGCTCACTGTGACGTCAGTACAACTCCGGCGACTGACCCTCCCTTCACAAGGTAATACGGAAACTTATTTCTTAATACTTTTCATTAAATTCTTTGTTATTAACAACATGAAAACATTCGCTACTTTGTCTGTTCCACTAAACAAAAGGATAGAATTTTTCGACTTATTCTGGAGTCTCAGAATTGCTCCTCTTCTACTGCGGGTAAAAACCTCTGTTTACCCTTCACTCAAGCTCCAGAGAACCTGCTACTCCTCCAGTGTCACCCGTATTGGGAAATGAGACCAAAGTTTCACCAGCGAACCCCTTTGCTATCATTCGCACTCTACTTTTTTACGAAATAGTCCCTAGTTTAACACTGCCAGCCCTACCTAGCTTCTCAGTGTTATTCCAACAGACGAGTAACCTCACTGCAGTATGGCTTCTGTCACCACCCGCTATTCATTTCCCGGGAATTCTGGACAACATAAAACAAAGACGCTAACTCTTTTGTTAAAACATAAATCAATAATCAATCATCTATACTTATCACCAAACTAGTCAATAATAACCATAACTCTGCTACCAGAAAACTGATCCAGCGGTATACTAACAACAGATACTCCGCTACCATATACTCACCTGGGCCCATAAACACAACACATTCTGAATCAAGTAGACCGCTGGGGTTTAGTTTATAATTTCATATTTCTCAAGATTAGTTATTTATCATTCCTAACTAACCTTTCACTGATCAAAAAGTTCTTTCCTCTGGTCGATGGACCATTAGTTGAACTAATTGATGGTGATAATGAACATAACTCTTAACTGTTCTTTAATTAAAGAAAATAACCACAGACTCGGGAAGTTTTAAAATCTTTATCTAAATTAAATGAATGTGAACCATCTCAAAATGTCAGCACAAACACCCTCATTCGTAAGAGTGTAAATTCAATCGAATAATCATTAAACAAAAATACTTCAGACTCATGCAATAACTATGCTCAGAAAAGAGAGGATAGAGAGAAAAGAACATCTACAAACGGACAAGAAATAATAATTACCAAGGATGGTGTGAAGACCAACCCCCTGGCCAAAGGGCTGGTAAGGGTCCCCCGAGATAGATCAGGAGACAAAGACTTCAGGACAGGAATCAGGACAGGATACTTAACCTCTCTAAATACCGACGACTGCGTAGCACCCTCTCTGACACTCTCTTCCTCCTCAAGATTCTTCCGCGATCTTCTTATCTAACCCAATTTAATTAGGATAGAAGGTTCTGCATTCGGTTTCTTCATCAGCATCTCACAGCGTCTCTCCCAGCATCAGCACCACCCACAGCACTGACAGCATCCCGAGCTCTCTCTTCTCTTCTCTAACTAACTAACTAAAGCTACCTCCATTATACCTTTCGTTCATCATGTACCACCCACTAAAGTTTCAATATCGTAAAAATACGAAATCTAAATGGTCAGGCAAGGGGGATGATCATCACACCATGCTTACATATTACTTTTATTCTATCAATCCATTGTTCACAAAACCATCCCCTTAAACTTTATTCATTTCTTTCGTTCCCATACATATCCAAACTTTATTAGCAACATTTATTTCAAAATCATGAATAAGAGTCTTCTTGGCTGAACTCTTCACCCTTCGTTCTCAGGGCACATCACTCTCGTCCTTGGACGACTGTCAAATCCTCGGTCATCCTTCCGGGTTAACTTTCTTGTGGGCCTGCGCAAAAATCATGTGACTCAGCTTACTTTGGTCATTCACGAGAGGCCCAAATGCGCACTAATAATAAAGTCAAAAAGACAAATGTTACTTTTACAAATAAATGGTCTCACTGTATACCACCCATCTCTACTCTAACCCTCTTTACTTATTAATCATCATCATCATCAAATAGCTTTATTCGACGTTTTCAGTCATAAAAGCACACAATTATACACAATCCATTAAAAGACAATAAAATCACCATTGGGTAATGCATAAAATACCATAAAAACATTAATTACAATTATAATTCATGACATTTCTTCAATATATGTCAAAGGGAAACTCTCACTGAACATACTATAAAATTCGAGACCCAAAACTTTTTCCTGTTTTTAAAGGCTACAATTATTAAATTATTTACCAAAATTCATAGCTTTAGTGGCAACCGACTTTAAGTTCATAATATTATTGACCCCCACAATAAAACTATACAATACACCCAATCTGCCTATCAATTCAATGTCTTTTCTAAGCCTTCTGAAATCACACATTAGTTTTTCCTTGCGAACATGCCCTGATTATCCAAGCCCACCCCAAAAATGTGGCCATTGCTATGGCTAGTGCTTCCTTGGTATCACTTCTTAATATTCTAAGTGCTTGGTTCGCACCTCTTGTACCCAATAGCTTACATATAGGGCGCAACCAAGCCCGGCATGGGGCCTGGTAACCTGCGCATTCAAACAAAAAATGGCCCATTGCAGTCCCAATAATATTCAAATCTTGGCATAGATTTATGCTCTAGAAAAAGTCCCGTTAGGGATGAGAGGTCAAACCTAGCTTCCGTACAGTTAAGGACCTTTTCCCAGTATTTAACCTTTAAAATCTTTTTGGGTGGGAAAACATTATTTTTCGGGTCCTCCCATAATTGGCTCATGCCAAGTTCCACTAAAGATCGTTTTAATTCCCTGAGCCATTTTATCTGATGCTGAGTGTCTGCCTTAATTACGTCTAAAAATCCAGCTGCATAATCTGCTAGTTCTGGGGTGGACCACAGCCTACGCCAATACAAAAGAGGGCGAATTTTGGCTAGATATACTATAGGCTTCCTCCCCAAATCATACAACAATGGATATATAGGTGTACTTTGCGGCAGACGAGTAATATGCCTGAAAAACTTGTTTTCGGAGATTGAGAGTTTAGATAAATCCTCATATCCCCAAAGCTCAGCACCATACAATGCAGAGCCCATCACCTTCATATTGTATATTTCTAAAACTGGACTTATTGGCTTCTGGAATGAGGAATTAAATTCTCTTTGAAGTGCTCCTGTTAGTTGCCGATGTTTTAGGGTTGAGATGTCAAGTTGATGCGCCCATTTTAGCCATCCTGTATGTTCACTCCCAAGTAGGTAAACTCCTTAACTTGCTCTAGTAGGAGATTACTCATATATATACCTCCCCTAAAAACCCTGTGCGGATTAAAAACCATCATCTTTGTCTTTGACACATTGACCTCCAAGCCACGTCTTGAGCAGAACTCCTCAAAGATGGTAAGTGCTCTTTGGAGTCCGCTTGGTGTCTTGGAAATGATCAATGTGTCATCCGCAAACATTAATATTGGCACTTTTACTCCTGCTAAAGTGGGGGCATCAGTTGGAGTCGACAACATAAAATCCACTATCCCGTCAATATATAGACTAAATAGTGTTGGGGCCATCACACAACCCTGCCGCACCCCTTCTCGACTGGGAAGGGTTCTGTGAGCTCTCCCTGTTTACCCCACCTGATCTTGGCAGTATTATCCTCATGTAACCGGGCCACTAAAGTCAGTAAGTCCAGGGGTAGGCCCATCTCCTGCAACACCTGCCAAAGTTTTCCACGCGGTACGAGGTCAAATGCCGACCGAAGGTCGACAAAGACCGCATACAGACTTCCTTTGCCCAGTACAACTGTCTTCCAAAAAAGTAAGGTGAATCTAAATACTTGATCAATTGTGCTGGTAGATGATCTAAATCCAGCTTGAAAGGAGGATAAAATACTAAATTCATCAATCCAGCACTGTATTTTATTTAGGACCAGCCTACCCATGATTTTTTGGGCAGCATCTATCAAGCTTATTGGTCTGTAATTACCTGGACGCGCTCTATCCCCTTTCTTAAAAACAGGAATAATTTCAGCTCCAGCCCAGGAAATTGGGACAGCAGCACCCCGAGCTATAGAGTTTGCTAACAAATAAAAATACATACCCCAGCTCTCAATATCGTAAAGGAATACATCCCCCGGAATACAATCTGGGCCTGATGCCTTACCAGTTTGAATAGATTTGAGCACTTGCTTTACGTCTTGTATAGTAAAATATATCTCCTTAAAAAACATTTAGTAAAACAGCACTCCAAGTCACTCGCTTCAACAGCATACTGCGGTTTAAAATAGTTAACCCACTCTTGCTGGGCGACATAATTCGAGGGTGCAATAGCACGTCCCCCACTGCCCCATTTGTAAACATCCCAGAACTGTTTGGCATTTCTCCCTACACAAGCAACCCTAAGTTCCTCCCAACGACTATTATCCCATTCCTTTTTGGCCTTAGCTATTGCTATGCGATAACTGGCTCTTGCTTCTTGAACTGACGACAAAACACCCACTTTTATTGCCCTTCCTACTGCTACACGGGCCTCTTTACAGTTCTTATTATACCATTTATGGGGTTTTTGGATGGGTGCCTTACTAGCATTACCTCCCTTAATAAAATATGTTCGTAAGTAGTTAAAAAAATGGTGTGTATATGGGTAGAATCGTCAGGCGCCCCGGGTTCTCGTCACTCACCCTCAACTTGTGGAGGGCACAAGCTAACTCTTTACCGATACTATCTAGTACATCAGATGACTTTGATATACTCGCCCACTTGAGGCGCCTCATATCATTCGACTGAAAGACCTCTGCGGTAGCATACGTCACATTTGTTTTGTGCCCAGCCTTTGACTCTATTAGGTCCCAATCCAAGCATAACGGATTATGATCGCTTTCAATTCTAACCTGAACCCGCATATCCTTTATCTTACACCATAGCGTCAAACTTACTAGCACATAATCTATCCTGCTACTACAATATCCATTATCATAGGTATTGGTCCCCATTTTGTCTGATGGCATGCGGCCATTTGCAGCCCGTAGGCCCTTCTCTATACAAATAGTGTTAATTTGTATCACTACTTCAGTCCATCTTTTTATTGGTTCTAACTCAAGTCTCGGTATATCCCACTTAGTATCTTCCTCTTCCACAAAGTTACCTTCCTCCCACAGAAGGGGCTCAAACGTCACATTCAGGTCTCCCCCTATCACAATGTTAGGAGTCATTCTACTATCCTCTAAAAGGGTATCCAGGGCGGTAAGAGCACCTGACCTTTTCCCCCTGGTACCACGTATGTAAATGTTAAATAAGTTCAATATTACCTTTTTCCCTCTAGACAAGTGCACCAACTGAATATCCTTGTTAGCTGTCGGTATATCTTCTACATCTAATCCTAGGTTCTGCTTTACCCATATTGTCAGACCCCCTGACGGTCTCCCCTTTGGCCCTTTAATTGCTGGGATAAAAATGTAAGTAACCTAAGCAAAAATGAGGGCTTTCTGCCCAAGTCTCCTGAAAGAGACAGATGTCAAAAGCTTCAATAAAACTGTGCCAATCTGGGCAACCCAATTTGGATCCTAGTCCTGCGATATTCCAGGACAATAATGATCCCTTCAAATCCTCAACCTGAGGTTTACCACACAATGTTTGATCCTTACCCATCACATTCATGTCCTGTTCTTTAGATGCCCTATCCAAGACATATGAGTCATCCTTCGTTAGGTAAACTGGTGGTGGCATACACTCTGTTATCTCCCCTAAATTTATGGGTTCTACGTGCAGCCGTCCTTCCTCGAGGGATTTGTTAGAGGGTAGACCTTATCAATAAGAACCTGAACGGGCTGTGGTGGTCAGTCGCACGCATCCAGGTCAGAAAGGGGGCAAATCTATTCACACATCTAAGGTTATAGACCCTGGGTATACATCCAGGATCCCCCAAGCCTGAGTCCTTGGACTCATACGTAACTGTAATGGTCCCAACGTTTTGGGGAATAATGGCCTATAAAAAAGGCCAGGGGTAAAGCTATAATCTTATTTGCATTGATGTTAGAAAAACTACCCAACGTCTCCAGTAAATGTTTAACGATAAATTCATTGTTAAAATTTAATACCACACAGTCCCCATCCAGTTCTTTCCCTATTGTCCCTAACCACATGACTCTCCTTGCCATAATAAGTTGATTTTTGTCTATCCTATCCCAAGCACCTACCTCCCTCAGACTCTGATCCAACCAATACATAGCTTTATGCATCAATTGGGCAGTTGATTCAGCTTGGCCCTCCCTTAATGATGGCACATTTCCCAGCACCACTACCAAGGGGGCAGCTGCCGGAGGCAATTGCAAGGGCCTGCTCCATTTCTCCATGCCTTTCCCGCCTCTAAAAGACACATCCGTCTTCCTGATTACGCCCATAGAGCCTTGCCTAGGTGGTAGTATACCTAACCCTGTCAGGTCATTGCCAACATTAGCAACTAATGGAACTGGATTATTTGCCTCTACCCTATTATTATTTTTATTGGGCCCAATTGGGCTCATAAGATCTTGAGCAAATTCTCCTGGAGTATCCCCCAGGGAGGTAGGTTCCATGCTCTTAGCTAAGTTGTTATCTTGTGCCGGTACCCAACTTATAGCAACAGGCCCAGGGCACCGTAGGCCCTCCCCCTGGGACCTCTTTTCAGGTGGTATAAAATTGACAGCAGGTATCCCTTCAACACCGTTGCTCATCTTTTCAGGCAATATAGAATTAGAAACAGGTGCCCTTTCAGTACTCTCTAAATTGCTAATTAAGGGGTAAGGGGGCTTACTGTTAGTTATATGAGCTTCTAAAATTCGAAAATTAGTTTTTGATTGCGACTCAAGACCCTTAAGCCTATCTTCGATGTGAACCAGTCTCATGGTAAGCGGATTTAATATAGTTAATATCAGAGTTTCTAGCCTCTGCCATGAGGCTTCATCCTGAAATAGGCTTACAGTATGAGGGATATCAACATTTAAAGTTTTAACCTGATCTACTACTCCTTTATTTATACCTTCCCTTCCCTTTTTAGACTGTTTCGCAATTTTAGCAGGGTTTGGTCTTTGCGGGCCCTCCCCCCTCTTCCTCTTCACCACAGAGATGGGAATTGGGTCAGACACTGGAGCTATATCAGGGCTAATGGTATCAGATGGCTTCAATACCTTGTTAAAAGTACTATCTGTATTACATGTCGGATTTACCTCCAGTACGACACTACTTGGGTTGCATAAACTACTAGTTATCGACCCAATTATCGGGGAAGGACCACAAGCAAAAGATCTTACACCATCTGTATCTAAAATCCCCATGATGGGACCTTTACTTATGGGTTCCAAGGATAGGCGCCGCTCCGCCATCACAATTTCGTGTTCAAGGACAGAAGTAGCTCTTAGTAAAAATGTATCCAAAGTTCCTGCAATAGTCCCATTTCCTGTGGCCCCGACAGCCTGAGCCCCTTTCCCCTTCCCATCACGTCTGTTCATTATAAAGTATAAATGCTTTGACAGTAACCCCCAATAAAAACCCAATCATCCAACACCTAATCTCAGGATGAACCACAAACCCTTTTACCACTAAACTTCAGGGAGGTGGCCCAGTCCAGTCTCTTCCGGTCTTTGACGGGCGTAGACGGGCCCGTCTTGGCCCGGTCTTGGCCCGGGCCGCGCCCGGGCACGCCCCGCGCGCGTCCCGCGCTGCGGGACCGCTGTGTGCAGTTTAAAGCCCCTCCAGGGACCAGCTAGAAAGTGCAGGGTGCGTGCTAGGGCCAAGGGGCCGGCAGCAGCAACCAGAGCAAAGAACTCAGTTCAGCGGTCTCCCGCGCTGCGGGACCGCTGTGTGCAGTTTAAAGCCCCTCCAGGGACCAGCTAGAAAGTGCAGGGTGCGTGGTAGGGCCAAGGGGCCGGCAGCAGCAACCAGAGCAAAGGACTCAGTTCAGCGGTCTCCCTTATTAATACTTTCCCCGCATTAGCATTAGTAAAATAGCTGGTTTTCATTTCGGCTAAGCAGATGCCATGCACGTGAGTCTTCAAGACTCCATTTTAATGCCTTCTGCACATGCGCTAGAATTTCCCTCCAAGCGTTACCTCGTCATACTGCGTAGATGCAGTCGACGCATGCGCAGTAAAGATTTCTCCGTTTAAAGCTGTATTAGTCAGTTTTCATTGTTATTTACATTAGTACACACATAAGCAAGCTTCGCTAACCCGCGTGTTTCTGTGGTGCGTGTTATTATTTACAAGACACGGTTAGTAATTTGTTAGCAAGTTAAACGAGAGGATTACTTTCGAGCTAGTCTCTTTCTTTACGAGTCCTTGCCTCATCAGTGGGATGTGCAGGGTGTGTTCTCAAAACACACAAAAGGTGATGGGTGGATGCTCGCAATAAGTCAAACTACTGACAATCGCTTGGGGTAGGATTCCAACCCATCATTCTTCTACGCACCATGCCTTCTCAGATTACACCCAGCTTTCTACAAATCAGTCCTGACCCAGCTCTAATAGGAACAGACCAGTGTGAACTGCCAAGGAAGGTCGTCTCGGAACCAGAGCACAGGTATACCAGGACCAATTTGCCCTGATTGGGCTCTTTTGGGTGTTCTCCAACACTTCACCATGCATTGGTAAAAGGAAGTAATGTTGTGCATGTAGTGAGCTTGACCATTTTTCAAGGGTGTGCAGATCCTAACCAAAACCCCAAGCCGACAACTGCAATTTTTTGGTTCAATTGACAATCTGATGAGGTTCATACTCTTGTGGACCTATAAGTTGACCATGTATACACATCTGTTCTTGGTAACATCTGAATGAAAAACGCTTACACCACAAGTGTAAATTAATTGTTCAGGATAACATCATATCCTTAGTGATGGATATTGACTTCTCCTCGTATCTTGTAATTAAGGATCCCAGTTTTCAGTTTTTACTGATTTTCACTAATAAATACAGTCAGAAAACAATGTATTTCCTGACTGTATATATTTTTTTGAAGTGAAAAAATACAGAAAATTGTGTTTCTTGTGAACAACTCTCCATGCTGTCCTTTATTAATTCCCGGCCAACATCTAAACTGATAAACAGCACAAGGAGTTAAAAAACACAGTATTGGAATCCTTAAATACAGGCAAATGTTAACATATGTTTCTACATAATGCCAATATTTACCTGTGGATTTATTGTTTTGTTATGTTTGACAGCTTAATTTGCTAAACGTGAAAGACATAAATAAGTATGAGTGCCTGTTTATCAGTTAAATAAATGTGGAAATATGTAATTTTACTACACCATTCATTATCAAAGCACAAAATAAATATGGAAACATGGCAATAAGATGTCCAAAAAATAAATATGGATAAATACAGTTGGAAATGTTAAATAAATACCATAAAAAACTGAAGCCCTGCTTGTAATTCAATGCCTTGCCCTTGGGTGGGGATCTGGAGATTTGTGCACACCCCTTGTCTAAATGCGGAAGAAATTATATTAGCCCCTTGCATTGCCCAAAGGGGTGTCTTTGGAATCCCCTACTTTGCACAAGGGTTGGGGGTCACCTGGTAGCCACACCCCTTCTACAAGGATGGAAAGGTCTTTGGTAGCTAGCCCTGAGTCTTCAAGTGTGTTGAGTATTACATGTCCTTCAACTTGCATAAGGGTGGAGTTATATTTGTACCCCCACCTGTTTGAGGATAGGGGTATTTAGTGCCCCCTCAACTTAGCACAAATACGGGGTAATATTTGGTAGATCCCTCATATTGTACAAAAGGAGGGGTGTTTGATAGCCACACCTCTTGGCCCCAAGGTGAGAGGAGATTTCTTTGCCCAACCCCCTGCTTTGCCCATTGTCATGGAGTATTGCACCAAAAGCATGCAAACAGGGCACTGATTAAAGTTTTAAAATGTATTTAAAAAGTCGTTTATTCTTCTTGTATGTTTCCCGGTGTTGCTGAATACAGGAAGAGATAAGAAAATAATGCAGAAAAATTGCAGTTTTAATAAAAGCATCATTTGTTGTCAAATTTTAGCTACACAAAAATTGATGCTTGATCAAGGATAGGTGTTGGATGGGTGTTTGTTGGCGCCCTGTTTTACCAAAAGGCTAAGGGGCCTTTACCCATTTCCTACCTTGCCCGGGGAAAGGGGTGGGAGGTGATTAGTAGCCCCCCTCTTTACCTTGATGTTAGTGGGTTCACCCCTTCTGCCTGGCCCAAGGACTATAGGGATATTCAGTAGAACCCAACTTGCCGAACGGTAAGGGAAGTTGTTGCCCCATCCACTTCCTACCTTGTCCAGAGATAGAGAATATTTAGTAGTAGTAGTAATCTTTGTCTTGTCCAAGGGCAAGGAAGTATTTGTTGCCCCCACCTTACTCAAGGACAGGGGGTATTTCGCAGCTCACCCTGTTTTGCTGATGGGCAGGGGTATTTCTTTGCCCTATCCTCCTGTCTTATACCAAAGCAGGGGGTATTTAGAACCCCACCATCATGTCAATTCGTGAAGGCATATTTGCTGCCTTCCCCCCCAAATTGCCAAATTTACGGTGGGATTAAACCCCTCAACCCCTAAAAAAAAAAGAATGTCGGAGAGCACACAGCTGCCCCTGTGCCGTGCTCACAATTGTAAATACAGCACCAGTACGGTTGTCATTGGTTCACATTGACCTTGAAAAACATGAAGGTCGGGGCGACTGGGACAGCTGCCCCGGTTCTGCGTAAGCAATTGGAACAGCTACGCCTTGCATAGCAGTCGCAGGTTTGAAAAATGGAACAACGTCTGCGGCAAGCTTTGAGAAAACTCCAAGTGCATTAGGGACACCGATATTGTGTTTTTCGAAAACAAACCCTTATTTATGGAGAAAAAAAATTAAAGGCCTTCACTAGTTTCCAACGCAACATGCTTCTTTTATAAATGAACTCAAACAGAACAATATGTACTTTACCAGAAGGTTTGCCCTTTTAGAATCTCGTGCAATCATACTGTTCAAATCCTTTCAAAGAGCTTTCAACCTTCATGTTAACTTCCAACCATATTATTGTGGGGTTTTGTTGCCACCCAGACCCTTTCAAGTTTTTTGTTTTGACTAGTGTAAACACTTTTCACCTCATTAAAATCCGAACTATTTCTCTCTGTAACACAATCCTTGAAGTATGCAGCTGAACTCCCTCTGCCTGCCTATGAGGAAACATTAGCATGGCTCGAGTCAGCAATATTACAGACGGCCCACTTAGTTGGTTATGGGTCGTAAGTGAACCTTCCCTACGCCGTTCCTCTTTCAAAGCTCGTTTTATGAAACAGGTCATTCGTTAGTACAATTACAAGTTGGTTGTAGCCGCCGTCGGGCTTAATTTACAAAGTTTTGCTCAGAAGTCGACGGCCGGCGCTGTTGAAAGTCAGTGTCGAATACCAAGGCGGTGTAATATTGATCCCTCTTCAGTTTGGGAACTCTGTTGATCCGAACCAACTCCCCCATCCGTGGGCTAAAGTGTAAACACCAGAAGTCTGGTCTACATATGCACCAGGGTTGGATTGGGATTAAAAATCGGCCCGGGCATGCTAAAAATAAGTGGCCCACATTTGCATATTGTCTTTCCCCAAAACAGTGCGTCGGCGAAATTTTATTAAAAAAATGGGGGGGGGGGGTAAAAAAAATGCACAGATTAGTTTACACTGGTGAAACACACCTGAAAACAAGTGAGGCCACTTCAGCTCAGGCCCCCTGCCCCCGCTCAATATGCATACATTAATGGGCCGGCCCAGCGAGAGAAAGGGAGTGACACCTCTGCCTGTTGATATAGTGCACTCACCACGTGCAACTCGCTGCCCCCCACTGCATCACTCCCAAGGAGATGGACAACAGCCATTAAAAGTGGTTTAACCAAGGGCGTAGCCTTTTAATCACATAGACACATAAACTCATTGTGAAATGATAAGTGACAACCATCGTCATAGTTAAGCAAACATTGTTATGAGAACACCGTATATAAGATCAGCCAGATCATACATAATTGTTATGAGAAGCAGGACATAGGGCAGATGAACTGCTCAGAGATTGTGCAAGCAACACATCAGTATCTCTACCTTCCTTCACAGAGGAACATTTAAGAAAGGATAATGCCAAGTGCCAGCAGGCCCCTTTACCTTATCCATCGCCCACACCTTCAACCAAGGGCATACCTTTATTAGTAACATCCAGGGCACCGCATAGCGGTTCGTCCCTGCCATGGGATACCTGCCACCAGGCAAAATCCCCCAAAATGTTCAAGTTCTGGCATCCCGGGGTAGGGCAGAAAGGTCCAGGACCACCAGCAGGTCAGTCCCCCTCCTGCCTGCCCAGTGCCCACATAAATCAACCCCCCTCCAAGGGGAAAGTCCAGTAAATCGGTCCACATTTGGGGTAGCCCCCATTTCTGCTGCAATAAATTCCGCCACATTCTGCCTTCTTCCAGGGTGGGTGGGTGGTTGTGCGAATCCGGTATGATGGATCCCGGTGCTCAGTGAAGGGAAAAAGAGGCCGATCCCTCGCCTTGCGGGGCCTTATAAGCTGTAGTCCCTTGGGCGCCATCCGATGACGTCATGGGCGCGACCCTCCGTTGTGGCGACAACAAAGAAGGACGACTCTCCACCTTGGCTGCTCCTGCCCGGGGAGTGACTAAGGGCGCCCCTCTGCTATATGCCGGGTGCGCCTTCAAGAGGGAGGTAATGGACGCCCATCTGCCTCCAGAAAGGCCACTCAGGCACCCACTGGGCCGCTGGTGCCATCCGAACAATGCAGAAACCGCCCAAATCGGCCCCCCCAGACTGCTCAAAAAAGCAGCCCACAGCTGGAACTGGACACCGGCCCCTCGGGCATTGCCCGAATGCCCGCGTTACCAATCCGACGCTGCCATGCGTTTCTCCGTATTGTTTTATCATTTAATGTTATCTTACTGTGATTTTGTTTCTATGGCGACTTTCGCTGTCCTACATGCTGACATGAGTGACATTATTTGCTGATGTTTTGAACACTGGTGTATTGAATTGAAAAATGCCAATAAAGAAATATAAAAAATAAAGGTCCAGATGTACGACCGTTTTTTGTGGTCGCAAAAGGGTATTCAACCCTTTTGCGACCGCAAAAAATGGTGGTGGTATGTACCAACGCTATTTTGCGAGTCACAGACTCGCAAAATAGCGTTTGCCACTTGCTATTAGGAAGGGGCGTGCCAAGGGCGTCCTTCCTTATAGCGAGTCTAAATGGCATGTACCATTGTTTTGCGACCGCATTTGCGATCGCAAAACACTCGCAGTTTACCACCTACTTCAAGTAGGTGGTAAATCATTCGCAAACGGGAAGGGGTGCCCAGGGGACCCCTTCCCCTTTGTTGAATGGGTGCGAAAATATTTTTTAAGAGCAGGCAGTGGTCCCAGGGACCACTCACTGCCCTTAACAAATGAAACTGAAAAGTTTCATTTTTCTTTTTTAAATGCATCCCGTTTTCCCAAAACGGGCTGGTTTAAAAAAAAAAAAAAACTGCTTTATTGAAAAAGCAGTCACAGACATGGTGGTCTGCTGACCCCAGCAGACCACCATCCCTGTGAGTGCTAGCCATTCCCCATGGGGTCGCAAATTGTGCTTGCCTCATGAATATTGATGAGGCAGGCAATTTGCGACCCCATTGGGAATCGCAGACAGTGTCTGCGAGTCGCAAAATGCAAGCGTCGTACATCTGGCCCAAAATGACGAAGAACAGACACACGCAATTAAACGAATAGTTGTGCAGCTATCCATAGGCTCAAACGTAATAAGCAGCCCCCACAAGCTGGATGTATGACACAATCACGCATGCTTTTACAACACATGCCATTACAACGAGGGCAATACAACGAACGCGTTGTTACCACGCATTCCATTACCACCCAAGTCGTTACAACGACTTGCCTTAGGGAAGCGCTGGACTTTGGAATAGTATATATTACTATTCCAACTCCAGTCTGTGCAACAGTACGGAAGGTGTTGGATTTAAAACCCACAACACGTTCCCTAATGCAAGTCATTGTAACGACTTCCGTGGTAATGGACCGCGTGGTAATGGAACGCGTGGTAACAACGCGTTCGTTGAATTGGCCGTGTTGTAATGGTACTGCGTAGTTCTGGCTGCGTAGTAAAGTCTGTTTCCCCCACAAGCTAGACATTGAACCTAATAGTACATTGCAAACTCTATAATGCAGGCATATAATAATATAGCCATACGGAGGAGGGGGGATGTGATCAAATAAAATGGGGGGATTGGTTATTGTAATTGAACCGTTCGGAGCAATCATTGTAACATTTAAGATATTTATAGATATTCTCCCAAGCATCACAAGCCCACCCATAAACACATCACAACTTTTGACCCTATGATCAAATAAAATGGGGGGATTGGTTATTGTAATTGAACCGTTCGGAGCAATCATTGTAACATTTAAGATATTTATAGATATTCTCCCAAGCATCACAAGCCCACCCATAAACACATCACAACTTTTGACCTTATGAGGATGGTGGTGATGCTCTGCTGGCTGACCTGTCGGGAATGTGTTTCTGAAGGAAAATCTGATTGAGGCTCCACCTTCGAAAACATTGCTGTTGCGCACTTCCAAATAGGGCCCCAAACAGGGAGGACATCATATCTCCCGATTGTTGGCAGATGCCTCGATACCACCCTATTCTAAATGCCCCCCTTATAATATTGTAATGAGGTGCTATTTTCAGACCACTAAATAAGCATTGTACTGCCTACTTTACTCCTTTTCATCTGGTAAATACTACCAATAAAAAAAATATAGAGAAAGGGATAGATAAAGCTTAATCCAAGCTTCCACCTCAATAATATGCCAATGTATATGTATGAAAGTATGTGGTATTTATATAGCACAATCCTAGCAAAAGGCAGTGGAGCGCTGTACAGGGGCCAAGGCAAAGACATAGTCATCATGCGATAGGAGGGGTAGGTGGTTTCTGAAACTAAAGGTGGACTGTTACTACATTATAATATAGTGTCCGTTAAAGAGGTGTGTCTTCAGCTCCTTCCTAACTTAGAGCAAGGTTGTCGTAGTCCTGATGAATGAGGAGATGTTGTTCCAGATCCTTGGTGCATAGATGGAGAAGGCCTGTTAATTTTTTTTTCTTTTACTTCTTTGTCGCCAGTCTCAAGGTGTCTTGGGTGTGGGTGTGCTGAGATTCACCTGAGATGGTAAGTTTGTAAATCAGACTGGCAGTGGTGCTAGTTGTGATGGCTTTGTAGATGATGGAGTTGGTGAAGATGATGTGCGCTGGCAAGGGCAGGCAGTGGTTACATCAGGGTAAGAGCTGTTAAAAATAAAACACAACACGTCAGAAAGCCTAAAGTCCAACTAGCGTTTAATACGAAAATAGAAAGCAGCACAGCAAACAAAGACAATTGTCATTTCAAGTGACCGGGGCTCTTCCTAGAAAATGGTCAGAAAGACTAGTCTTAATACAAAATTATATATGAACATGATACAAGCAAGATTTAAGTTTTCACATCCCCCCTTTTTTCCGGGAGGACAAATTTCACTTTATAACAGTTAAATAGAATAAAAGCTCACAATGTATTTATTAACCTCTTTATTTATTAGGTAGCATCAAACAAAACCCCACAATATTCGAGTTGTAATTGTGTCATACATAATATAAATATAAAAAATGGTTGATTAAAATACACATTCATATTATCAATAGGAGTACAGACAATCCATATATAATAGGAATTTTCAGATAAAATGCCAACGTCAATTAATCTTCACAAAAAAACACTTCATTCATCGGAAAAAAGTGCCAAAGCTGTTCGAAATTCCTCAGTTGATTCATTCTCCTAGTATATAAATATTGAAACTATCTAACACTTTTGATTTTTGCCTGTCATTGGCTTAGCGGAGGACACTGTGCCGATTTCCAGTGTTGCAAAATCAATGACCGTGCAATAGAGATTGATAAAAAATTAATTTTTGTTTGACCTTTAATAATGCCCTATCATGTGCTGAGTGACCAATGACCACTATCCAGGGGTCTGGTAACACCCTTTTCAGGAGCTGTAACTTATATACACACATTTTTGAACCCAAAAAATCCCTAAAACTGGCAGGCATAAAAGATGTAAACCCAATCACCTGGTACAGCTACATTACATCCATCTAGCAAAGAATTACATTCTCTTTAAGTTGGCAGCTCTAAAAGTTTATACTCAAGAAGCAAAATCTCCAACCACTGTTTGGGGAAATTTTGCAATTGGTTACTGTTTGAATTTTAACTAAAAACCTGGGAATCTCTTGGTCCTGTGAGTTCTGCTGAAGAATTTAATACCCACTGCCAATTCCCATTAATTTATTTCTAAAAAGCAATTTTAAAACTAACTGAGAAAAATCACCAAGAACTGAGGATTAGTCCTTCAAAAATTTCATAATTTAGGAAAAACTAAACCAAAGTCAGGACCTATTCTCATTCCCTTGTAGAATACCCTGATCCCAGGTCTTCCTTGCGTCATTTATGATGTGGTTCAGTTACTATTTTGAAGCCCAAACATCCCACTGTTGAATTATTTGATCTGAAAAGTGTGACCACAAGCCCCTACAATTAACCAGATGCAAAAATGGATGACAATTTGGAACGATACATTCTAGACCGATTTCGCTCTTCTGCAATATCATCTCTTTTAATACCTTATATCTTGTTTTTTTAGGGCATTTTGAAGACTTAAAAAAACTGAAGTTGAAGCTCTGTCTCCACTAACATTAAATTAAGGAAAAATTTATCAAAAAAGTCAGATAATTATAGAGCCAAGAAACGCTATATAATAACCTGGCTTGATAATACAGAAAAAAATTAGGTAAGGCAAGACTCTCCTGATCCTTATTTAATTGGATATTAGTCAGTTGAATACGGTAACATGGATTTCTCCACAAAAAGTTCCTAATCAATACGTCAATCTCCTTGAAATAACCTTTATTTAGCTTACTCGGAACATTTGAAAATGTTGGATCGACATCTGGAATGGCGAAACTCTACCTATAATTGACAAGGGCAAAAAATCCCATCTCACTAACAACTTTCTAGCCGTATGCTACTGAGCCCTACAGTTTAGCTCAAATAAATCAGAAAGATTAGATGTAACACAAATTCCTAAGTAACAAATAGGCCGTGATGGGTAGAACTGGCCCCTAATTTGAACTGGGAGATCCAACTGTAAAGCTTGGAATAAGAGGATTTCGGATTTACTGTGACTAATCTCATATCCTCCTATTAAAGTGAACTCATTGATCCTATCCAAAGCTCTTTGAATATTGGCTTGTTCTGCTGATAAATAAAGGATGGTATCATCAGCAAATATTTTTAACTTGGATGCGCCACAGGGAGGAGGTAGAACTAAATTATCATTTTGGAGTAAATAAGCGAGAGGTTCGATGAAAATGTGTACAAAACTGGTGACAATGGGCAAACCTGACGAGTGCAAGGAGATATTATAATTTGTCTTACTTAGCTGAAGGTGACAACAATTCTCGGTATAGCACTACAAAGAATTCATTAAAATTTGAATACATTGTGCTGAAAAACAAAAAGTGCTCAAAATCTGTAACAAGGCTGATCATTTAACTAAATCGAACGCGTTTTCAGCGTCAATCATTACAATAGCAGCTTTGGTCTTATTCACTGCGAAACAGTCTATACCCTGTATCAAATAATTAGTATTGATCATCATGTATCTCTGGGGCAGAAATCATTTTGATCCTTATGAATCAGTTTTTGAGCAATAGGGTTAATTTGATTAGCCAGAATATTTGAAAAAATGTATAATCAACATTAAGCAGGCTGATATGCCTATAAGAATTGGCATTGTTAGCAGGTTTATAATTTTTAAGAAAACATAGTACGATTGATTCTGAAAAAGATCCTGGGACCGGGGAATCTAGTATGATTTTATTAAACAGCTTTATCTTTAAGTCCTGGAGACAAGGAGGGAATTCTTTATAGACCTCAATAGAGATGCCATAATTTCCAATCGCTTTGGCATTTGCCACCAATGCTGTAGCTTCCTTAAATTCTGCTGATGTAATCAGACTCACAACACTCCTCTGCTGATGGTTTGATAATGTTGGAAGCTGGACTGGACCAAGAAAATTCATCATGGCATCTTTTGAAATAGAATAGGGCCTGATTCAGAAAATCATAATGATTCAGGAAAACCTTTCGATATTATTACTATTGGTTGCAAGAGTATTCGTAACAGAGTCTATAATCTCTGGAATGCTGTGACTATTCGACCTCACTATTGTTGCCCACCCTAAAATCTTCCCAACATGTTCACTTTCTTCATAAACGTTTTACAGATCTGTTGTCTCATTTACTACTTCTTCTTTTAAAAATGAGTCTTTTAAATGTTGTCTGGCCCGGGATAGTGATTTACACAGGGGAAATATCTGTGATTGTAAACTTGGACATGTATCCCTTTCTAAATCCTCTTGTAGCCTCTTAATTTCTTGTTTATGCATTATAGTTTTCTTTCCTTTAAAGACAATCACCTGCTCTCCTAAAACATGTTTTAAATGTTTCCCAGACTGTAAAAATCAGGGCGGAGTTAAGGATCAGCCGAAAAAAACCTCAATAATAATTTGGATTCTATGTCAGGACCGGAGGCGAGGGTTATGCTCATCTTTCTCCACTTTATTAACAGCAGCCATTTTAAAGTTAACAGAAAAAACGACTAATCCCATGAACGCCGTAGCTCCACCAATCCGGATAGCCCAGCCTGTTCATAGTCCTTCATCCCTGGTTATTCCTCCTCTTTCTTCGCTGCTCGCAGCCAAGATAAGTGCCCTCTCTCTTTTCTCTCAGAGTTGCTTGTGGCCTTAATATTCTTTAGCCTTTATGTTGCTAGGCGATTTGCTGGTGTTCATTGGTAGTATTTATCCTGTTATCTTATGCTAATTTAGTGCTCTGTTGCGAGCGCGTTAGATGTTCATTGCGCTTTGTTTTTTCCATGCGCCTGAAATTTTGCCTTCGTATTTGCGAAAAAATGTATCTCCTTGTTCCCCACGGGGCGCCCGCTATTCGGGTCGACCCGTGTCTGACTGAGGGAGTGTTTTTCAGTTCCTTCGCGGCCGTTCTGGTGTTCGTCATAGGCTCGGCGGTGCAGTCCTCCCGCCTATAGTGGGCGTGCGAGTCGCGTTCTCTACCCGCGGCGCGCTCCGCATTCCGCGCTTGACACGAATCGGAGCCGGTGCCGCGGGGGAGCCTTCTGTCGCTGGAGAGAGACGCCTGCAGTTTTGTGGGTCTGTACACTGCGTTAGCAGTGCTCTGTCTGTGTGCCTTGCTGCATTAGCAGCTTTTACTTACGCCTTGGGGGTCGGTATTTTCTAGGCCAATTACGCTCCTCAGTCATACACATACGAGGAGTCTGTAGTATATCCCTGTGTATTTGGGTCCCCTCCCAGCACTCATTGCCCTCAGAACTTCAGGGCTGCAGGGTCCCAGGTGTGAGCCCTCTTAAGTGTGCTGCACCACATCATTGGCTGACACCCAGCCACCCATATTTGGGCACACCCGGCCTGGACTGCTAATCATTTGGGTTAATACTTGCCCTCCTTTTCTTGAGACTGTCCCTTTTGAGTGGGTTTACACCCCAAAAAATTTATATTTACCTCATTAGGTTGGTACCTCAGGGATCACTTACCTCTAGTATGGAACACTACTCTGAGGACCTGGGAGAGGAGGACCCCCTTACTGCCTTACAATGGGATGATGAGTTCTATGATGCGGTGGACGCATCGATCCACAGGGCAGTCTCAGAGGCCATGGCACCCCTGGAGCATCGCCTCTCCCGCCAAATTGCACAGGCATGCGAAAAGTTGGCGCAGGCTGTGCCGGGCCAACCGGCCCCGTCTTCACCCCCCCTGACACCCAACCACCCCGGGCGAAGCGCACCCGCGAGGCGGGAGTGGACCCTGACGCTTTCACCCGCCTTAAACAGGCATTTCTGGACAGTACCACCCCGACAGCCCCCCCTCCTGACCCTTCTGACGGGGACCACAGGGACACGGACAACGACGCAGGCCCTTCACGCCCCTGGCTCCCCTCCCATCAGCCACCTGCCCAACCTGACCAAGGCCTCTGTGCAGACATGCTTGACCCAGACAGCATCCTTCACCCGAGGTCTTCGGATTGGGCTCCTTCCGACAAGGTCGCACAATATGTGGCGAGCCGTATCCGGAGACCCCTGGAAAAGGAGGCCCGCAACTGCCTCAGGGCAGAGTGCCCCCGCCCATCTCTGGAGGGCAAGGTAGCGGCAACGCCTGATATCGCCCACGCATGGCTGCCTTCCTCCAGAAATTCTTCAAAGATCCCAAAAAAGGGATAGACAGGTCCTGGCGGGCATGCCAGGACAAGTTACTAGACACCCTGGAGCCCCTCACGAAGATCCATGACATGGCGGAGGAGGCAAAGTCCTCCGGGTCCCTCATCTCCCCAGACAACTTGTCATCTTGGGCGCAACGCGCCGTGTTATTCCTTGGCAATGCCAACTGCGCTCTGTCCACCGAGCGACGCAGATCTCTGCTCATTAAGGTGGATCCCAAACTCAGAGATCTGGCGGATTCCGAGGCAGGCCCGGTGGCGCAGGGGGGCCTTTTCGGAGAGCCCTTCATAAAGGAGCTCGGCAGGTTTGTTAATGCCTTCACTTCATTGGACAAGGCACAGTCCTCCATAAAAAAGGTATTTCATCCACGTGTTTTCAGGGGGGCCGGCCGAGGTAGGGGCAGCTCGTCCGGCCTACCCATTCATTACACTCCAAGACAAGGCTCCCACCAAGGCCAGTATCAAGATCAGGCCAGATTCAACAACTTTTATCCCACCAGAGGAAGACGTGGCAAGCACAGAGGTGGCCGTGGAGGTGGCGCCTCCAACACTGCCGGTGAGTGTCATATCTTCTTCCCTAATAAGGATAGGGGGCCGTCTGGGGCATTTTTTCCAGGCTTGGACTTCCATCACAGGAGGCGCCTGGGTCCTACAAACTATTCAGGGATTTCGAATAGAATTTTACGGGAACCCCTCATAACCCGTTCCTCCACGACCCATCACCTTTTCTACGGCAGACGCCGTTTTGGTGGATCAGGAAGTGCAGTCCCTCCTAGTCAAAGGGGTGATCGCCCGAACCCTTCCCCACCGCAGAGGTTTTATCAGCAACCTCTTCTTGGTGGACGAGGCGGACGGCGGGCAACGCCCAGTGATCAACCTCCGGGAGTTCAACGAGTGGCTCGTCTATCGCCACTTCAAGATGGAGAGAATTCACCTTCTCCGAGACTTACTACGACCACGAGATTGGATGGCGCGCCTGGATCTCAAGGACGCCTACCTCTCAAATCCTATTTTTCCCCCACACAGGAGGTTTCTTCAATTTTTTTGGGGAGACCAGACCTACGAGTTCACCACCCTGCCCTTCGGCCTATCCTCGGCTCCATGGTGCTTCACGAAGGTCCTCAGGCCGGTGGTGGAACGCCTTCGGGCGTTGGGCATCAGGCTCATTGTATACCTCGACGACATCCTGTTGCTGGCTCAGTGTCCCCGAGCTCTCTCCCAGCAGCTGCAGACTGCGGTCAACCTCCTGCAGGGCTTGGGATTTGTGATCAACGAAACCAAATCCACCCTGGTTCCCTCCCAGAAGGTGATTTTTCTGGGTTTCTTGATCGACTCCGTCGAAGCTACTCTCAGCCTCCCCTCCAGGAAGGTGACAAAGATCCGCCACGAGATTCGGCGGGCACTAACGAAACCACGCATCTCTCTCCGGCAGGTAGCCCGCATTGTGGGGCTCCTATCCTTGTCAATCCAAGCTATATTCCCAGGGCCCTTACACTACCGGGCCCTCCAGCGCCTGAAAGCTGCACACTTCCGCAGAGGTCTTTCGTATTCCCAACAGGTCTCGCTAACTCAGGAGGCCAGGGTGGAGCTTACTTGGTGGCTAGCCAACATGGAAGCTTGGAATGGGAGAGTGATATTTGGCTCAGGGCCAGATATAGTCATCAAGTCCAACACCAGCAGGGTAGGCTGGGGTGCGAGATGTGGATAGTTTACCACCGGAGGTCTATGGTCGCCACACGAACAACGACTACATATAAATTGCTTAGAACTCCTAGCGGGGTCGTTTGCGATCCAATGTTGGACCAAGGACTCCATCCAGACCTGCGTACTCCTCAAGATGGACAACGTATCTGCGGTCAGATACATCAACCACCTCGGAGGAACTCGGTCCAAGGCCCTCTCCGATCTGGCTGCAAACTTTTGGCAATATTGTCTAGACCATCAGATTTCGGTCACGGCGGAGTACCTACCCGGTCAGGACAATCAAGCGGCGGATTACCAGTCACGCCACTTCCACAATGTGAGTCTGTGGAAACTCCATCCAGGGGTGTTCAGGAACCTGAACCGCAAATGGGGCCCCTTCTCAGTGGATCTTTTTGCCTCTCGCCTGGACCGTCAACTGCCCAGGTTTTTCAGTTGGAAACCGGACCCACGAGCGGAGAAGACGGATGCATTCCTTCAGGACTGGCAAGGGGAGCAGGGTTACGCCTTTCCCCCATTCGCCATGATAACCAGGGCCTCGGCTCAGGTCCGGCGGCAAGGAGCGAGTGTGGTAATGGTCACACCGATTTGGAGATCGCAACCCTGGTTTCCAGTTCTTCTGGAACTTTGTTGGGATTCTCCAATCCCTCTTCCCCAATTTCCAACGCTACTCCTCAATCCAGCGCAGCAACCTCACCCGCTAGTAATGCAAGAGTCTCTCACTCTTATGGCGTGGCGGATTACCGGGGATGATGGGCGGTCCCAGGCCTTTCGGGCACGGCTGAGAAGTTTATGTCAAAAGCATGGGCGGACAGTACGGTCAAGCGGTATAGATCTACCTGGAGGAGATGGTCACGTAGGTGTTTGCGACGGGATCTCGATCCCGTGGCAGCAGATGTAACTCATGTCCTAAATTTTTTGGCGTCTTTGGCCGAGGAAGGCTTGGCCTACAGGACGATTAACACTTTTCATTCGGCCATCTCTGCGGGTCACTCAGCAGTGGACCGCGCCCCGTTGGGAGAACATCCTTTTGTTTGCCGCCCCGGTGGGAGAACATCCTTTTGTTTGCCACCTCATGCGGGGAATACGCCTCTCTCTCTCCCCAGAACCCAGGTACTCAGCGCTCTGGGACGTGAACCAGGTGCTGAACCTTTTCCTCTCTTGGCAACCAAACAGGTTCCTTTCCAGGAAGGAGCTGTCGGCTAAATTAGCCATGTTACTCTGTTTGATCTCATGTAGGCGGGTGTCGGACGTTCGTGCCTTGGACATCTCCGGTAGGATTTTTTCCCCCTCAGGAGTTACTTTCACAATTCGACGACGAACCAAATGTGGGACGAAGGCGATCTCGTACCCGGCCTTCCCTGATTGTCCCAAACTGTGTGTGGTGTCATGTCTTAAGGCCTATGAGGAAATGTCCGAGGGCTTCTGCCCCCAGGGGAGCAACAGCTTCTCATCGATTTGCGGAAGCCACATAGAGCTGTCTCCTCACCCACGATCGCCCGCTAGGTGAGGTGGGTCATGCAGGAAGCGGGGATAAACCTCCGAGCCTTCGGAGCTCACTTGACTAGGGGGGCGATGGCCTCTAAGGCTTTTTCGCTAGGAGCCCTTCTGGAGGACATACTCAATGCTGCGGAATGGTCCTCGGACTCTACATTCAAACGGTTTTACTTCAAACCGGTTCTACAGATGGCCCACTTGGTGGTCAGTAAGCTTTAAACGAGCATAATCCTCGCCTTCGGTCCTGACATAGAATGAAAAATTTCCTAGCTATCGTAACGGAAAGTTTCAATTCTATTAAGGACTCGGGGTGAGGATTATCCCCCCAGGGCTTGGATTTTCCCCACCCTCGTTCTAGAGTAAGTAAGCACTACGTTCAATTTCATATGGACTTCAAATATTGCTTGTTTGCAAGTACAGTTCCTGTGATGCTATTGCATGTATTCTTCCCTTTCAGCAAAACCTTAGCCATGGTCGTCCCTCAAAATGTGTTATCTACTTTCAGGTTCGGACACAAATAAACACGACGCATGAGAGGTCAAGGACGGCTGATCTCGCGTGACGAAAGAGGAGGAATAACCAGGGATGAAGGACTATGAACAGGCTGGGCTATCCGGATTGGTGGAGCTACAGCGGACACTCTATATGTTGGACTCTATGATGTTGTGATATTCCCAAGGGTTCATGGGAATAGTAGTTTTTTCTGTTAACTTTAAAATGGCTGCTGTTAATAAAGTGGAGAAAGATGAGCATAATCCTCGCCTCCGAGTCCTTAATAGAATTGAAACTTTCCGTTACGATAGCTAGGAAATTTTACATTCCTCCCTTCCATTCATCATTAGATAGCAGGAATCTATCAAAGTTCCATCTATGATCAACAGTCCCACTCAGCTCAACCTGTAATGAATGATCCGAAAACCCATTTGCCAATATTGCAGCATTAATTCTGTTATTGTGCCCAACTTAGTACAATTTTGTCTTCCTTTTCATATCCACCGTGTGCACCCCATTCCCACCTATGCCACCAATCCCTCCGCTCATGCTGACATGCTAACCCATGTGCAGCCCAAAAAAGGAATCACCCATCCTAATCCTTCGGCCTCCCTGAACCCCCAGTCTGATGGGTGCCCTGTTTTGGAACATAGAGCTTTGCTTAGAAGAAAAGAAGGAATCCTCTCCTGCCCTCCACCCTTAGAACCTCCTAAACTATTAGAACCCCCTTACCATGTCATACCACAACTTAGTTACATTGCAAACATATCAAACCCTCCAGTCTCTCAATTATGCAGTATTGCCCCCTTTTCAGTACTGCAGAAATATGTTATTTTCGTCTGTACTACTTTAAGAAGTTCATAGGCTTCAGATACTGATGAAAATGTCTGAAATCGATCTTTGTGCATAACACTCAGGTTTGAATGTTGGAAGAGGGTAGCTTGGACCCCTGCCGCCTTGAAAGAGTCAATCGTGCCTCTTCTTCAACGAGCTGCCAAAATAGTCATATCCAAATAAATCTTGAACTTAATATCATCCGATGAACTAAATGATTTTTGTTAGATAGCTTCAGAAATAATGTGTTCCTTTATACAAAAATCAGAAAGGTTCACCAAAACAATGCATGGCTGTGTGACATTTTGTTTTTTATTAGATGGAACCATAGAAGGCTCAATGGCGATTCATGACGGGATTTGGCACTGCCCTAACTACCTTTTTGTTAACTTTGCTGTTATTACTTTCCTCACCCTCCTGAGAAATAGCAAACAAAAGTATGAGCAGTGCCTTTATTTTTGCAAAAGCGTTGGCCTGCACAATGGTAACTTTATAGCATTGAAAATAGCAACCACAATTAAAACAATACCAATTATTGATTCAAATATCTTCATACCCCAAGGGCCGAAGGTCTCCCCTAACAACATCCAATGCCTCTGGGGTTGAGGTCATGGCCACCTTGTTACTCGTGTAATTTCTTTACACTCTCCTTGATGTTTTCTCTCTGCTCATGTATGCTGAGAAGTGTGGGGAAGATAAGTGCACCGTTCAGTCCCTGCTTTAGCTGCTGAAAGATAATTTAAAGCCATTCTGGTTTGGATCAACATTTTGGCATGGCCATCTAACTGATAGGCCACTAATCACAAGGCTATTGTGGTTGGATTCACTATCTCTTCTAATATTTCTGCATTTCTTCTTATTTAGTCTAATGCAGCAGTCATTCCGTAAATGGCTATTAAAGAAGAAAAGAACGTAGGGGCAGTTAAAAAGTCTAACCAGCCCCTCTTTCATTCTAAGACGCGATCTTTTAAGTGTCTTATTACTGGTACAATGTTATGTTATGTTATGTTATGTTAAGGTATTTATAAAGCGCACAGCTACTCGATAGTGTCCCGGCGCTAAGGTACCCTGGATAACAAGTCCCCGCCCATTCTAAGGGCAGCCAGGGGTGGGCATAAGACCAACAAGTGAAATATGCATGATCCCCTTGGGGGGTAACGTTTGCGAAACAACAGCCCATGAGAAAGATGGTATTCCAAGGTAGGTGACTCAAAACGAATGTTCTCCACCTTTAACTGTTAAATCACATTTGCTATGTCCAACCAAAAATACTGGAGGCATTGGCTCTGTAGTGCACACTAATAGATCCTTGCTCAGTCATTACAAGATAAGTCACTTCCGGCATGCTGCGATTGAAAGGGTTATTGACGCTGATGAGGCCTGGGAACGGAGAGGGGAAGATGCTGGCACACTCTGGCAGTGTATGCCCAATGTTGAAAATGAAGACAAGTGTCATTAAAACTGATATGCAACCCGATCAAAGAAATGCTGTTTCCCACATCCCTACACATGTGTGTGCAAACCCAGCAAAAGGAAGAATTAGTGGTCTATGTGTACTTTTCCAGCAGCAACATGTAGGAGTTACATTTGAAAGCTGAGCAACAGCTCCGTACAAGGAAGGTGCAGCACAGTGTGGTCCCGGAATAATTCCCCATTCTGCACCAATCCAATGCTCAAAGCAGCAAGGAAGATAGCAGACCAGACCCATAGGGGAATCCAGTAGCCCGGAGGAGGCCCCATACCTAGGAAGGAAGCAGCAACAATGAGAGTCTGTCGGACGGCATAATGCGTGGGGGTGGAGAAGACAAAGAAGGTGGGCACGGAGACTTTAATCAACCAACAGATGATGAAGCTATAGCAGAAACAGCTTCAGCAGATGATCCAGGACCAGGCACAGGCTCTGAGTTAGCAGCAGGAGGTCTAGGAAGAGAGATTTGTTTGCTGTGCGAAGGGTAGAGCCAAGTCCTCAAGCCGAAGCATTTAATAGCGGTGTTTGTGATGAGCAGGATCTGGTATTGGCCAGTACAGCAGGGCTGTGGTGCTGCCTTCCTTTGATATGCAAAGCGATACCAAAGGGAATGATGGACGGAGCGCTAGAGCAAATCAAACACTCACCCCCAGTCAACTGATCTGGGTTTAATCCATCATCATTCTTTAGCTCACTCCACCACCCCAGTTCAGACATGGCCATATGCAAATCAGTCTGACCCTGTGCCTCATGGGAACAGTCCAGCCCGAACTGTCTGGCCATATGCAAATGAGTCTGACCCTGTGCCTCATGGGAACAGTCCAGCCCGAACTGCCGATTCCGGTCCAGGGAAGACATGGCTTGGCAGTTCGGTCTGGACTGTTCCCATGAGGCACAGGGTCAAGACTGATTTGCATATGGCTATGTCTGAACTGGGGTGGCGTGGTGAAGCAAAATAACGATGGATTAAACCCAGATCTGTGACTGGGGGTGAATGTTTGCCAATGTGCAACATTCCGTCCATCATCTTGTGTGTTTTGCATTTCGCCCTAAGTGGGAAGGGTATGCCCAGACGTGGGTCCCGTGCTCACTACGCCACTGGAGTCAAGCTATCCTGGCTGATGAGGGCTGAAAGCCCGAAACCGATCCTAGGATGCTTGATTCCGTTCCAGGGAAGACATGGCTTGGCAGTTCGGTCTGGACTGTTCCCATGAGGCACAGGGTCAAGACTGATTTGCATATGGCTATGTCTGAACTGGGGTGGCGTGGTGAAGCAAAATAACGATGGATTAAACCCAGATCTGTGACTGGGGGTGAATGTTTGCCAATGTGCAACATTCCGTCCATCATCTTGTGTGTTTTTCCTTTGATATGCATGCATGTATACCCAATCCCCCGTCTGGAGGATGTGGCAGGCCTCGTCAGACGCACAGTTAAGGTGGCTCGCACCTGAGAACAGAAAAAAGTAAAGACATTGTATAAGCTTGCTGCAATATTGTAAAGCAGCATCATCATTTAAATGCAAATCCAGTTTGGCAGAAGGGACAGGGTGATTTGAAGGGAGCATCAAGGGTTGACCAATGTCTATCTTATACATGCTCAGTTTTGTGTTCTGGAAAGGAATCACTTTCTAAGAGATCAGAGAGCTAATGACAGAGCATCAGGGCATTTTAACTGTGTCTCTGAGCATCTCTTAGTTATCTTGTTGTTCAGTGTCCCATTATTCCTTTCTACTTCATCTGATGACTTAAAGTGCTATGTACAATGGCTGATCTATCCCTACTGCCTTACAAACTGCTTGCGTCGCCGCTGACATGAAGTGTGTCCCTTGATCACTACTGATTCAGCTTGGCATCCTGAACCTAATTATAGAACTGTTTACCAACTGCAACAGCATCTGCACTGGCAAAGGGGTACGCTTTCACCCATCCTGAAAACATGCACATCACAACACGGACATCGGAATAATGTACACATTTGGTCATCCCAATAAAATAATATGGATATGCACAAAGTGTCCCCAAGGGGGTGGGGGAGCAGCAGGAGTGGCCTTAACCCCTTTTCACGCATTATATGACAGGCTTGTGGCATAGGGTTGGCAATAGCTTGGGCTATAGAAGAAAAAGAAGGGTGTATACCAATGGGCTGTAGCGGCACCTATCATGCCATCCCTACCAACATAGACTGCTCTATGATACAACTTGGCATGGTTGGGGAGTTGGGCCCTTTACATTGCTGCTTGGTATAAGGTTGTTTCTCATTTTCAAAGGTTTGCTCATGCAATTGAGAAAAATCTTTTAGAGTCTGTACAGGAAATAAATCAGCTTTCACAATACACAGAGCAACATCAGCAGTTTCAGTGCAGCCTTCTTAGCAGCTGAATCGGCTAGGGCATTGCCCCTTGAAACACCATCAGAATCAGACTGGGAACCCAAAGCAGCCCTGGCAATTTGTTTCACACCGGTCCCCACCCCTGGGGGGGTGCAAGAGTGAAGCACTGCCTCTTAACAAACCCGCCCCCAGCACTGCTGCTTTTGTTACTGGGGCCGATATTGCAGCATTGAGGGAAAACCGGCCCCCACCACTCCAAAACCGGCCCCCACCCTTCCAGCCTCCAAACGCCTGATGCCAACTATTGCCAGTCCAGCCCTGAACACCATCATGAAGGTGCTGGTGAACAGCACACTTCACCACTGCCACCTTTTGTGGTAACTGTAAAGCATTTAAGAGATTGAGTACATATTGCCCATTTTTGATAGGGGAACCTGCTGAGGCCAAGAGACCTCTCTGTATTCAAAGAAGCCTACAGTCATGTGTCACTCCAAATGCATAGTTTGAATCCATGTACACAGTAACAATCTTTTCTTTAGCTAGGATTAAAGCCCGAGTGAGAGCAATGAGCTCTGCAACTTGGGCTGATTTCACAGTTAAGATGCAGCATTCCACAGTTTTATATACAGTGCAAACTGCATAACCAGCAACCAAAGTACCTTCATCATTTTTAAGAGATCATACATCCATAAAATAAGTCAATTCACACTCACTGAGGGGTATATCACTCAAATCAGTACGTGGCTTAGTAACATGGGTAGCGGTTAAAACAATCATGTGGGTCTCCATCCTCACTGGTGGACATTAGAGAAGCAGAGTTCTGAGCGGTACAACCAATCCAAATAATATGGGAGGCAGACAACAACAGTTTTTCCAAGCGAGACAGTTGAGCTGTAGAGAGATGCTGAGTTTTAGTAGTGAGAAGGAGCACAACCAAAGAGTGAGGAACAACAACAGTCAACAGAGAACTGAACAAAATATTTTTAGGTGCCTCAACAAGATTTACATATTTTCACAAACACAAGGGAACCCAAAAGGTAGATAAGGACCTTGGGTAACAGTTTAGTATTAGAACAGTGGTCCTTAAACAGAACAGTGTGGTCAGCAGGATAAATATAGACTTCAATCAGTGCTATATTACGAGTGTCCAGCCGGACATTCAATTTAATAATTCAAAAATGTCAAAAACCAAAAATAAACACATCAATACAGTGGGACACAATCCTGCATCCTACATAGAAACATGACAAGTACACTTAGGACAGGAACATATCAGGCAAGACAGGGTAGCTTGTGGAATATTTAACACAATTTCTAACAAGCTTGAGGAAACAGTAAATACACTTTTTTAATCAGATTTGATTAATGTGCAAACTGTTTACATTGGTCGAGGACGTTTCGATCCTCTTTAAGAAATAGTAGAATCATCATCCGGACAGTAAAAAATACAAGCCTGAATAATTAGAGATTGCTTCAAGGGGCCTTGTGGAAGGTTAAGCCACAATTACACTCAGTGGTGGAGGCCGATTAAATAGGATGTTCTAAGAATGAAAACCTGGCGATTAAACTGTAAATTATCAGTTCCAAGGCAGCAAGTGGCGATGCACGTTATGCTGTGTGATCCAAGGCTTGATGGCAGGGAAACCGTTCAATATTTCACAAGCTACCCTGTCTTGCCTGATATGTTCCTGTCCTAAGTGTACTTGTCATGTTTCTATGTAGGATGCAGGATTGTGTCCCACTGTATTGATGTGTTTATTTTTGGTTTTTGACATTTTTGAATTATTAAATTGAATGTCCGGCTGGACACTCGTAATATAGCACTGATTGGAGTCTATATTTATCCTGATGACCACACTGTTCTGTTTAAGGACCACTGTTCTAATACTCAACAAGATTTACAGCAGCTGCCTCATTCACAACTTTGTCCCAAACTGAGCAGTAATAAGCAAATGGGCTTTTTCTGATCCCCATGGCTTTGTACCATCACCCCAAGTGCAAATACGTTTTGTTCATGACAATACAGGGTAAAAACTTGGCATAATCATGGAGCCATAAGGCAGGGGCAAAGGTCAGCACCTGTTTAATTTTCACAAATGCATTTTCGGCTGAACTAGATCACTGCAAAGGTTCAGGAGTACCCAGAACATTGCTGAGAGGCTTTAATAAGCTCCTGAGCCGTCTTGGACCAAATCTGCCATAGTTTGCTACACGCATAAAGGTTGCTGCCAAATTGTAATACGCAAGCCTTGTTGAGGTACTCAGGTACCCACAGGTGTGGAAACATCCCTGTCCTAGCAAACGTCTTGCCATCTAGGGGTGTCGACCACTTGCAGCGCGCCCTGACCATGGTCGCAAAACAGCAGCTGGGAGCTAAATTAAAGTTCACTGCAGAGCGAGGTGCCTTCCCCCCCACCCCAATGTCCTGTTGCTGACTCACAAGTCGACACGGGGTGCTCCGGCACCAGGTAGAGCTGTGAACCTTGCTCTGCTGGTGGAGTTCCTGGAAGGTTAGTGTGAGGAAACACCTGAAGCCTTCCGGCATCATCCAGACCCGGACGTGGCAAAACATTGAAGGTATGCCGGCTTGAAACTCGACGAAACTGCACCTGCATCTGGGGCATGAGAGGGCCCCCTCAGGACACTATATGCCCCTGGTGTGTTTGGGCCTGACATCGGAGATCCCACCCAAGCAGCATCTAACCTGGATGAGCCTTTGACATCCTGCGGGCCGGGCTGAGGCTGCCTTTGGGACTCCCATCGTAGTGGGCGCCTTCCTCCTTCTCCAAGCCAAGCTACAGAGGGCAAACTCCCCAGCAGGGGGAGGCATTGGAGGCTCTCTCCCATCATTGGCTGAGGCTTCTGGAGAGGGCGGCTGCAGCTACTGACACTAGTGCTGTCAGGGACAAGATTGACCGGCAGGGCATTGCTGCACTCTGCACCCCCCCGGACTGAAACACAGTGCAAGGACAGTCATTTCAATGCAGATTCTTGAGGGAATGGGCTGGTGACCGCCTGGATTTACAGGCCCTTCAACCTAAGTGGACCCTTCATACAATAAATATAGTGAAGAGGCCTGTTGGATAGGGTACCTCCCTGAACCCTACTTGGAGGATGTCTTCGCTTTAAATAGGTCCTGTTACTGGAGGGCTGCATGGGCTCTGGGGCATTCCCAGACGCTGACACTTTTCTCGGCACCCGCATGAAATGGTTGCTCAATCCTCTTGCCATACATCTATGGCAGGGTAAAGGTTCTGGACCAGCCCTATCGATCAGCACTGCTGCCCTGCTGTGAATAGGGCTCCCACCGACTGGTACATATCTTCCCTGAGAGTCCTTGCTTGGGGCCCCTAGATTTAGGATCCCCCTTAACTGGACACTTGAGGCACCACCCCGACTATACGCTTTCCACTATGCACTCAAGCTGCTCATGCTTCCAGTATAGGTTATTATTTATTGACTCACAAGCTATCCCTCTAGTGATCAACTGGGCAAAGCAGGCTGTCCCACTAAAATGGGCTTTTCCAGAGATCATGCAAGACCAGCGATTCCAGCCAGCTCCAATAGTTCTACCAAATCAGACGTCATTATGCTCACGGTTGAGACTGACCCAGTCCGAGTGCCAGAAATGTTGAGCCCACCCCTAGCAATGCTGGAGAGCATTTCGGCAGCCATTATGGACACCAAGTCTATGCTGGAAGCAAAGGTGGATTGGGTGGCTGTAGATATGGGCCTCCTATGGGAGGATCAGCACAAGTTATCCAACAGAGTGCGAAACACAGAAACAGTACTTCAAGAATTACAGTCTCAGGCATCAGATCTCCGGAGAGAGGTGCAAGAACTTATTTTTCGAGGGCACTTTTTGGAGAGTTGTGCAGAGGACATGGAAGGGAGAACCAGATGGAACAATGTGAGTATTATCAGTCTGCCTGAGGGTGCGGAGGCTGACACCCCTACGCATTACATAGAGAATTGGCTGTCTGAGACTGTGGCAAGAAGTGAGCTTTCGTCCTGGTTCACAGTTTAGAGGGCCCACCGCATCCTTGCAAAACCACCCCCACCAGACAGATTGTGGTGAGGATCCTTAACTACAGAGATAGCGATGTAGTAATTCAGTGGGCCCGCCAGGAAGGCAATTTTGAAGTTCGCTCTGGAAAGTTCATCATATTTCCAGATTACACACTTGTGGTGCAACAACGCTGAGCCGGCATCTCAGAGGTTAAACAAAAGCTTTGTGGGATGGGCTTAAGCTACACACTTCTTTTCCTAGCTAAGCTGAATATCATCACTAACCAAAAGGCACTCTTCTTCTCTGAGCTGGAAGAAGCCTGGGGCTGAGCAATTTGAGGTGACAGACTTGACTAAGGTTCGTGGCACAACACAGCATGCGCAGCTCCATCCCGTGAATCGACTGAGTAGAAAGCACCGGGATTAACTACACAGGCCTGGTTGCCCCTCTCCTTTGCAATCAGAGAGGAATTAGCTGGACACCATTGCCACTGCAGTGACATTCAGGCAAACAACAACTGCCTACTTATCTGACGACACTGAAGCGCATCATTCCCGTAATAAAACTAACACTGACTCTAGCAGTGAAAAGTCTATGGCTCTGCTGATTGTAAGACCGCAAACTGCAGATGAATTACTCTGAATCTGCCTAAGACTACTTGAAACAGATGCTTAAATTTTCCCAGCTTGCTCATGTGCATGTATTACTCCACCTGCACGCCAAACAATGTTGTGAATCTGACCTGGGCTTCTTACTGGAGTGGCACTCAAGGTGCCTAACTTCTATCAAAAGTGTCCAATAGCATTTGTGCGCGGCCAGCGGGGAGCAAACCTTACAACCCCCTTTGACTCTTACTGGGGCTGGCCATGCAGCTCCCCCATCACTAGAATATGGCACTGTTTCTCCTTAACAAATGTGATCTCATGCGTCAGGAGCATTCAGTTAGATGTTAAGTTTCAGCCTCAATTATTTTCCTATTGGCGGGGAAGGTTGAATCCCTGCCCTGGGGGCGTGGGTGGATGGTGTTACACATGGCGGTACTTCCTGGGTCAATTTTTGGGCTCATCATCTGGAATGAAGCTTCTCTTGAAGCATCACAACATCTCAACCCTGTTGGATAGTGGGCCTAAGCACATATTCATTGTCAACTTGGAATGTTCAAAGAATGTCTATTGTCACCAAAAGATATAAGGTACATGCATATTTACATTGCAAGGGGATACAATTGGCAATGCTTCAAGCAACCCATCTGACAACCAGGGAGGGTCAAAAACTCCAAACTAAAAGGAGAGGACGAGTGGTGTCCCAGCATCCTACCCTCGGGGGGCACTTATCTGGATCAGTCCCGGGGTCCAGTTTGAAATTACTAATCAAATTATAGATGAAATTGACAGATACATCTTTGTAGAGGGCAAACTAGACATCAGACCTCGGCTGCTTGGTAGTGTGTACGCACATGACTTAGTGCAACTGACATTTTACTCTTCCATGTCCCACTATTAGCAAATTGGCCCAACCGTCCTGCTCATAGGAGGAGATTTTGATGGGGTATTGGACATACACCTAGATCAATCTTATCCTTCACTCCCCAATGTACCAGTGCATACAATTGTAAAAGTCCTTGAAGACTGGCTCCATTATTGGTCCATTTATGATGTCATAAATGTCCGCACCTCAAGGAGTATTCTAACTATTCAGCAGCTTATGATGTTCATGTATGGATGGATCATTTCCTTAGTCATCCTAGCTTCATACCATAGATTTGCACTGCAGAATATTTAGGTTGCACCATATCAGCCCACAACCCATTGTTGCTACATGTTTCTTGGGGACAAGGCACAACTATACCCACCTGGTAATTACCACGTGATGAGCTGGAATACCCGGCCTTTTCTGCATCCTTGAGGAAGTTCACAGAACATTATTTTGAGGAGGCTGCGGGCACAATTGACTCACACTTCACATTTTGGGAGGCCTTTAAAGAAACACTAAGGGGACACTGCATACGGACGGCTTTAGGGCTCAGATAGCAAATCACACAACACCTTGACACACTTGACAGTCCTCTCCAAGATCTTGAAAATAAGACGGCTGCAGATGCCACGCACATCACTGCCTTGCAGGAAGCTAGAGGGCAGCATACTTTATTAATCGAGCGGCAATGCTGCTTGGACAATGCTACATACAATGCTCACCAACACACAGAGGGGAATAAATTGGCTTGCTAATCCATGTAAACAAGGGTTCACCCTAACGAAAATGTGGACTTCAAGGAGTCCTTGCAGTAATCTCAAGAAACCACTAAAACAGCTTTCTAATACTATTATAAACGATTGCACACTAACTACGATGAAGGACCAGAATCCATTATTGATGACCATCTCTGCGATATCTCATTGCCTAAATTGACATGTCAGGAAAGAATAACATGGGATGTCCAATCTCCTTGCAAGAGGTTAAATAAACGAAATACATTTTGGTGCATGGGATGGTCTCAGGGGTTGACAGTCTACCTCTTAAGTTCAACGCATCCTTAGTAGTCTTACAAGCACCCAAGTTATTCACACTCTGTGGCGATGCATTTGAACACTCAATGCCCCCACAACTCACGAGACACTGGTATTAGCCCTGCCAAAACCTGGGAAATCCCCAGAGGAGTTATCAGGGTATTGTCACCTTTCAATATCGAATGGGGGCTACAATATACTTGGGAAAAGTTTAGCTAATTGGCTACTGCCTCACATGCCACGCCTGGTACACACCAACCAAATCGACTTAATATCCGGCCATAATACATTGCAAGACATAAGACAACTGTTTAAGATAGCAGAGTCTGCCCATACAAAATGGCCTAATGCAGTCGTAGTGTGACTCGACATGGAGAAGGCATTTGACTCCCTTAGTTTGAGATTCCTGCATAAGGTATTAGACCGCTTCAGCCTGGGGAAAGCTTTCCATAAAAGGGTTGAAGTCTTCTACAAACTCCCAACAGCACGAGACTATGGACTGGAAGGGTGATCTAGGAGCGATATCATATACCACTGGGGACCAGGGAGCGCTGCCAAATCTCCCCCCCTTTTATTTGCCCTGGCAATCAAGATATTTGTGGTGTGACTTCTAGGGAACGGCCAAGAGTGGGGAATACCGAAGGGCGCAACATGTGATATGGTTTCACTCTATGCTGATGACCTATTACTATAATTACAGGAAGTGGATATCAACATTGGTGAGGTCATTAGGGAACTTGAAGTCTTTGGTGGCATGTCTGGCCTAAAGGTGAACTGGGGCAAGACAAGCATATATCCGTTGTGCCCTGAACCCCACTAACCTGGGACAGCTCTGTGACTACTCTCCCTAAGTGGAAGTTTCTACTTTAAAATATTTAGGGGTACAGATTTATCACACTGAAGCAGATGTAATAGAAGGCTACATTGGCTGGGTAGCAAGAATACTTTGTTCAGAAGTCTCCTTTTGGCGGTCTCTCCCTCGCAACAACAGAAGGCCGAATAGCACTGGCCAAGATGATAATGCTGCCTTGCCTTCTTTAATTTTACATAAATTTACCTTGTGTTCTGCATCTGAAACCTTTCAAAGAGTGGGACATGGTTTGGAATGGGGGGGTCAACCAAGGGTAGCTCTAGCCACTCTAAAATGCCAGTCCAATCAAGTGGGCCGGGATGTACCTGATTTTTAACTATATTATGTGGCACCACAAGTCAAATGGCTCTCGCATTGGATAGCTTATCAAAATCTAAGTGAGCTGGGGATAACCCACATCCAAGAAAAATTACCCAGATAGCTAGATTGGTCCTATGGCCAGTTCAGATATGGAACACCTCACCTTTTTTCTAATTCCTCCAGCCTCTCTGTCCTGGATATACTGCCACTTCCCTGGACAGATCACACGGCCATCACTTTTGCTATCGCTCTGCCCCCTCTTAAAACGCCCAACTCTAAGCCCAGGGAAAAAATAGCTACACGGGCCTGGAAGAATATTAATAGTGTCAGTTTTGATAAAACCCTGATAGATTCGGTCCCAAATTTTTCCAATAATATAGAGGATGCTACAGCGGCCTATGCGAATTGGATTAATGCCGCTTGTCACAGACTGGCCCCTGTCAAATGGTGTACCCCCAGACGTGGTCTCCCCTCTGCCCCCTGGTTTACTCAGAACCTACAGAAGCACAAATCAGACTGTAAGAGACTGGAGCGGCTCTGGAGAAAAGGGTACAGTTTGGCCAATAAGGAAGAATATAAAACCAGTCTTACAATATACAAAAATCACTTCAGGAAGCAAAAAGGCCTACTTTTCCGAACAGATCACTGGAGCCAAATCCTCTGCGAAGGAACTTTTCAGAACAGTTACTACTCTCATGAACCCCCCTAAACCTATTATTCATAGCAGTCCAGATTTCTGTGACGTTTTAGCCTCTTTTTTCTTGAACAAAGTCGAGGTCATTTTCTCCTCCTTCAGCAATCTACAGGGTGAGGCCAGTGATATGGCAGCCGGGATAATGGTAATCAACAACTCTCCCACGTTTAATAGTTTCACCCCTTTGGTGAACAAAGAGGTTACCAATCTGCTTATGGGTTGCAGTTCTGGTTCCCCTATGGACCCCTGTCCGGCTGCAGTAATCAAAATTTCCCCGGAAGTTATTTCTGACACTCTAACCTCCCTATTGAATCTCATAATGAGGGCAGGGCACTACCCTATAGCATGGAAAACTACTTCAATTCTGCCACTTATCAAGAAACCCAACCTAGATCCTAGCGATCCTAATAGCTACCGACCCATCTCCCGACTCCCCTTACCAGCTAAAATACCGGAGAAGTCTATGAACATGGAACTAAGTCTGTTCATTGAGAAAAACAACATGTTGGATCCTTCTCAGTACGGTTTCCGAGCGGGACACAGTACGGAGTCAGCGCTGATCAAAGCCACGGAGGAGGTGCGTGAGGCGGTGGACCAGGGAGGCTCCGCCATTTTGATCATGCTGGATCTGTCGGCAGCCTTCGATACGGTCCATCATGAAGTACTGATGGGCCGTTTATCGGAGGCTGGGGTCCAGGGTACAGCCTGGAACCTACTAAAATCATTTTTGGCCGATAGAATACAAACGGTAGAACTAGGTGGGGACAGATCGAAACCATTTTCCATCCCCTGTGGAGTCCCACAGGGGTCATCCCTTAGTCCAACGCTTTTTAATATTTATGTGAGATCGCTGGCTGCCCTTATAAGATCTTTCGGGCTACTCCTAACCTCTTACGCAGATGATACTCAAATTGTGCTATCCCTGCAGAGAGGTAAGGAAGCGGAAAAGGCCCCTAGCTGCCACAACTGTATGCTAGCAATAACTGGCTGGATGTCTGCTAATTGCTTGAAGTTGAATGCAGGCAAAACAGAGGTGATTATCTTTGGGAACAACCCCAACCTCTGGACTCCAGCATGGTGGCCCAGCGCTATGGGCCCTCCCCCACCCCCCTCACGGAAAGTTAAGAACTTGGGGGTGATTATGGATAACACCCTCACATTTGGGGACCAGGTTAGCGGGGTGGTGTCGACAAGCTTTTTTATTCTGAGGACCTTGAGGAAAATAAAACCTTTCCTCACAGAAGAAAGTTTTAGAACAGTCGTCTCAGCCCTCATTCTGTCCCGTCTGGATTACTGTAACAGTCTGTACCCGACTATTAATAAGAAACACCTCAATAGACTGCAGATGGTGCAGAACGCGGCAGCTAGGTTGCTGACAGGCACTCCGAGGTTTATGTCGGTCAGAAATGACCTACGCCTCCTTCACTGGCTCCCAATCATACAACGAGTTCAATTCAAGGCTCTCTGTACGGTCTTTAAGTCCCTGACTGGAACGGGCCCGGAAGACCTACAAAAGCGCATTCAATGGTATGTTCCCGGGAGAACATTGCGCTCAATGGAAGCAAAGCGGGTGGTCGTTCCTAGAGCGACAAAGGCCAACTGGGGTGGGAAGAGCTTTGTCCTTAGAGCCACCAATGCCTGGAACGGTCTTCCGTTATATCTAAAGACTGGTACTGATTTCCTCTCGTTCAGGAAAGGTCTGAAAACCTGGTTGTTTTCAGCTTAGTCTCAGCTGGGCTCAGGGGTGGAGGTCACCAGGTATTTATTGCCCCAGGCATACAGTGCTCAGCGCCAGGACACCCTTGGGTAACAGTGCGCTTTACAAACCCATATAACATAACATAACCCTGCCTTATAAGAGTGGCACAATATTTCTGTATGTGGCTGGCTTAGTATATGGTGCACACTTATTTAAGTGAAGCACCTTGCACTAATCCAGACAACCCTTATGGTGATCTTAGTGGTCTTAGACAACCATAGAAAGCTCTCTAAGTGGTAGCTGTGGAGAGCAGCCTTCAGGCTTAGTCCAGAAGGAGTGTTAAGCAGCTTGTTTTACCGGAACTAATCATGTAGTGTAGGTTAAACGAAAAGAACCACACAGTGTAGTTATAAAAATAGTTATATTTATTATACACATGCACTAACACATTGGTATATCTCCTACTCGGAGATATCAACACAATACACACAATATTTAAAAAGGAAACAGGTAAGTAAGCACAAATACACAGTGGTCTCCAGGGGGAGACCAAACCATATACTAAAAAAGTGGAATGCGAACTGCGACCGAAGTCAAGACTTGACCGAGAAGACTCAGAAGAGCTGGGGACCCAAGGAGCCACCCAAAGTAAGTACCCACGAATCCCACTGAGGCTGTGTGCAGAGTGGAAAAACAGCTGCGTACTCAATGCAAGTCAAAGGGGAAGTCGCGGTTGCAGTTTCGAAGAAGAAGGACCCTTCCCAGTGGACCCTGAAGAAACCCTGTGGAAGATAGAAGGCTGGAGAGTCACCCCACCCGTGTATACTGCAGGAACCAGGATACCTACACCAGGGAAGCCGGGTGCAGAAGTGCAAAGTGACGTCAGAAACCGCCGTAGACCACAATGGAGGACTTCAGTGAAGATGCCGATGGCGAAGGTGAAAGAGTCTGGTGGAACCCAAGGATTGATTCTTGAAGAGAAATACCTGCAAACAGAGGGGACAGAGTCTATGCCACTCGGGAGTGACCAGGAGGTACGGAAGACCAATGACCACCGATGAAGGAAGATGCAGGAGAGTTGACGTTGACCTTGTCACTGCAGCTGTGAGGATCAGGCGATGCTGTGGAAGACCAGGAGCCATTCACGAGCTGTCCCACATCGGAAGTCAAGAACCAGGGGGTCGGTGTCCGGCGGGAGCATCAGCAAACCTTGGCAGCAGCAACAGACGTGAGAAACGAAGAAGGTGCAGTGTCGGGACCAGCAAAGTCCAAGAGACTCACCAATGGCAGGAGAGTCAGAGCAGGCCCTGAGCAATCAGGGGAGCCCACTGAACCCAAAGAAGACTCTCAAGAGGGCCCACAGGTTGAAGGCACAGGAGTCGCAAGAGGACCTCGAGCAGCTCACCAAGGATGCAGGCCCACGGTGCAGAGGATGTGGTGAGGATGAAGATCTTGGTGGCAAGAGATGCTAGAGGCTGGAGATTCTTGTAGCCCAAAGATCTCTGGAGGACAGAGTTAACAAGCCTTGGCAACGGCAAATCAACGCAGTGCATAGGGGTTCTGTTCCAGCGGTACCGGCGAGGGATACTGGCCTCAAACTTGCTGAGAAGACAGTGCAGGCCTCGAGGGAGTTGCAGAACTACCACCTGTGTTGCTGAGCCTTTCAGAGTCCATGAGACGTCAGGAGCAGCAGACTGGTCAGCTTCATTGCGGTGCCTGCAGATGCAGGGGATTGACTCCTTCACTCCAAGGGAGATTATTTCAGGTTTCTTTGATGCCCACAGGCCTGGAGAAGAACCTGGATGAAGCGCAGGCACAGATGATGCAGAAGACTGGCAGGACGACGAGACCAGGAGCAGCAGGAGTCTTCCTTGATGCAGTCTCGGTTCCAGGCGAAGTCCAATGAAGTCCATGGTACCCAGACGGTTGAAGTGGAAGTGGTTTCGGATCTGAATCTTGTCCCACAATGAATCTGAAGAGCCACCCACAGGTAAGCCCTTAAGTACCCTAAGGAAAGGGCTGGGACGATTCAGGGATCCCTCCCAGAGGAGGGGCTGGACAGAGGGGAGGATGCTCCCATGTCCAGTTTTGCACCAGAGCGGGAGCTAACGCCTCCCTGAACTGATTCCAACTGGAGTAATGAAGGAGGGCACCAAATGTGCCCTTCAAAGCAGTCTGGTGGCGCTGGAAAGCCTCCCTGTGACACGAAACCCATTATTCTACCATCCCCTGCTTGAGCTCAGCTCAGCAGCAGGAGGGCAGAATCATGTTTGTGGTCGGCAGCAGCACTAGCTTGCTATTAGATCCTGAAAGGCTGGTACTGGGAATACAGGGGGGCTTCCTAGGGGAGCCCCTCAGGACATGGAACCATACGTCCAACACTGGAATCGGTGTTGGGGTAGGATTCCAACATATTTAATACCAAACATGACCTGTTTTGGTGCAGCCAATATATAATTAGACATCTCGTAATTGACTCGATGTCCACTATATGTATAAAATGGCTGACCGCACTTACAAAGCCTGGAGAATCGACTCCGGGGTTTGTAGGGGGTGTCCTGCTCATGCAGGGCACCCTCACACTTATAACCTAGCACCCTGCCTTCAGGATTGAACGGCTTGCCTTAAGGGTGACTTATAGGTTTTAAGTGCAGTGACCTCAGATGTAAGGAAACCTATATCTGTTGTGAGGGATGCTAGCACCAGCTCACACGGGCTGCAATGGTAGGCCTGTAGTCACAGTTTGAGTGGTCTCTCTTGAGTGGCATAATACATGCTGCAGCCCATGGGAGACCCCTGGTGTACCTATGCCCTGGGTACCTTAGTATCATATACTAGGGACTTAGAAGGGTACACCAGTAGTCAATTGGGGAGGTACCAAAGTACTTACCATAGTTAAATTTAGGGAGAGAGCACAGTGACTGGGGTCCTGTTTAGCAGGATCCCACTCAAACTAGTCAGAAAACAGAATAACACCAGCAAAAAGTGGGGGTAACCATGAAAGCATATCCTACTTTCCTACAATTTCCATCTGAGGATTTTGCACTGCACAAAGGACATTCCGCCCTATAAGCCTAATATACCACTTTCCCTGTTATTTGCTCTATTGCCGAAGAATGGAGGTACTATGGTGGCTAAATGGAACAAGCAAAACTCAACACAGTAGGAGACTTCTTTGATAATGGCACTTTGATCTCCTTTGAAAAATTAACAACTGGATCAGAACTCCTGCCTGGCACACTGATGACTCACAGGGCAACTCTAGTGCTCATGCATAATTTTTGGTGTGTCACTGACACAGAACCAGTGCAACATACTTACATGAATGAGCTTTTCAACATGGTCATGGGCTGCAGGCTTATTTCCTGGATATATCAATCACTACTGCCTCTATTTACACCCTCCCTCACCAAACTGAAACTCCGCTGGGAGACGGATTTGGGCCATCCTATCATCGAAAAAGACTGGGTTAAGTTCCTAGAATACCATACAAAAGTTTCTTGTAATGCCAGACTTCACCAAATACAGTACTACCAATCACACAGAACTTATATGTCCCCCCACATGATTAACAAGTTACATCCTAATGGAACAGCATGTTGCCCCCATTGTTGTGGTGAGAAAGCAAATTTTTATCATATGATGTGGGATTGTCCTGTGAACATTTAATTCTGGCACGAGATTCAGGAGGTCTTAGGGACAGTAATAGGTAGGGGAAATTACACTACCGCAGAGGCCTGCATAATGGGCTTTGCTCCCTCCCCTAAGCAAGGCAAAGATGGAGCTAAGTTTGCGGATTTATTACTAATGCTGGCGAAACAGTCCATCACTATGCAATGGAAATCGCCTACTGGCCAACATATTAAACAATGGGAGTCAGCGTGACACGATATACGTCCTATGAAAGTATAGCACTATGCAGGTAGGAGCCTCTGCAAGTTCCCAATTGACAGAGAATGGGATGAATTGTGTTCCACACTAGCAGACATGACTGAACAATTCAGCATGATCATTACTAGACAGCCCTGGATTTGAACATCAAAGCAGTGATTAGACCTCGAAGTGCCTACACCCTCTTTCTTTAATCGATAAGGAACTGTTCCTGTTCACCGATTATTAATGTGCTTTCCTTTTATATACCATGCGATTGAACAGATAATACTCTGGTCTATGCTGAATTATCTCACAAGACTAAATTTCTAGCAGAATTCCTCTCAATGATTTGATCATATAATACCGTAATGGAGATAAAACAGTATTCTAATTCTGTACATATCATACATATGACTTTATGTGTAAATGTTGATACAGGTGTATAAAAAGCTGATGTGAAATTCCTGCTGTTGATATATGTCCAGATTAAATGCAGACCGAAGGTTGTAATGTTTTTTAAAACCAATAAAAACATGGTAAAAAACCTTTTCAGAGGACAGGTGGCTTTTACTAGCAGGGATTTCATGGCCAAGATATTGCACTCATGGAAGGCAAAACTGCTAATTTTATCTTTGAAGCCTCGTACCGTTTTTTAGCCAGTTCGATGAGGAGATAGATAGAATTCTTCTTGCAATGATCTAGACTCAGGATCTCCAACCTTTTCTATTGTAAGAGTTACTTATATTCAATGAAAATCAACCTGAGCTACCAATATTATTAGAGTTTTAATACTGACCACATCAGACAAGATACCTTAGTGGCCACCATATGCAAGATTAACAGCAATGTGAGTGCATCAGGCATGGTTCTCAGTAGTAACTTAAAAAATGATTTACCAATGTGGAATGCCTCTACATGGCTAAAACATAACAGCCATTGCAGCAATGCCCCTGTGCCAAGTTAACATTAGTAATAAGTCTCCCCAAACACCAGCTCACGAGTTATGAAAATGCACACATTTCCGTCTCAAATACACACTTTTCAATTTTGGTATGCATATATTGAGTCAACCAAGAAAAAGCTCCTAATTTTGTAGTATGGGCTGCACATAGGAGAGCTGCTCACAGGTAACTGGCAAGCTACCAGTAGCTCATGAGCTACTTGTTGGAGAAGCCTGTCAAATGGCAACAATAAATCATCAACATATTGGATTAGTGTAGACACCCGGGGAAAACCAACATATCCAAATCTTTTTTTAGGCCTTGTGAAAACATTGAGAGAGACTCTGTAAACCCTTGAGGGAGTCAGGTCTATGAAAGCTGAGACCCTTGTAATGTGAACGAGAAGAGGCATTGACTCTCCTCAAGTATGGGGATGGAAAAGAAAGCAGAACAGGGATCGATCACCCACTGTGAACCATTGGTCATGTGCAGCGATGCAGGAGAGATCAGTAACAGGGTTGGGGACAACAGGAAAACTTGGGAACAGCACATTATTAATATCCCTTCAGGCCTACACAAACCTGTACTCACTGGCTTTCCCCACCTTGTGTATCAGGAGAATCGGGGTGTTACGTCTAAAACCAATACGCAGTAAAACCCCTTGCTTAGTCAGATCGACTATTATATGGTGGATTCATTCCCCTGTCTCTGGTTTCAGTGGGTATTGAGGTATTCTGGATAGCTTTTTTTGGGATTGACGTTCAACTTTACGGGTTCTATTGAGGAGATAAATCCCACATTGTTGGCCCCTATGAACCATAATGTGGATGGTACCTGTAAAAGTGGTTCTGTTAAATTAAGGGACTTGGCAACTGAGTTTTCTTCTTTAGAACAACTCACAATTTCACATAATAATCCATGTACTTTACCCACTTGTCTTTGAAATATATTTAAAACCAGCCGTTTTAAGGTGCAAATCCCAATACAATTTACCTTGCAGAGTATGTCTCTGCCTAGCAAGTTTGTTGGAGAAGCGGGACTAAGCAAAAAAGAGTGTTTATCTCTAATGGGTTCCTCAGAGATGGACACTGGCCATAAATGTTGGGGGGAACTATTTGTTTGGAAATACCAACTGCGTCAATGGGTATGCTAGAGAGGGGTATTGAAAGAATTTCAGAAGTTTTAGGAGCTAAGCGGCTAACCAGTAAGGCCAGGTCTGGGTTTATTGTCAATGACACAATTAACATCAATCAATCAATCAGGGGCTTTTAAAGCGCGCTACTCACCCGTGAGGGTCTCAGGGTGCTGGGGGGGTGCAGCACTGGGTCAGCCGAAAAGCCAGGTCTTGAGGATCTTCCTGAAGATGTGTAGGGTAGGGGAGCGTCTTATGTTGGCTGGGAGCTCGTTCCAGGCCTTGGCCGCGACGTAGGTAGGAGAAGGCTTTTCCACCTGCTCTGGTTCTGCGGAAGCGCGGGGTCTATGCAAGGGCGAGGTCGGCGGACCGGAGGTTTCTTTTGGGTACGTGGAAAAAGACTCTTTTGTTGAGGTATTTGGGTCCGATGTTGTGGAGGGATTTGTAGGCGTGGGTGAGTAGTTTGAAGGTTACTCTCTTCTCGACGGGGAGCAGGTCCTTTTGATCTACAGGTATCAAGGTATTCATAAAACAGTTCGGAACCTGTTGGGCTATCCTACAATTTGGGGTAAGGATTTTGAGTGATCTGATGATACCCATTTTTTTTTTTAATCTGTTTTTATTGAGTTTTCCAGTATTTTGACAGTAGGTTTTACATATACAGCATTATACAGATTCATCTTTATCTATACAACAGGTCAAACGACAACAGACAGGTGTTTCCCATGTTCTTCAGTATGATAGGCATTAGCACATAGTGACTGGTCATTAGAGACATTCCTGCATTGTCAGAGCCTTATACATTTTCTATAATTTTAGAGATCTGTGCCTATCATTACTACAACTAGTTATAATCATTGTATCACCTTGCATTATGGAGGCGGGTAATAACGTAACAGGGACAACACAAATCTTAACAGGCATTAGCTAACAAATCCTGAGAGCTCCTCTCGACCCCCCACCTTAGTCGCCTTCCGATATCAATTCGTTCGAGGGTCACTTTGATATTGACTTGCTCAGTAACCTTGCCTGGGGGTATGTATGCAGCAGATGCCCACTGTTCTTGCCCTGTCTAGCATATCAGGGCTCGTTTTGATGCTCATGCGCGTCATCCTGATCCGCCAGATCGGGCGTGTGTGTATCCCCACTGATAGCGCTGTGCATGTGCGTTAATTCAGTCAGTATCGCATCCCAGTTTGCTGCTATTGGGATTTTACGTATACTCATGGTGTCTTCTCTACGGAGTGCCACGCTTTCTGATTTTGCCAATGCAAGCATAGAGTGTCGCCATGCTAGTGTGTGTGGGGGGGGGTGTGTCTGTGCTTTCCATTTCCTGGTAATTAGCCTCTTGGCCACTATCATGCCTAGGTCTAAGAATCTAGAGGTTACTTTGGCTCTGATATAAATGCAAAATGTATGTGTACCATTCGAATAGAAGTATGCGCTCCGAACACATATCCAGCTTGCTCGCTACATCCGTCCAGTATGTTTGTAAGTGATCTGATGATACCCATGTGGGTCAAGGAGTCCTGGCACGTTGGAGGCGGTAATGAGGTAATCTCACTTCCAATGCCTTGGCAGACTACTTGCAAAGCAATAACCTTATAACACTTTGTCTGTCCTCAACCCCTTCTGTTTCCCATTTCAATTCTCCCACCTCCTTGACCACATTGTTATATTCCATATAGGTACCCCAATATAGGCCAGGGTAACATCCCAACCTTTCACCTATAGTCGTCCCTACACTACATACATAATGGGCTGCTAGGTCTGACCCTTTACCTAGTTACAGTACTGCTTACAGAACGTTGGGTTTTCCCTGAACAATAGCCTCATACATTATGCATGAGGATCCTTGGATTCTTGGAAACTCAGCAGGACTACCATCTCCTGCATAATAACTATGTACAAGGTTCATTCCCGGCGTCATCCTAAGTCCGACAGTGGCACAGCAAGGTAGAACCCCTGGGGATACCTTCGGGTAGATAAACATCACATCTTGCTGAGATAGTCAGAGGAGATCACGACTTCCATGCGGACCCACTGACGCGAGACGCTGATGTTCCTGCATGCAGACACTCCAGCTCGCAGTGGTCTGAACATCCCTTGCGGGGGGTCCAACTCGAGACCAAGACGGGGTCCCACAGTCTCTCACTTCAGGTAATGGGGTTGACTTTATCCTAGAGGGATTCTTGGCTTAACACCTACACACATGATAGGTACACTTAGGTACATCTAGTTAGGATTACATTGTAGGAGTACGCATTTTCTTGTCATGTATTTTATATACTTGCCTGTATTCATGATGATAGCAAAATGGTAGAAATCTACCATCCTTTTACTTTCTTAGTGCTTCTAATCATTTATATCTGTTATTGTCTGATGATTGTTTCAGCACACCTATTTTACACTAGAATGACGAATGTTCAATAAATGCTTATTGAAAAACGTCCATATCGTTTATTCTGTGTATCTCTCTGAGACAAAGTGAGTACAAGTGACTGAGCGAAAAGTATTACACTGTTTCCACGGTTCTGAGGGATCAGGGTTGTCATGTTCGATAGTTGCCAAGAACTATTCTCTCCTTGGTAAGAGGAGTTTCTAGTGGCACTGTGAGCTAGCTGGTATACAGGCCAACATACCCGGTGGGGGTGTCTGGAATCAGCCTGGACACCAGTCCCGCAGTTAATGTTGTCTAAACGCGCAGATCCTATATAGGTTTTATAGGAACTACACGACAACATCAACACTCTGCGCTCTCTTAAAACCTTTGCCTTACTCATTTGATTACTCTCTGCATATTTTGCAATTTTAGTGACATCACTTTTGATTCCATTTTCTCCTGTGTGCAACACAGTGATCCGCGATGGTGATTGACTCTGCCATCCAATACATATGGTAGTCAATTGATTCTTAACATTCAGTAACAATCCCTGTGTAAAGGCAGCACCCACAGCTTCCTGAGCCATCTCCTGAATACCTCTGAAACACATTCTTTACTCTGTCTAAATAATCAGCTGGCACCTTACCCTTACTCTATTAACCGTTGTAAATTTTCGTTCAGTCAGTTTTCTCTGGGCATATCTCCGGCACAGAGCATCCTTTGCCACATTCAAATGCCTATGTTTCCTATGGTCCACTCTCGACCATGGTGCTTTCTCCACCAGGTTTTCTCTCACTTTACTTGGCACTATCATTCACAATAACTGATTCACATCTGCCCAGTTGGAACTGCACACCTCAAACACACTCTGCAGTTCCTATCGAAATTAAGTTGGATTTTCACAAATGTTGAGAAATTGTTTCTTTATACTCATAAAGTCAACATGGATCCAAGGTACGTGGACCATGACTCTACCACTGGCCACTGAGTTGTTCCTCAGAGGGAGAAGGGCAGAAGGAGACAGACCCTCATCATCAGCATCACTTGAGTGGGAAGAAAGAGGAGTGTGTCTCGACAGGTGCCCAGCAGTTTGTCTCAGGCTTTTGAAAGGGATTGTAGACCTTTGCTCTCACCGGTCTCCAGTGCAGAACATGCGTGTTCTCTAGACTGGTCCACAGAAGTAGATTTATCCTCAGATCTAGCTAGTTTGCTATCAGCCAATCGCATTGCAGTGCTCACTTGCGTGTTATCTCTTTATGCTTTTTTGCCAGCAGTCCTGCAGGCCTGTGCCATTTCTGGGTTCAACACCAGCTGCACCTATAGCCCCTTTGGCCAACATGGGGAACACGTCTGACAGATGCTCTGCCCTCCAGCCCAAGTTCACTCTTTTTTTTCCTATGGTTCACAGATAGATATGGCAAAAGCAGAGCAGTTGGAGCATAAGCCCTAACTCTCCCCCTAAGGTGGCTAATTTGATATTTCAACTTCTTTTGAGTATCTTTCATACTCCAGACCTGGGATTCATGTTGTTTGAGGGTAAATGGATGGCCACACCCTTCTGCCTACCGGCTCCTGAGAGCCTGACCCGCACTCCGCTCGTTCACTTGAAAGGAAGGAACAACGATGTAAAACACAGTAGCACTTTATTAAGCAATTCAAAACCACAGAAAACAGTTCAATTTAAATGTTGCCCAACAACACATGAGCAGGATGGAAAAAATAAATGCATCGACAATGTTATAAATCAAATGTTCAAACGAAGCAGAAATGTATATCTATCTATCTTTCTATGAGCAGCTGCCCAAGGGGCAACCCTGAATTTAAAGGTGATGAATAGGAGAGTGCCTAGAAGGCAAATCTTTTCTTAAGAAAGCAACACCATTCAAGACTACGCAGTTTAAACTAAGTTAAATGCAATGGCTTGGGCTTTGATGAGCTAAATAAGAGGGGCTGACAAAGCCAAAAGGCTGGCAATCAAAGAAGAGCATTACCACCTCAGAATAGGCTTCTAGGCCCTAGAGAAGAGATCAGTCGACTGGGAACTCAAGTGCTGAGCACTATAGGAGGAGTTCAGGGCCTGGACCTGGGTGAAGACCTTTTATATGGAAAAAGGCAGAACTTAATGCAGAACTTACTCCTACGCCTGGCACGAGGTCTGACGCAGGCACTTAACCGCCCGCTTACAGTAACTGGGAAGTTTGATATAAAACCGAGAAGTGGTATCATGATGGAACAGGGCGTTTAGCAGATGGTCAGTGTTCTTGACCGCAGAAAGTAAACAAAGGATAACTTTTACCATAAAAATGCTCAGAATTAATATTTAATATATTAATTCCTGATCATGTTCCTGCCTTGAGTTCCAGTTTAATGCCAGCGCGGAAAGTCCCAAAGCTAAGAATATCACAAATCTTGCATGTGACACTGCCAGATGTTCCATCAGGTTGTCATGTGGGTGGGGGCCACCCTTATTCTTGTAACTGTGGAAAGTTACAAGAAAGGGCTAATGTTGTATCTGGGTGGATGGGACAGATTTCTGCTAGCAGATCAGTGAGGCCTACGAGGTCTGTTTTATTATTATTATAAAAATGAGAGCAAGAGTCACTTGCATTTGGTCCTACACTTTTGTATCTAAGAAGGTATGCTTGGTCCTATGTAAGATATAGTTTATCTAGGGAGCTGAGCTTGGGCCTATGTGAGATGTGCTACCAGGACAAGGGAAAGTGGACAATTTAAGACATTCTATCTGAGCCTGCCTGGTAGGGCCTATCTAGGAGTATCATGTTTGGTGGGTAGTGCCAAACCAGTAATGAGTTTCTTGTTAAATGGTAATACGGGACTTTCGGGACCCTCCATCATCTCCCTCCTCTTGTTCATTCTTTTGAACAAAATTCTTGCACTTAGTGTAGTCCTATTGTTGTTACTTCTACAACTTCTATAAGTGCTAAGCTACTCACATTCCCTGTTCTATCCTTGCTCTCCCTTAGCTAATTCTGCTATTCTCGGGAGGTGCAACTGCGGACATGGTGTTCTGACTGAAGAGCATTTTGTACATTAGGACACAGCCCAAGTATTTGGAGACAGGTATGACATTGTAACACATGCTGTTTTCTGTGTCTGTAGGCCGGTGTGTAACATCCTGCCCTGTCAACTGTCCCTTCTTTATCAATGGCTATTTATTCACTTTGGTACAATATCTCTGTGTCATTTAAGCAGTATCTCAGGTATAATACTGTGATCACAACACACTTTAAGGAGCGTAGTCATTCTAATGGCAGGAATGGGGGTCAATGCTGCTAGCAGCACCCATGATCATTTTCTCTAATTGTTCTGAAAGTCTTGAGGCATTGTTCCAATCGTTGGTACGTGTGGCTAGTGTGACTAGTTGGAAGAATGTCTTATCTTCTGCTGTACTTTTACTCTTTTCAAAAAGTCTGCTGAGGAATAAGGTAGAGCCTCAGAGATGATACCTGTAAACAGAAAAAGTAACCGTTGGTGCCTGTCTTCAAGTAATTTGAGAGGTTACTAGCACTTCTATTACTGAGGCACATTCGATATGAGGAAAACAAAGTGATGAAAAAGGTAAAGATGTCTCGTTGTCACAGGTTGTAGACTGAGGGGTTGGGGCATACATTTTTCCAGATGTCTTTAGTTGATGTATCGTTGGTATCCGCTTACACACTCTTCCTTTTTCTTTAGCACATGCAACCCTTCAGGATGAGCTTGGGATACCATTCCCACTTGGTTGTTCCCGTGGAACACATGTATTTTCTGTGTGGCTCCTGGCCCCTTGCACAACCCCTCAATCACATGTGAGATGAACGCCGGTCCATTGTCAGAACCCAAAAACATAGGTACTTTAAAGCGCGGTATGAACTCTTTCAGGAGCCATTTGGCAATAATTTATGTATTGCCGTTCTTGGATTGGCATACCTCAGTCCAATTGCTGATCATGCACACAATAACCAACACGTACTTGTAGTTTGAGTAGGGGGAAGCTGAAGAAGTCCATTTAATGTGGGGAAATGAAGTGGCCTGGGGCAGCGGAAATACAGCATTAGGAAAACAGGCTGATCTTCCCATCACGTCCTACAAGTGATGAACCATGAAAAAGACGGGCCATGGGACCAAGCATTATCGTTGGTATACATATTTTTCCATTTGGGCCTAACCGTATTCCTTTTCTTTTTGCATACATCCACCCTTGTTCCCTTCTTCCTTTTCTCCCACCCAGCCCTTCCAATAATATACTTAGGGTCATAGTACATATCATCATCCTTTATATTTATGTCATGATATCATGTGTAGTAGAAGCAATCTGAACCATTGTGTACTCACAACTAAGCCTGGGCGGTGAAATTCGCTACGCTCGCGAAGCTTGCGAAGTCACGGTAACTTCGCGATTCGCGTAGAACGCGAAGTTACCGTGCACTACGCAATTTGCGGCGTAGCGTAGCTGTTTTTCTTCATCGCGCGCTCAATATACGTTCTCGCGCGCGCGGTAACGACCTACCGTGATTCTGCGTTTGCCGACGCGACTTCCTATCCGTTCGCGGGCGCCAGGAGATTTGGAATCCGGCCGCAAGTTCCCGCGAGAGTGTGCGACCACGAACACGTCATTCGGACGCGCGATCAGACTTCCGGCGGCAGTGTTGGTAATATCGCGATCCCGAACACGAAGAAACTACATTCTGGCAAAGAATATATCTCGAGCATCATAAAACCTTCTCGAAAATGATGAATTAGTTCATTTTGCACAAAAAACTCCTCAGGTTGTCATTTAGAGATGTAGTTTGGTGAGCAAGGAGTCCTTTTTCTTTTTTTCCAAGAGGAAGGAAGTGCCCCTGATTCTCAAACTTCCTGTTCCTGTCCAGCAGGCTCCTCCCAGTGTTTTGTCCATGTGCTGTTCACTTTCATTTGGATTTGGAGCTGGAAGGATCACTTTTTGTGTCTGTCTGCTGCATCATATCATTGGATTGGATTTGAGGACTCTTGGATTTGAGATTTTACAAGTAAGTTGGAGAATTGGTGTACTTGTTTGTTTGATTGGGGCTTGTTTGTACCTACATTTTTTGGGGGATTTCCATATTTTTTAAAATGTATTGTTGTGGCCTGTAGTTTCGGCAGGGGCCTAGTTGTTTTTCTTTGATTGGAATTTCAGCCAGTAGGCCCAGACTAGAGCCAGAGGTACCCATGGGTGCATGTTTCTGTGATGTCTGTTGAATTTAAAGTTTAAACATCATGTAGGCCGGGCATCCATGGATGGCCTTGTTTACTTTTGAATTGGTAAAAGTGGTTTTTGGGGCGTATTTTATTTTTTGTGGTGTTTGTTAAATAATTAGGCCTTTTCAGCCAGTGGGTAACCCTGGGCGTTCAGCTCGCGGACTTTGGGCAAGTCCGCACTGCGCGACAACGCGGACTTACACTTTTTAACTTCTTCGCGCGCTCAATGTACGTTTTCGCGCGCGCAATAACGTCAATTTGTGACGATCGCGATGCCGAACACGCAAAATTTACAATCTGGCGAACAATATCTCTCGAGCATCATTAAACCTTCTCGAAAATGTTGATTTAGTTCATTTTGCACAAAAACTCCTCAGGTTGTCATTTAGATGTAGTTTGGTGATCAAGGAGTCATTTTTTTTTTGTTTTACAATTTTTTCCAAGAGGTAGCTAGTTTCCCAGAGTCTCCAACTGCCTGGTCCTGTCCTTTGTCTTCACTTTTTGTTATTTTGGGTGGCCTGGCCATGTGGGTGGCAGCCATTTTGTGAAGCCAGGCATTGTGCTTTTGCCATAGGCCTGCATTGTCTGTCTTGTCTTCCTTTTCTTGTTGTTCTGGGTGGCCTGTCCATGTGTTGGCAGCCATTTTGTGTGAACAGCCACTGTGCTTTTGCCATAGGCCTCAAAGCTTGCGGCCTAGTGTGCCAGTAGGCCCGGCGGTAGTCATCCTCATGGGTGCATAAAAACTGTTTGTGTTGTCTGTTGAATTGTAACATAATTGAGGCCATGGATGGCATTGTTTTTAATTGGTAAAAGTGGTTTTTGGGGCGTATTTTATTTTTTGTGGTGTTTGTTAAATAATTAGGCCTTTTCAGCCAGTAGGTAACCCTGGGCGTTCAGCTCGCGGACTTTGGGCAAGTCCGCACTGCGCGACAACGCGGACTTACACTTTTAACTTCTTCGCGCGCTCAATGTACGTTTCGCGCGCGATAACGACAATTTGTGACGATCGCGATGCCGAACACGCAAAATTTACAATCTGGCGAACAATATCTCTCGAGCATCATTAAACCTTCTCGAAAATGTTGATTTAGTTCATTTTGCACAAAAAACTCCTCAGGTTGTCATTTAGATGTAGTTTGGTGATCAAGGAGTCATTTTTTTTTGTTTTACAATTTTTTCCAAGAGGTAGCTAGTTTCCCAGAGTCTCCAACTGCCTGGTCCTGTCCTTTGTCTTCACTTTTTGTTATTTTGGGTGGCCTGGCCATGTGGGTGGCAGCCATTTTGTGAAGCCAGGCATTGTGCTTTTGCCATAGGCCTGCATTGTCTGTCTTGTCTTCCTTTTCTTGTTGTTCTGGGTGGCCTGTCCATGTGTTGGCGGCCATTTTGTGTGAACAGCCACTGTGCTTTTGCCATAGGCCTCAAAGCTTGCGGCCTAGTGTGCCAGTAGGCCCGGCGGTAGTCATCCTCATGGGTGCATAAAAACTGTTTGTGTTGTCTGTTGAATTGTAACATAATTGAGGCCATGGATGGCATTGTTTTTAATTGGTAAAAGTGGTTTTTGGGGCGTATTTTATTTTTTGTGGTGTTTGTTAAATAAATAGGCCTTTTCAGCCAGTAGGTAACCCTGGGCGTTCAGCTCGCGGACTTTGGGCAAGTCCGCACTGCGCGACAACGCGGACTTACACTTTTAACTTCTTCGCGCGCTCAATGTACGTTTCGCGCGCGCAATAACGACAATTTGTGACGATCGCGATGCCGAACACGCAAAATTTACAATCTGGCGAACAATATCTCTCGAGCATCATTAAACCTTCTCGAAAATGTTGATTTAGTTCATTTTGCACAAAAAACTCCTCAGGTTGTCATTTAGATGTAGTTTGGTGATCAAGGAGTCATTTTTTTTTGTTTTACAATTTTTTCCAAGAGGTAGCTAGTTTCCCAGAGTCTCCAACTGCCTGGTCCTGTCCTTTGTCTTCACTTTTTGTTATTTTGGGTGGCCTGGCCATGTGGGTGGCAGCCATTTTGTGAAGCCAGGCATTGTGCTTTGCCATAGGCCTGCATTGTCTGTCTTGTCTTCCTTTTCTTGTTGTTCTGGGTGGCCTGTCCATGTGTTGGCGGCCATTTTGTGTGAACAGCCACTGTGCTTTTGCCATAGGCCTCAAAGCTTGCGGCCTAGTGTGCCAGTAGGCCCGGCGGTAGTCATCCTCATGGGTGCATAAAAACTGTTTGTGTTGTCTGTTGAATTGTAACATAATTGAGGCCATGGATGGCATTGTTTTTAATTGGTAAAAGTGGTTTTTGGGGCGTATTTTATTTTTTGTGGTGTTTGTTAAATAAATAGGCCTTTTCAGCCAGTAGGTAACCCTGGGCGTTCAGCTCGCGGACTTTGGGCAAGTCCGCACTGCGCGACAACGCGGACTTACACTTTTAACTTCTTCGCGCGCTCAATGTACGTTTTCGCGCGCGATAACGACAATTTGTGACGATCGCGATGCCGAACACGCAAAATTTACAATCTGGCGAACAATATCTCTCGAGCATCATTAAACCTTCTCGAAAATGTTGATTTAGTTCATTTTGCACAAAAACTCCTCAGGTTGTCATTTAGATGTAGTTTGGTGATCAAGGAGTCATTTTTTTTGTTTTACAATTTTTTCCAAGAGGTAGCTAGTTTCCCAGAGTCTCCAACTGCCTGGTCCTGTCCTTTGTCTTCACTTTTTGTTATTTTGGGTGGCCTGGCCATGTAGGCGGCGGCCATTTTGTTAAACCAGCCACTGTGCTTTTGCCATAGGCCTCCAAACTTGCGGCCCAGTATGCCAGTAGGCCCAGAGGTAGTCACCATGGGTGCATAAAACTGTTCCTGTGTAGTCTGTGGAATTTTGGCATCATTTAGGCCATGGATGGCATTGAATAGATTAAATTGAATTGCGAAATGTGGCTTTTTTGGAGGGTCTGACTATTTCACTTATTGTGTGTGGTAAATAAATGCCTTTTTGCGTGTGTACTGTGTCATTATAATTGTGTTGTTGTAGTGGTTGTCTAACTTTCCAAAGTGTTTTTAGCCATGTGGATTTTAGTTTTTGCATTAAAGCTGTGTGTGTTTTATAAGGCATCCTTTGTCTGCCCATATATAGGCCTGCTTGAGTTCATTGTTTGCCGTGCTTTGTGCCTGTGAGTCACCATGTTTCTGGGGGCCATTTTGTTGTGGTAGTTATTAGTGTGCTGTTTTTGCCACATAGGCCTGCGTGTCTTTCCATTTTTCCTCTTGTTTTACTGCTTCCAAATCCATCCCCATTGCCAGCTGCAGCTCCCTGATGCTGCTATATAATACATCACACGTGATGCACAAATTTAGGCCAAACATGCTCCAGTACATTTTAGTTTTTGTTCTTTAATATTCTTATTCTTCCAGAGTGTACAGTAGCCATGAAAGCCCTGGCCTTGTTGTCAATGTCTCACAAATGGCTACACTGTGTGTTGTTGTTGGAATAGTTTCTGAAATTTAATAATTGAGGCCACCACACACTAAGTTCTATATTCTATTTGTTTGATTTGTGCTATGTTTGACTGATGTTCTGGCTTTTTTGCTTTTAGGTGCACAAAGACTGAGGAGGAGGTGTGTCTCTCATCATTTCCTGTTGCACTTCCAGACAGACATCCTGCTGCTGGACACACAACGTGACGTGTGACCTGACCAGACATCTCTGCAACTGAGTGCTGCTGACATCTGAAGAAGATGGGCCCAAAGAAAGCAGGTATCAGGTCCTCCAGTACCAAGAAAGTTGCTATTGAGAAGAAGAAGGAACAGAAGAAGCAAGTGACACTGAAGTCTGGTGTGCCGGCCAGTACCTTTTTGGGAGAAAAAAATTGCGCCTGCAGCAGCGGTGTCCGGGGGCAAGCTGGGGGCAGCAGATCCGCATCAGTGGACCCAACCCACCAACCCAGGGCCAAGCACATGAGTGGGGAAGAGGTAGCCAGCCTAATGGTGGAAAGCAGTGATGCTGAGCCGGAGATAAACTTATCGCTATCTCAAAGTAGTACCCAATCAACGCAGGAGGAAACACAGCAGATAAGTGGTCAACAACAACAGCCGCAACCACCGCCCGCAATAGTAGTTGTTGTTCCTCCTGAAGTAGGGGCAGTTCAGGAAATTGAGCCTCATGCAGAGGTAGAAGAAGAAGCCACTCATTCAGAAGATCCATTGTCTTCCAAATCCCCAGCAAGGAAAAGGAGGGGTAGTCCATCGAGTTCTTCGCCAAGCCCCCTTCTGATGATCTAGATGCCACTTGGAAGCCACAAACTGAGTCTGAGAGGGAGCCACGTTCCAAGACCAAGCTAGGGAAAAGGAAGGTTCCAGAAAGCCTTACACTTATGGAGGTCGATGTAGAACAGCAAGATGATGATGATGATGACGACGAGCCAGTCATCACGAACATCACTCCCGGCCCCGAGGAGATGGAGACCAACATTCTTACTCTATCCAAAATCGCTGCGAGGGATGTAGCACGCATACCTCCACAGGTAACACCAACACGACCTACAGCTTCCATATTTGCATTAGCAAAGGCCCGGCAGCGACCTACATCCAGCACAACCACCACCTCTGTAGGAGTAGGTAGTGGTACAGCAGCACAGAGTCAAATTCAACACACACCCTACAGATCATCCGGCATTGGAAGTAGCACCTCCAGCAGGAGGCCAAAGTTAAGCTCCCCAGTTTGGGACTTCTTTACGGTTAGCGAAAAGGAGGAGAACATTGCTATATGCTCCATTTGTAATACCTCTGTTAGTCGTGGTAAGCTTGGTACAAACTATGGTACCGGAGGCCAAATGACCCATCTGAAAAAACACCACTTGATCAGCTGGGAGGACCACCTTCGCGACAGAAAAAAAACTGCAACCATTGGTGTTGGTGGGGATAAAGGAGTAGAAGAAGATCCGATCACGGTGGAAGAGGAAGGACAGGGAGACATTCTCACTAGTGGTACACAAGGTGTCCCTGACCCCAGCAGTGCAGTCTTAACGTTGCACACATCTTCAGCAACATCTCAGTGGCACAAGAGTAAGAGTCAGCCGGAGACACCAAGAAGTACCAGGTCCGCACTACCAAAAAGTGCGTTGAGCCTAAGAGAAAGGAAAACCATGCAGCCTACCATTATCAGCATGTTTGGGGGTGAGGGGCAGTACGAACGCAACCACCCAATAGCACGTTTGTACAATGCGAAGCTGGCTAAAATGTTAGCACTGGACCTTCTCCCTTTTTCTTTTGTTGAAGGGTTGGGTTTTGTGGAATTTGTGTCAACCATCTGCCCAAAATGGCATGTTCCCAGCCGCTACTATTTTGCCAGAGTTGCAGTTCCAGCACTACATCACGACGTGCTGGAATTGCTAGGAAAGGCCTTGAAGCAGAGTGCTGTTCACAGTATCCACCTGACTACAGACATGTGGACCAGTTGCCAAGCCACAGATTACATGTGCATCACTGCACACTGGATCAGTTTTGTGGGTGTTAGAGAACAGCTATCTGCTGGTGTTGATACTGCAGAGATTTTTCATGCCACTCGCAAACATGCAACTGTAGCCATGTTTGCCATGGAGAAATCTCATACTGCTGCAAACATTTTGGAAGAGTTTAACACCAAGGTCTTTGAGTGGCTGCGCCCAAGAGGGCTTACGATTGGTTTTGTTGCCACGGACAACGGCAGTAATGTAGTTTTGGCCATGCGCAATGGTGGCTATTTCAGGGTCCCGTGTTTGGCACACTGCATTAACATTGTTGTTCAAGACTTTTTGAAAAATGAATCAAAAGTCAGCAACTTACTGGTCACCTGCAGAAGAATATGCACACATTTCAGCCATTCTTTTAAAGCCCGGAAGCAGCTGAGGGTCATTCAACGTGAGCATAAACTGCCAGTCAAAGCGCTCATCCAGGAGGTGCCAACACGTTGGAACTCAACTTATTATATGCTTGATCGTCTGTTTGAACTGTACATACCACTCAATGCTTATGTCATGCAAAGAATAGGGGAACCTACTGTGAGAGGCATGACCGTTGAGATGGCTCAATGGGACCTCATTAAATGCCTGACTGAGATGCTATTTCCTTTTGAGATCTTCACACGTGAAGTCAGCAGGGAGGACTGTACTATGGGCCAAGCTATCCCATTGTTGCACATGCTAGAGCAACAGCTGAAGGATGTGTCTGAAACGTACGCAGGTGTGGATGACAAACAAGACGCATATCATTTGGCGGAGACCTTAGCCGCTCGCTTATCGGAAAATACAAGGATTAAAAATAAAATTTTGTCACAACCACATTACATTAGTGCCACAATTTTGGATCCACGGTACAAAGTATTTCTGAACAGCAAGGCAGTAATTCCTTTTCGGAAGTGGATGTTGCCAACTACAAAACTTTGATAGCTAAGGAAGCAACTATTTTCGAAAGCGAACGGCTGTTAATTACAGGCCCCCACCACAGGCCATAACCAGTACTACAGGGCATCCAGAGTCAAGTTATACTCGGAGCCTGAGGGCAGTGCATTTGCCTCCCAGCAGTCACCTACACCAACAATAACATCAAGAACAGGATCATCCGCAGCACAATGTGCAACTGATTGGTTTCTACAGCAGGGGTATGGTAAGTCCAGTGCTGATGCAAAGGCAAAACCGGCCGAGCACATCCGAGCACCCCTTGAGCGGATGGTCCAGGCCTATCTGGATGACCCAACAGAGGTCTTCATGGATGGAAACCCATTGGTGTATTGGTATGGGAAAAGAAGCCAATGGACAGTGCTCAGCAGGCTGGCGATAAAGTATCTCGCTTCCCCTGTCGCAAGTGTCTCTTCTGAGCGTGTTTTCAGTGCTGCTGGTGCCATTGTAACTTCGAAAAGGACCAGTCTCTCGGCCCAAAGCGTGGAGAGGTTAACCATGATCAAAATGAATCAGCACTTTATACCACCGGATTACAAAATACGTGAATCACAGCAGGAAGAGCAGAGCGACTTGGATGACGTAAATAGTGCGTTACAGGACCTACTTCTGTCCGAACCACCAGAGTTTGAGGACGAGCTCCTCTTCCCTGACAACTAGGCTTTCAAATTGTTGCTTTCTTCCTTCCTTTATGTGTCTGTGTATCTGTCTTTCCGGTTCAAATCAAATCACAACAAAACCATCACCACCGTCTTCTTTTTATTTCCCTATTGGAGTTGCACGTCTGTGCATTTAACTGTCCACTCTTCAGAGTCCTGCTTCATCTTCCTGTCTCGCACGAGTACATTTCCATCAAGGCAGACATTAGTACAAGAAATGTTGCCTTTACCAGTCCCGCCTCCATTAGAAGTGAAACGTGACTACTATAGCTATCCTCCGTTTTGTTTTCGAGCTGAAACTCATCAGTGTCCGAAGGCTACAGCCTCAGCAGGCATCCAAAGGTCCTCACTGTCAGGACAGAAGGTACTTGGCAGAGAAAGACAAGAGACTCTTCGAAGAAACTTGCTGACATTTGTGCAAACTCAAATGACCAGCAATGAGCACTACACAGGCCGCGGACCATCATCACAGTGCTGACCATGGGAAGCAACTTAAACTGTGACAAAGAAGTGCCACAGATGAATAAGACGAAAACCGAAACAGCGCCTAACACTCAAAATGAATGTGGACTGGAGTAATAATGATGAGGCCACTGCCCCGCAAAAAAAAAAAAAATGTCAGAACTAGGCATCTGATGATCTGACAGCCAAAGAGAAGAGCAAGACAGGTAATGATGGAATGCATTGGATGTTTGCAGACTCTGAGCGATTGCTGTTGTTTGTTGTTGATGTTGTGCATGAAGTCGAACTCTACTCTACTAGTTAATCTACAAAGTGACTCAAGTAAGTAAGTGACAGTCAATGTTTCCTTTCTTGTTGTTTAATAACCAAATTGTACTCCTACTACTGCAGGTGCAGGCCAATATCTGTTGCAATTTTTTAATATGGAATATGGACTTAATCGGAGTCAATACAGACTGAGTTGTAGTTGGACAACACGTACCACACCATGATGATGACCATACTATCTTTTCGCGCGCAGTCATTCAGTTGGATCGGAGATGATTCAAGGACTAACTGCATTTCATGAAGTGGCATAAGGTAAACATAAACACAACAATTCAACAAGAAAGTAGTAAACACAGCAGACCTACATGTCCATGTAGTGGTCTAGTCGAGTGTAGTGATGACTGACAGCGGCGCATTGATTTTGTCACTTAATTAGGAAAATGCTAAGTTGCTGTGTATGCCTTTTGTCTGGCTATGTCAAAAATTAAGGTAAATGGAGGTTGGGTCACGGGCTGGTGCTGTGGTGGGCCTGTTCTGTCCTGTTGTTGTTGTAGCTTAATGCTGTAAACAGAATCTACACGATATATCCAAGCCGCCTCACTCTGAAAGTGTTCTCTCTTCTCTTCTTGGACTCCACCGTAAATGATGTTTTTTTTTTTTATTCATTGATTTCTCAATACCCCTTTTGTTTTTCCATCTAGACGTTACAGGCCGGCCTTTACCCTGTGCTTGCTATACTGGGAGACACAACTCACATTTACCTTACCAATCGGCATCAGGAAGGCCACCAAGATTGATGTGCGGAGCGTCCATGGAAGATAGGACCAAGAGGAAGGACGAGATTCAACTCCACAATTTTAGCATGATAATACAGTAACTTTAGTATCATTCATCATTCATCTTTTAATTAATTTGAATCCTTTTTTCTCTGCAATCATTAGGACTGTGTGTTGTGTGTTTGTTTGCTAATTGATCCCTACAAATGTTTTTTAATTGTCTTTGCTATCTTTACAAGAAAGCCCAGTACAACATGGAATTTGGGTCTCTGAGGGCATATTACAGGCAAGGCAAATTGCATAGAATATACTGGTGCCCTGTACTGTCTAATTGTCTAGTAGGAGTTATTAAGTACTACTCATTAACCATCAAGTTATCTAATCTTCATCATCATTAACGCATGCATTTCCCTTTTCTCGCTTTATTGATTTTTTGGATAAGATCATGGTCGTCTGCCAAGATTGCGCTTTGCTTTTGTTGTCCATGCGTACTGTTTTTCATTTTCAAACCTTTCCCCAAACCCCCTTCCCATCCATTCATCAAACCCTAACCCTCTTCCCCGGGCTGTGATTTATATTGAGGTGTGATGTGACTACATAAAATGTACACCAATTGATCACACGCTTGCTGGGGCAGATGTGGTGAAAGCAACACTAATTCAATTGCAAGGCAGGGCGAGGAGCTTCTTCTGCTTGGCCACCCATGCTCAGTCTATGTGCATTGTGCAAGCCGTCAACGGCTAATAGTAGTACATCATAATTAATTGCCGTCATTGATTGGATTAATCATCAAACTCCTACCACACAGCAGTAAAGGTTACGAATTACGATTGTGTTAAGTTAAGTGACTCACTCGACAGCCCAACTGCAGTTTATAACTTCTTGTACTAGGCTGTCCCCGCCACCATTATGTTTAATTTGACTTTAGCAGTTGCAACTGCAATATTGTTTGTTTGGCAGTCGTCTTCTGTACTGTATTTCACTTCGTTCGACTACTCCTCCCACAGTTTTTCTCAGGCAAGTGACTGTCTCTTTTTTTATTTTTTAGCAAATGCTACTGCCAGTGTCTACTCTACTACTACCACCACAACCGTGGCATCTTCTACATTCTCTATGGAAACCATGCAGCCATCGCTGTGCCGAACGTAGTCATCATCAATCACAGGTAAGATAAGTTTGGTGGGAAGTAGAATACTAGTAGGACAAATAACTCAGTGAGGGGTACCGCATCTATCTGTTTGTTATACATCATCGGCAGATTATTTAAATCAAACACTGGCTGCGGCCCTGCAGCAGCAAGCAAACCAATGTGACGTTAATTCGTAAAACAGTAACCCCCACAAAACATTAACATTGTATGTTTAAGTATAAATATAATTTATTACCCTAACAAAAATAAACTATCCCACACCTGACCCACCCCTCTCCCTAACCCCAACCAATGTCCAAAACGAAAAAGTCCAAATGTCCCGAAACCCCAACGCCCAATTCCCACCCACCAAAACAAGGAATAAAAGGGGCAAAGCAACAGGGTCCTCGATGTTATAATCGGCGGGCTTTGAGGTGTTTGTCCACCAGGATTCTCACCCGCTCCTCCATTTGCTCCTCTTGCCGCGCCATCCGGAGGAGAATCTTCTTGCGGAATGCCCTGCAGTGGCATCCACAATGGGGGACAGCAGTGCTGGCTGCTAGCGAATTGCGGCGGGTGGCTATCAGACCGCGGCGCCGTACCGCTGGAGTTGGGGCCTGGCTGGGGCTCGGGCATCGGACGAGGCTGCAGCTGCTGCCGCCTCCTCCTCCTCCTCCGCCAGAGCCACCAGCCGCCGGTACTCCCGGCATATGGCCTCCAGTTTCCGGCGCCGGGCCCTGACTGCCAACTCCTTCCGCGATGGTTTGTCTTGGGAAAAGAAAGAAAAAAATATTGTTGTAACCAGTACTCTTACCTAAACAGTAACACAAAATTAATTCAACACATAATGGCACAGTAGCACTAGCAAGAAGCACAGTACATAACATTTGTGGTAATAAAATATCTATCTATCCTCCCACTTCCTCGGCCTCTAACATTTGTGGGAGTTTCAGGCATTATACTAGCACTATGGACTCCAACCAGTACACAGTACACCAGTGTTCTTCTTATCTCTAGTTTAGGGAAATACAGGCATCCATCCATTCTAAGTAAATGTCAATCATTCTTCTTAATCTCTCCACAAACGTTACTTTGTTTCACCAACAACAACGCATGCGTCCACTCACTCCGTTGCTTGCCTTGGCTTAGAGTTTCACCCAAACACCGCTGATGATTCTTGCTATCCACAGTATCCACCCATACTGTGTCTTCCACCCAGGCAGGCATCCATTCTTCTTTCACCTCCCACCCATCCTTCAACAACACATGCATCTGATTCCTATCAGCCACCTATCCATGCTTCCAACGTATCCTTCTCTGCCAGTCGTCATATTAAATCTCGCCCGCCCTTCCTCCTTCCACCCTTCTTTCCCTTTTTGTTCAACACATCCATCAAGGTCATCTGATCTGACTTTTAGTCTCCTCCATAAAACTTTCACAGCTGAGTTGGAGTCAGATATAAGAGGCCATTGGTTAATGAAGTCACGCTGGTAATGCTATTGCTACTGCATTGCTCATGCTGCTAAGTAAAGGGTGTCTTCTTTATTAACCGTTGTATAATGTTCACTACAACTTCATACCTAATAAGTCTCAACAACAGTACAGTGAGTGAAGTCCACTCCACACACCCTTCCAGCTAGTGCAATGTCAATAAGTCATGAATATAACTTACCACCGCCCGCCACTGCTGCTGGCTCACCCCCTGTATCTCCTGCCCCTCCGGAATGGCCGCAACGCCATCGCCGCTGGCCCCACCGGCACTGGTGGTCGGTAGTACGCCTAGCAAAAGCATGACACATTTTTAGATGCCTGTACACCTCCCCTATTTATTCTTTTTCACTAGCAAGATTGAAAAAGGTTAATACATATTATTATTATAAATCACATTCAATAGTCCAAATCGGGTACTAGAGTACAGTCAGTAGACAGACACTAGTAGTGTTATTATGGTCCCTAAGGTCATTATTATACTATACTCTACTCTTTGCAAAGTTAGCCTGAGCCATGCAACCATTTTTCGCTTCATGTCTTTTGCGCATGTTACCTCGCAGCTTGTTGTGCAGTAACAGTAAGACGCCTTTTGAGCCCACATGAGCACATACAGCTACTGTCTGAGCGTTGCGTACAAGAGGTCGGAAAACAAGCCACTTTGTTATGGAGTTCCGTTAGTCCGTATTACTTAGCCATAGGTAACATGTTACAGTTTTTGGGCAGGACTGACAAATGCTTGCAAATTTAACACGCACCATTTTTCTCAGGCAGAGGATTCCCTTCTACGAGTACGAACCAGAGATTTGCAGAGCTTATGAATGATGCATGTAACCAGTAATTCTACGTTCTACGGTGAGGAGTCGCCCAGAATTCACACAGATCTTTTGTCTTATATCATCATGCACTTGTTGCAACAATTTTTATTGTTTTAATCTTATGCATTTGCTGTTGGAGCTGGCTGGAGTACACTGAATTTTATAGAACAACAACATACAGAAGTTGTCATTTGAAAATAAACCTTTTGAACTTACACATAGACTCTGTGGTATTTGGTGTGGTGGTGGTGGTGGACTTACACGAGTGAGTGAGCGAAAGTGTGTTATGTTCTGGGTTGTGGAATCATAATCATTGGGTATCTTCGGGTGGGGGTTCGGGGACCTAATGAGACACTAGCTAGTCATTCAGGGGATTGTGGGTTCACTTCTGACTGAGGTGTGAGTAACGTCCAAGTTCCAAACTCTCATCACCAACATCCTCTTTCATTGTGCATAGTTCTGCATGGGGCTGTGCAGAATCCAAGTAGTATGTACTATATCCTATCAAAAATAGTCAAATATCTGGTTGTGCATTTTGTTTGTGGTAATTGTCAAAGCCTCAAGATTAAGAAGCCTAGAAGAGGACAACCGAAAGGACTGGACTCAGTGGCTAGAGCTATTAGTATTGGTCAATCTGAGTTTTATTCAAAACCGTACAATAAAGAGTGGCAATGCAAACTGGGCAAGCTTAGCGACAGACTAATAGTAGTAGTACCGAGTACAGACATTCATAGCAGAGGCAGTTACAACTTAGAGGCAGGGATAACCAGAATTTAGAAACAGATAGTCAAGTCAAGATCAACGAATCTTTTGTAAAAAATATAATTAGGGAGTGGAGCCAGAATTAATAATTCTGAATAAATAAGGTCCAGTAAAAGTTAGGGCAATATAATTGTTAATATAACCACTGGAGGACTTACTGGGACCAGCAGCAGGGCCCTCGGTAGAGGAGCGGTCCTCTGGTGGTTGTCCCGCCGACTCGGACCCCGTCTTCTTGCCCCTGGGTGCTGCAGATCAGTGATCATGTAAGATATAATAAAGAAAAAGAAAGACACAAACATTAATGATTGCTGTGAAACAAATAAATTATCTTAAAAAACGCTCAAAAACGTTTTAGGAAACAAAAATTGCAATAAAATTGACCTATCGAATCCGAGCGCCCAGTGGCTTGCGGAATTCACGGACAGTCTACTTATTGGGGAACACTAATTCAGTGTTCCATTCTGATTGATTCAAATAAAATCCAGAACACTAACTAAGCCTAAGTACCACCTGACCTAGCCCACCTATTCCAGGCGGGCCAATTGTTCATTAAGCATGCATTTCCATATTTTTTTCCATCAAAAATGCATAGGTGAGAAGGAGGACACATGCATAAAGTCAGTGCATAATGCATACATCAAATTGTTGGTTGGTTGCGTCTGATGTTCTGCAGCTGACTGACACTGCTAAGCTAAGCTTACCAGTACCACTCACTAAACAAGCTACAAAAGGTTCTACTAAGGACTGGGGTAAGCAGCACTCAGTGACAGAGGATGCGTCACGCACACCGTTCAAAAATTATCAACTAATAGTAACTAAACCTAGTATCAAATCCATCCACCACTATTTGACAGGAGGACAAAGGAAGGACTACAGTCTCTCTAGCAATAGCATTACCTAACTGAAGTTCTCTAAAGTAAACTCTTACATAATAATGACAAGCGAGCGCAAAGTTGCAAAAAAGTAAGAGTACCGCCCAGCACCTGTGTCCTACAATCACAGAAGATTTTGAAACGTAATTTACCTGCAATGTAAGCAGCATTATTCTTGTTATTTGTAAAAAATGTATACACAAATCACAATACTTATACTACTATATATATTGGCTACTCACCAAGCCCCACGACCTCGACACCTAGCAGGTCCAACAGGTCCTGCTCCCGGTCAAGAATGTCTGACCACCGGTGGGCCAGCTGGTTATGTGTGCGCCGGACCGCGGAGCAGCGAAACACTGCCCGACGCACCTTCGCCCACCGACGGTGACGCTCCTGGGTCGGGTAACCGGAGCCTGGCCTGCCGCCTGCTGCCAAGGTCAAGGGAGGTGGCGCTGAATAAAAAAACAAGGGCGGCCACCTCCTCCTCCGTAAACAGCTGGCGGGCTTGCACCCCTGCGGGCGCAGTCTGCCGCAAGGCAGGCGGCGATTGGGCGCACGCGCCTTGCCCTTCTTTGACCCGCTGCTGCTACCCTTCGCCATGGTTCTGGGGTGGGAGGAGGTGAAAAAGAAAAGTTAGAAGGGAAAAATAAAGTTAGGGGAAGAAGTAGGAGCTTAAAGAAGAAAGTTATATAAAACAGTTGAAAAGTAAAAAAACACAGTAAAAAGTAGAAAAAAATGCAAAATATAGACTTAGGCAGAGAGAGAGATAGGTAAGAAATAAAGAAAAATTGAAAAACAGTGTAAAAAACTAAGGATTGCAAAGATTGAGGGAGGATAGAAAAGCAGGCCCAGAACCATAGCATAGAGTGGTAAAACAAGATGGCCGCGCCCATCGCGACCGCATGGGTAAGTTCGCGCGATATTTCCATATCTTCGCGTAGCTTCGCGTAGCGCAACTACGCAAACTACGCCCAGGGTTACTCACAACCAGTTAATGCTATTCCTTTTTGTACATCTGCATCAATAAATTATTTACCAATTGATACATAGTCCTTGAAGGAGGTGTGTGCAGCACAGTCTACAATTGAAACTTTGATAGCAACATGTCTAGCAATAGGTGAGCTATCAATGGTGCACGCTTCATTTGTTGGCCAGCTGAGGTAAGGAGGGAACTCCAAATGAAGGAAAGAACCTAAAAATTATATTGCAATACCTGTACAAGACTTTAAAAAGAAATTAATTATCTCCAGAAGCAAAAGAAGACTTAAAACATTGTACTATAGCTTGTCCCAACAGCAAACACAGATGAAAATCTTTTTTCTCTCTTGGGACAAGTAGGCCCAACCCCCTACAGCTCAAACCCTTTGGCTGTTAGTTTGCAGTACCACATTATGGATCATGTAAGGGCACTGTCTGCAGTGAAGGTAATATTTGTGTCCATGTTATAATGCTGTTCAAACTTGTATTTACTGTTCATTAATTGAAAGCCTCTATTATTAGGGTGAGCGCTCTAAGTAAATGTTGTAAGCTCAGACTGTACTACTGACAGTCGTTAGAATATAAAAATGTGTACACATATGTTCAATATTTAGCAATGTGAGGCTATGTATACTGCTCTCAGAATGCTCAGTAAACTACTGGAAAATGGTAGGTACCATTTCTTTGCAACATATAAATAAGCAAGCATTGGCAAAGCCAGTAGGTCCGAAATTGTTGGTCAGCCCTTTGGCTCTGTCAATGCGCAACCCATCCTTTTCTTACAATATTTCTGTGGGAGCTGCTGGGCCCTCACCATTATAACAAACATTAGCAAAAAATAAAAATTGTTTTAGTGTCAAACATCACACATTGCACAGTCGTTACTGGCACAGAATAAAACAACTGTGTGTCGATATGCTCCTTGTGAAAGAACAGAATGAAGTCACTCACAGTGAAGCTGGCCAAGAGAGAGAGACAACATTCAATAAAACATAAAAGGTCATTGTTAACGCCAGACCTAATTAGGGGCCCAATTATTAAATAAAGTGCACCCATGTTCTTGCATTTGTGCAGATATACAACTTTTGTGAAATGAACTTTTATGTGATGTAATGGGTTATGTAAGTCTGTGTGGTAATGCTGGAATCCATTTAACAACTGAGTGGACACTTTGATAATGGACCTTTAAATAATGATACTAAATGGATGTGAACGTATTTAATGGTAAAAACAATAGACTTAATGAATATGTAAAATCATTTATAGGATTATGTTTATCGGAAAAAAAAAAGATTTATTAGGTACATCAAAAAGGTCATCTGTTGAGAGAGAGACAGGTATTATATATGTCCTGATGAAGGTGGCACCTTTATAATTTCCTTTTTAATTGTGTATTTATATTTAATCAGCGTCGTTTTTCTATATCTATCCAAGAGCGTTCTCTCTTTTTTTTTTTTTTTTTTTTTTTGTGTTCACACCTAACCCACCTGTCATACCCAATATGTTGTCTACTCTTCACCAAACATTCTCCGTCTATGACTTGTGGCTAGGTGCGCAACAGTAGCTGTGCCCTTGTGCAGGCACAACATTCAGAAATAAAATATACAAATACACTGAATTTAACACCTATAAAAAACGTTCAACACATTGGTGTGGCCCTATCTTTTGTGGTACTGACACGGACAGGGCTTCCTGGCCTCTTATTGCTCTAGATCTAGTTGTTATATATACCATGGATGGCCAGTGTTCGTACCTGGTAGGGTGTATTCAACTGGATGACATTTTTTTCAGGGGCCCCAGTGGGACCTCCAGACAGAGGTGTCTGCTGTCACCCATACTAAGTACTAGAGAAATTAGCGTGCTAAAAACATGCATGATAAGGTACAGATGATGCCTTGCCTATTCTTAGGGACCCAATAACACGCGTATCCCCACTAATCTTGTTATTGCCGGAACTTGGTAGTAGCGCCTGGCCTCAAAGGCAATTGTGATAAATCCTGATACTGATCACCACCCATCATGTGTCTGGAAACTTTTAAATATCGAGGAATCCAAATTTACTTCATAGAGGAAAAGTTGAAGGGTGGCAATCTAGATAGATGTGTGTCTGGAATTCGATGGTGGACCATATTCTGGACAATGCTACTGCTGTCCCCTTTGGGCAGAGTATCAATCATTAAAACAATTGTGTTACTTATACTCTTTTATTTTTCACAGCACGCCTGTTTGTCCACCCCGTGCTATTACTACCAAAATCTAAGGCCTATCTTGTCAGAGCTGATCAGCCCTCAGCACAAGTGATGTCTCACTCTCTCCATAAAAAGGTAATGCACCCAATACATGCCTGGGGAATGTGGTCCCCACCTTTGAAATATACACAACTTGGCACTACAGATGATATTTATAGCATGATGGCTGGCTGTGGACACAGACCCTGAGCCACTAGACCTGCTAAATGACCTGCTAAACATTGATGGAAACCCTGAGTTACATGTACTTTATGCCAAAAGCGGACAATATCTGTATAGGCTCATTCTTTACCAACAGTCTGCTCATGTTGCCGCAACTGAACAAATAAGCTGGGATCAGTTGCATCATACACACCGTCCCCTGTTGGTGATATCCCAGCTACTTTTAGTGGTCAAACAACACTCTCTGAAAAATGTGTCACCGAAGGACATGCGTATATCCATATATCCCTGCACACTCAGCTGACTTTACCTCAAGCAGTGGTGATGCACGTAGTGAAAAATACTATTTTGCTTTCCTGCTGCCGCAAAAAAAAACCCACTATTTTCTTCACCACCACTTCAACCCAGCACAACCCTTTAAACTGATGCCAGGCAAAGATGTTGCCAGCCAGTAGCGTGTCTTCAGTACAGTGGTCATAGAGGAACGAAGCATATATATATATATACATATACATACATACATACCCAGTTACTAAACTTCATAATGCGAGACCTGAAACCATGTATCTAATCTCGGCTCCCCCCTTCACCAAATTGTGTGATCTTAGACATTTATTTCTCATGTTCCTCTTTTCTAGCTTTGTTCAATATAGGCATGTCTGCCATGGTGGGGAAGAGACTCAGTCTCTCCTAATTCATTCTTTAAAACTTAAAAAGTGTTCACAACGCACTTGACATAATCTGTTGTACTAAACTGGAAACTTATACACTAAAATGATTATTTTCTTTTTCAAAACTGTTATTCCATTCACACAGCTCTCCATGTTCTGCTAACTGTATATAGATATATACATATATTTTAATTTCCAGTTCGTTCGTACCCACAGGAAGCTATTGCATTGTGTCTTTCTGGCCTGGCTCAACGCCCAGACTCTGCGGCCAGCGTTAATATAACGGCAGCCCAAGAGAAATCCTTTAACCCTTCAATACCTCGTAATATCCAGACACGTGTTGTCTTTAATTGTACGTAAAATATAGCTTATTATAAAATAATATGGCGTTTTTGTAAAGTGCACGTTTACTCAGAATGGTATTTTGACGCTAAACAGCAGATCCTTATCGTTCCCTCAACTCAATGGTACTCATTTCATCCACCTCAGAATGATGAAGTGTTGATCAGACCCCGCATCTATTCACTTCAGAATGATAAAATGCTAAGTAGACCTGGTAGCACCTGAACTTATGACCATGAAGTCAAACACAGGCTCAAGCACGTTCTCTGTGTGTCATGCATGTTGTGTAAACGCCGTATATTCTGGTCTTTTCTCCTAAAGGCCTATAATAATTGTATTGAACCTATACTTTTAATCATATTATTGTTGTATATAGCTGAATTAATCTGTGTATTTGTATCAAAGGTATAATAACTCTACTTTCCTATGGAAGTTGGTGGTGTGGCCTTCATTAATTTGTTTCTACACTTTCTAATGTCCAGGCAATAACTGACCTTTAACCTTCTTTGGGTAGCAGTACATTTTCTTTGAGAAGGACAGGGCTGTTAACATACCATTAGGTGAAATGCAATTTCAGTCTTTTCTATTCACTGAGAGCCACAAAACATTTCCCATCAGACAAGTACAAGTGGTGTCTCATTTGGTGCTTGCAAATTATTCTCCTAATTTGTCCAGTTTCAGAGGTGGACCCCAATGTGCACTACCTCTCCCTCCTCTCTCACGGTACCGCACTCCTGTTCCTTGGCACTTCATCTTCTCTACTCCCCCCATTAGTCCTGCACAAAGATTACATCCTTTTCATAAACTTATTTTTACTTTATCATTTATTAAAAAATGGGTGTAGTTAGTGTGCATTCCATTCCATCAATTTGTCTCCTTGTCTCCTCTTTTCTCTCTAATAATTACCATCTGGTCCGAGATGTATGTTGCTCTTAGTCCAATGTCACTAACTTCCTTGGCCACGAGACACAATTTCAAAATCTTTGCTACTAGCTAACTCCAACTGTGTGTGTTCTGTAGCTGTACTTCCTAGATCTATGCTTGTACTTGGGCTACCTGCCCGTGCCTGAAGAGGTGGCACTTGTCACTGCCCGGGCTGTTGAATTAGACGCAGGTAGGAGTAAATTATTTGGGTCTTAATTGCCTTGTGTTGCGGCTGTACGTGGGGTGCAACACCTTGCATGTTGCCTACTAAGGCACATCATGGTACTTGTAGTGTAACTGCATCTATATGTCTGTTTTTCATGATCGTTATCAATCATTACGTGTGTGAGCCTTCCCAGTGCTCATCAACAATGTAAACCGAGTGGTAGCCCTCTGGCTGCGCTCCAATGTTCTCCTCATAAGTACTTCCTTCCACTCGTGAGCTTATTATAGTAATGCCTAAATTTTATTAACAAGAATTGTAGGCCTGTGTTTCCAGTTAAATGTAACAATGTATTTCAAAGCATTTATAACCTACCCTCATGACATGGAGCAGGGGGTGTCTTTGTGTGCTTTAGCGAATCAGAAAGTTTAGCTACTTATGGGAACGTAAATGTAAACGTAATATTAACTGTGATACTGCGCCACTGTATTTATTTAATTTCTTTTTTGTTTTGGTATTCTAACTAGCAGGGTCTCATCGCCACCGAATGATGATGAGACTTCAGCAACACGTAATGCTTTGAAAACAGGATATACTAATATAACAATAAGATTCACGGTGAACTCAAGGACTCTCAACTCACATGTTTAAAAATACATTAGCGGCCCAGGTATTCCTGACTCGCTAAAACAGATCAAATACTGTTAGATGATCAGGCCAAAGCATAATATGGGGGGGGTCAAGGGACATACCTGAGAGGAAGGGGCTTAAGGGAGCTAACAGGAGGAACGGAGATACAACTCCACCCCCACTGTGGCTACCAATTGGCCCGGACAAATGGTAGGCAAAACATGTGAGAGACAGAAGAAAAGAGGCGCAATGTATGGATAATGTGCAATGAAGACAAGTGCAACTACTTAGCGGGATTGCGGCTAGGCGGTAAAAACAAGGCAATCCAGACAACAGCTACTTAGCGCAGTTGCCGCTAATTGTGAGGAAAGGTGGGGGGCAACTGAGTCAACAACGATAGCTAGCAGACTGCCGCTCGGCTAAATGAGTGTGGAGCTGGCAAGTCAGCAACAGATGTGGGGCGGGTGGAGGGTACTGCTGTTGGAAAGAAGGGCTACTAATGTTTTAAGAAAACGAAGCACAAAAAACAGACATAACGGACAACAAATAAACAATAATTAAATAAATGAAATGCATTTAAAAAATGAACACGTATTAATATAACAGTGGTTGCTGAGAAAGCAGCCTGGAAGGACAGAGAAAAGGAGGGGCGATGGGGTCTACAGTGAAGCTGCGAGGCTCACGAGGGATGTCAGAGTGGGCCACAGACTTCGAAGTGGTTAGTTCCTGTTTTTGTAGTGGCGCAGCTAACAAAGGAGAAAGGCGCCGTCGAGAGAGTGATATGAATTTAAGAGATAAAAAGAGAAAAGCACCCAAGCCATGCAAAAGTGAATCAGAGAGGGACGCACTATAGAGTGCGAAGAATGAGTGTGTGAATACACAGGAAAGTATCCTGAGGAAGGAGGGGCGCATTGACGCCGAAAACAAGAGAATGGTTTTGCAAGAAGGACAATATATAAATAGCAACTGAATGAGAAGGAAGGCAGTGAGTGAAAGAACAGAAAGGTGAAAATAGAAAGGGGAAAGTAATTTAGAGAATCTGTAAAGAAGAATATAAAATGGCGGCAAGAGCATACAAAATGGCGGCGGGATACACCCTTAATAGAAAAGTGCGACAACACTACAGATACGCGTACCACTTGAGCACCGTGTCAGGGGCGCAACAGCCCATAACCAAAATCAAATAGGCAACTGAGAAACAACGTCAAGGAGCTTCAGCAAGGATATACATAAAAAATGTGCGCCAAATATTAAAACATGGGAAAGCCGCAAATGCATGTGCACAATGCCAGAATTCGAAAAATCACACAGAAGTGTTTTCCAGGACTCAAACCTCAAGCATTACGGAGCAAATTAAACAAAAACCACATATAATAAATACGAAAACATAAAACCCTGCAGAAGCACTTGTGCACAATGCCAGAATTCGATCAACCACCACGTGATCCGGACTCAAACCGTAAGCATCAACCAGAAGCATATGCAAGGGAAAGGGCAAAGATAAGAACGAGGAAGTGAAAACGGCAATGAAAGTGAGAGCACAATATCTTTTAGAAAAGGCAAAGGCAAAGAGGCCAAAGAAAGTGTGGGCAAAGAGAACGCAACTAAAGGAAACCACGACAAAACTAAAGAGCAGAGCACCAAAGAGCCTCGGAGAGATGTGACCAGCCAGAAAGAGGACGTCGTAGCATGTCAGTCAACCACAGGCGGGCAAAGGAGCACAGACAAAGGAGACCCCGGATGGCAAATGCAGCCAGACCCACCACTCACACACGCCACACCCTGAGGTAAAGGCAAGGACGAAAAAACCAAACTATCCCTGACTCACCCAGGCGGACGTGAGGAGAGGGGTCCGGGGGCAGCCACAGGCGCGACCCCGGCGTGTGTCCCATATCCGCACTGCAGATGACCTGTCAATGAGTCCATCATGTTCGTGGTCGCCACTTGTTTGAGGGTAAATGGATGGCCACACCCTTCTGCCTACCGGCTCCTGAGAGCCTGACCCGCACTCCGCTCGTTCACTTGAAAGGAAGGAACAACGATGTAAAACACAGTAGCACTTTATTAAGCAATTCAAAACCACAGAAAACAATTCAATTTAAATGTTGCCCAACAACACATGAGCAGGATGGAAAAAATAAATGCATCGACAATGTTATAAATCAAATGTTCAAACGAAGCAGAAATGTATATCTATCTATCTTTCTATGAGCAGCTGCCCAAGGGGCAACCCTGAATTTAAAGGTGATGAATAGGATAGTGCCTAGAAGGCAAATCTTTTCTTAAGAAAGCAACACCATTCAAGACTACGCAGTTTAAACTAAGTTAAATGCAATGGCTTGGGCTTTGATGAGCTAAATAAGAGGGGCTGACAAAGCCAAAAGGCTGGCAATCAAAGAAGAGCATTACCACCTCAGAATAGGCTTCTAGGCCCTAGAGAAGAGATCAGTCGACTGGGAACTCAAGTGCTGAGCACTATAGGAGGAGTTCAGGGCCTGGACCTGGGTGAAGACCTTTTATATGGAAAAAGGCAGAACTTAATGCAGAACTTACTCCTACGCCTGGCACGAGGTCTGACGCAGGCACTTAACCGCCCGCTTACAGTAACTGGGAAGTTTGATATAAAACCGAGAAGTGGTATCATGATGGAACAGGGCGTTTAGCAGATGGTCAGTGTTCTTGACCGCAGAAAGTAAACAAAGGATAACTTTTACCATAAAAATGCTCAGAATTAATATTTAATATATTAATTCCTGGTCATGTTCCTGCCTTGAGTTCCAGTTTAATGCCAGCGCGGAAAGTCCCATAGCTAAGAATATCACAAATCTTGCATGTGACACTGCCAGATGTTCCATCAGGTTGTCATGTGGGTGGGGGCCACCCTTATTCTTGTAACTGTGGAAAGTTACAAGAATGGGCTAATGTTGTATCTGGGTGGATGGGACAGATTTCTGCTAGCAGATCAGTGAGGCCTACGAGGTCTGTTTTATTATTATTATAAAAATGAGAGCAAGAGTCACTTGCATTTGGGCCTACACTTTTGTATCTAAGAAGGTATGCTTGGTCCTATGTAAGATATAGTTTATCTAGGGAGCTGGGCTTGGGCCTATGTGAGATGTGCTACCAGGACAAGGGAAAGTGGACAATTTAAGACATTCTATCTGAGCCTGCCTGGTAGGGCCTATCTAGGAGTTTCATGTTTGGTGGGTAGTGCCAAACCAGTAATGAGTTTCTTGTTAAATGGTAATACGGGACTTTCGGGACCCTCCATCAATGTGCCTCCTGCTGTCACTGCATGAAGAGCAGCCACTGCTCAGCATCTAATATATTCTTGAGATCTTTCAGTCTCTCCTGCAAATTAGCTATTATTTCTATGTCGAATATACCACGCTTCAGTAAGGACTTCTTCCCATCCTCATCCTATGTTGGATAAACAGGGACTTTAATAAGGAAGTTGTACTTCTATGCCTATTGCATACCAAAGCAAGAGTTTGTTTTTTAAAAACAAAATACTAATGACCCTGACACCCTCTGAGTTTTCCCTGGTGGTCCCAAACATAAAAAACACTACCAGACCATCCGTTATAAATAGGGTGAACGGTCTGATGATTTACTTACACTGAAGGCCCCTGCTCCATCAAAATGGAGGGGGCAGAATGACGATTTGACAGGCCTGGTACTCCACCACGTTTGTGGCACAGTACCTTGTCTGCCAAACTCTTAATAAAGCTCTAAGGGGCAGATTTACAAGCCCCTTGCGCCACTTTTGCGTCACTTTTCCCATGTTAAAAATGACGCAAAAGTGGCGCAAGGGCCTTGTAAATAAGCCCCTAAGTGTTTTAAGAAAATGAACTTTTGACAGGCTTTTAGAAAGTTTGGGTAAACCCCACAGTAGCATGCATTTTTCTCCATTATGGCACTAACCTTAATTGCTGCCGCAAAGTTTGTGGGAACATAACTCCTTAAGGGTTAAGTAAGGCGGATGAAAATAAACCTTACCCAGATTTACAAACTGAATTTCAATTAAAGTGAGAGTGTTTGAAGTTTCTAGTAAACACTCAGAGCAGTCTTTTTTTTTGCTTCAGGGTTTTAATCCTTGTATACAAATGACAGGAAACCATTACTGACAGCATTGCTTCATACTTGTTTACTATCATTAAGTTCTGTACAGTATTTCTTTAGTTTTCCTTCTCCCGGGAGGCGATACAACAGCTGAGGCAAACTCCACTTATTTTCAGTGATCTGTGAGGGGTTTCTCCTTTCCTGAAGTCCTTATATAGAGCTAAAAAAGTCCTTAAGATACTTTGGTTAATTAGGTGCTTTTGGTCTTAGGTCTCTAAGGGCTCTCTCTCAGTTTTATGGAATTTAGGCCCTATGGAAGAGCCATTTTCCCCTGCTAAGGCCCTACCAGTTTCCATTCAGTATTCCCACTGTTCCGTATCAGAAAGAGAGGATGTCAGGAGTCTATACAGTCTCACTGCAGCTCTCCTCCAACAATGCTGTACCCTTCTACCGCCTTTCAGACTTAACTTGCCTGTAACAGAAAGAGGGGAAGTCAAGAGTCTACCCAGTCCAGCCGCAGCTTTCCCCCTGATGTCATAGACTTACTGTCACACAGTGGCGGCTCCTCCGCTAAGGCGGAGGAGCGTCGCGCCACTGCGTTGCAGCAGTGAAGGAATGGAAAAATAAAATGATAGTAACGTGATGTTATTATCATTTTATTTGTTCCTGCTGTGGCAGCATGGGGGCTAGGCGGGGCTGCTCTGCTCGTAGAGCAGGGCAGGGAGGGAGTGGTGGGCACACTGAAGTGCGCGTGACTCTTTGGATGGCCGTCTCAGGCCGGCCAAACAGTCATGCCCACTTAGCATGTTCTCCACCCATGCTGCATTACAGCCTGGGTGGAGAACATGCCCAGGCCCCCAGCCCCCGTCTGAGCATCGAATTACGGCGCTCAGACCAATCACAATGCTGCATTGCAGTGTCGTGATTGGCTCAGGGGAGCCTGGCTGCTTCCTGTTTGGCCGACAGAGGAGAGACGACATGGGACAGAGCGGCGAGGAGGTAAATATATTCATCTTTTTACACTCCCTTACCCCCTCGCACCCCGCCCCGCCACCCCAGATCCATGCTGGCCGCCACTGCTTACACAGGGAGACTGGTTCCAGGACGGTAGGTCTCCACCTGCCGAATGTAGTAGCATAAATGTGTTATTGAACTATTCTTTCATGTTGTTGTTTTCACTGTGATTTCAATAAACCTGCAGCTTTACAAACCCGGGCTTTTGCAGTTATGCCAAGGAGAGTAAAGGTCCATGAACCGTTAATTCTTGTAGCTTGTCCTTTGTTGTTAAGAACTGAAGGATCAGGTGGATAAGAGGTAGATAAGAAAGAACGACAAACAGCAGATGTCGAAAATGCACCTGTCCTCATCACTGTGAGAATATATTCATATTTTGATAAGATTCATGTTAATGTTTTTCTTCAGCTTAACATACATATTTTATTTTGTGCACACATGTCTAACTCAGCTATTTCAATATATGTCAATGATGTTTAAACTGTATAAAAGGATTGCCCATCTGTGTCTGGAAGAGTATACTTGGAAGTCGAACACTTTGTATCTCCCAGGCTTAAGCTTAAATAAATATACCTCGACAACTGTGTTGATCGCGGTCTCTCATTAGCAGACAAGTGTACTTGATTTGGACATTTACACTGAGTGCTGGTTTCTGCTGAAGGGCCCAATCCTCCTTTTCTTGTGACTCTGCCTCCTTCATATAGGAAAATCCTCCTCCTTTCCCTGAGGAGAAACTGGCATGGTGTGGGTATTTGGTGTCTGGTCGGTCTCCTCCCCAACCTCACACCAGCACCTAACTGTCCTCAGAGACTGACCAGCAGGAGTATGAGGTGCTGATGGCATGCACCCTGCATGCAACCCCAAATCTGTCAGTGGTACAATACAGGGGGGCATACAATTCTTGTGGAGCTCCGAGCCACCTTTCTGCCCTTTGTAAGGTGGGTCTTGTGATGAGGAGTCCATCCTACCTCCTACAAGAGCCTACCAAATGGGAGGAAGATAGGGTTGGTGAGGGGTACCAGACATCTCTTGAACCCCTTTTATGGCTGAAAAGGTAGGGTAACTGCGTGGCAGCGTGACCACTTTGTCAAATGTGCTTTTTTCAGTATTTCTGTCTTTGCATTGCGTGGGGCAAAGCATCCTCAAAATAGGGGAAGGCTAAATATCTAGATACAAATTACACCATGGGATGGCTTTGGATTTGTCTCAAAAATGTCTAAAATACTGAATGAGGGACACTCATTTGAGGCCCGAAAAGATGCTGGGGACCTGGCAAGAAAAAGCTGGGCTTGAAATATCTTTAGCGAATTGGCATTTGCTTCATACACTGAAGCTAAAAGAGGTTATAGGGTCTAATTTGTGGCAAATGAAATGTTTCCTTGTGTATGGACTTCATTGAATTATTGAATTTAGTGAGGAGATCCTTCACACATTCTGATGATGGATGACCCAGGTGCTGTAATGGTTTAAAAACTCGTGGTTTTTTACTCTCCCAGGATTTTTAGATTTTAAGAACTTGGGGATTTGCACCTCCTGTTCGCATTGATCTACAAGTAGCATTCCTGGATTTACATTCAGCTAGACAGAGCATTTTCTGGACCGCTTGTTCATCAAAATGTATTATTTCTGGGTTCGTGGATCGTGAGATCTATAGCTCAATTCTGGAAAAGCCTCCTCATAACTTCTGTTGAAAACTCAGATCAGTAACATATCCCTATTTCATCAAGGTGCAGGGATACACTATGAAATTTTGAGAATACAAGAGGTTTGGTAATATTTTTATATATCGTTGGAACTTCATGATTTATTTCATACATATATTTCCTACTATAAGCACATGGAAGCATGGTTTACCTTTTGTGCAAGTCACTTTAATAAAGTTTTTGTGGTATGATTGTTATGCACTTTTATGGGTCTGTGGCATTGTACTGCATTTAATAATGTGGTTGTATTTAATGCACTTTTGCAAACATTCAACTTGTATTTACATTGTAACTTGGGTTAAATTGTTTTAGCATTTTTTTTTAGGTTTTCTAAAGAATGAATTAACTATATCTGTTGGCATGGCCTTTTGTTTCCAATACATTACATATACTTAGAGTGGGCTTTGAGCCAGTTCCTTGATCCTGGTTGAATGGCTTTGTCGTCTATCTCACTTCCCTGCTCCCGATTCGATGGGTTTCCTCTCTAATCTTGAGCTTGTCCCACCCAGGAACATTTCAGTCTTACAGTGCTCCGATTGGATAATGTACCCTTCCACTGCTGAAGTCAGAGCTTGCTTGCAGGGCGTCAGAGGTACTGTTTTCTCTCCTTTGCATTCATTGCTCTCAATGACCCTCTCTTCCTTCTTCTCCCTCACCCCAAACCCACCATGCATTCTCTTGCCCCGTGAGCCCCCTTGTTTTTTTTTAAAAAAAGTAAAGATTTTTATTTCACTTTTGCCCAACACCACAGCGGCAGCCATTTAAAAATGTTTTTTGACAATTTGAAGATGGACCTCCGCAGGTGCGCAGTCGGCACCTATGAATGAGTTTGTTTATTTCAACAAATCCGATTACAAAATAGCTGCCACGGTTGTGCGTGCATTCACAATGGTCATTTTTAGGTCTCGCCTGAGCCAGCGCTTAGCGCTGCTCTGGCCGAGACATTTAGTAAGTGGGTTTTGAAGTGCTACCAGAGAGGCTTTTGCTGGCCTCCAGCTTGCGTTCACGATGGCATGCATGCGCGCAGCTGCCATCTGGGTGTTCTCTAATGGCTCCCCTGCGCACACTACCCCCTCCCTTCTCAGAGGCGCCATCTGGCTTTCCTCTCGCTCGGACAAGCGCTTTAATGCCCCCTCCCTCACCACAGATCACGTCACCATTGCATCTGCATTTGCCTGTGTTTTGTCAGCAGACGAGGAGTTTTTACATTGCTCATTTTCTTTCTTTGCATCAGAGAAGCGCAATGGTGCAAAAGGCAATGTATCTTTTGAATTAAAGGAACAGATCACGTCACCACTGCTTCTGCATTTGCCTGTGTTTTGTCAGCAGACGAGGAGTTTTTACATTGCTCATTTTCTTTCTTTGCATCAGAGAAGCGCAATGGTGCAAAAGGCAATGTATCTTTTGAATTAAAGGAACAGATCACGTCACCATTGCATCTGCATTTGCCTGTGTTTTGTCAGCAGACGAGGAGTTTTTATATTGCTCATTTTCTTTCTTTGCATCAGAGAAGCGCAATGGTGCAAAAGGCAATGTATCTTTTGAATTAAAGGAACAGATCACGTCACCACTGCATCTGCATTTGCCTGTGTTTTGTCAGCAGATGAGGAGTTTTTACATTGCTCATTTTCTTTCTTTGCATTAGAGAAGCGCAATGGTGCAAAAGGCAATGTATCTTTTGAATTAAAGGAAGCCGAAGCAGAGTCTACACATGTTCCTGTTTTACAGACACTGCGTGCACTACCCCCTCCCTTCTCAGAGGCGCCATCTGGCTTTCCTCTCGCTCGGACAAGCGCTTTAATGCCCCCTCCCCCACCACACATCACGTCACCACTGCATCTGCATTTGCCTGTGTTTTGTCAGCAGACGAGGAGGCCACCACGGACGCTTACAGCAAAGAGTTAAACAGTCAACAAGCCAATACAATGGGCTAGGTTTGTCTCTGCTTAAATGCATTCATTTTAAAGTCTTGCTAAGTACATAGTCTGTCAAACATCTTCCCCTTCTCGCTCAGCCTTGCACATGCTTGTCGCTGTGCAGAAGGCAGCATAATGCATATATATCTGTGCCTAGAGTGTAATTATCTACACAGCGGGATGTACAGATTAAATTCAAAACTCGTCTAAGCATCACTCAGCACCACCACAGCATCACTCTGCACCACCACAGCATCACTCAGCACCACCACAGCATCACTCAGCACCACCACAAAATCACTAAGCACCACCTCAACACCACTAAACACCACCTCAGCATCACCAAGCACCACCACAACACAACTCAACACCACCTCACCATCAATAAGCACCACCACCACAGCATCACTAAGTACCGCAACAGCATCACTAAGCACCACCACAACACCACTCAGCACCACCACAGCATCACTAAGCACAACCTCAACACCACTAAACACCACCTCAGCACCACCACAGCATCACTCAGCACCACCACAGCATCACTCTGCACCACCACAGCATCACTCAGCACCACCACAGCATCACTCAGCACCACCACAAAATCACTAAGCACCACCTCAACACCACTCAACACCACCTCACCATCAATAAGCACCACCACCACAGCATCACTAAGTACCGCAACAGCATCACTAAGCACCACCACAACACCACTCAGCACCACCACAGCATCACTAAGCACAACCTCAACACCACTAAACACCACCTCAGCATCACTAAGCACCACAACATCACTAAAGCACCACCACAGCATCACTCAGCACCACCTCAACACAACTCAACACAGCCTCAGCATCACTAAGCACCACAACACAACTCAGCACCACCACAGCATCACTCAGCACCACCACAGAATCACTCAGCACCACCACAGAATCACTCAGCACCACCACAGCACCACTAAACACCACCTCAGCATCACCAAGCACCACCACAACACAACTCAACACCACCTCAACATCAATAAGCACCACCACCACAGCATCACTAAGTACCACAACAGCATCACTAAGCACCACCACAGCACCACTCAGCACCACCACACCACCACCACAGCATCACTCAGCACCACTAAACACGGCCTCAGCATCACTAAGCACCACCACCACAGCACCACTAAGTACCACAACAGCATCACTAAGCACCACCACAACACCACTCAGCACCACCACAGCATCACTAAGCACCACCTCAACACCACTCAACACCACCTCAAGCATTAGCATAGCCAATAGGTCTCGCCTTTGGGGCCTTATAAGTGTTTAACCATGCAACAGTTAATGTTGTTGCACCAAGGATATTATGCTGCATAACTAAATACTTATAAGGTCCCAAAAGCGAGACCTATTGGCTATGCCAATGCTTGTTTTTAAAGCATTTGGTAACATTTTCAAATGAATTCAGACAGCTGTTGCAGACACATGTGCATTCATGGTGGCCCTCTTTTAATGTGTTTAGTAATGTTTTCAAACCCATTTCAAGAGGCCACCACTGATGTGCTTGCGTTCACAGAGGCAATGTAAATTTAAAAAAGCACTGTCAAAGCCAGCAGGTTTTAATGCTGAGACCTATTTACTTCGGCAACTCATGTTTCATACCTGGCAATAAGGCTGATTTGCACATGGCTGGTTCCTGTCTGTGGTGGCCTGATGGGCATAAAAATGATGGACCTGCAGCCGAGAGTAATAACCAGTGGCTGAGATTAATTCAAGCATTCCACCCATCACTTGTTCTCTTTCTCTGTTTAATATCTGTATCATGGCTATTTGGACTGTTTCGAAAAAAAGGAAAACTTAAGAGCTCTGCAGCCAGCCCAGCTGCTAGCAGCATATGCTTGCTCCAGATTCATCACATTGTTTGCGTCACTTGTCATCCCGGGATTGGCTGCACTGTCCTGGGTTTTCATCATCTCTTCTGGCAAATTTCAATTAATTTAGAACAAGCCGAAGTTTTCAGAGAGGGTTAAATAAACACAGGACCTTATTTTGAGTTTGGCGTTGCTGGAGCGGGACCGCCCCGCTCCCGCACCACCAAACCCGTGTAGTTTTCTCCTGGTCTGGCAGGCGGCTCTTTGGCGTTCCAAGGGCGGTGCCTATGAAATAGGCACCGCAACGGGAATGTCAAAGGCAGTACCTGCGCAGCATGGACTGCTGCAGTCCATGCCGTGCAGGTACTGGTGTGCATGCACACAGGGGGGCACATGTTGTGCCCCCCGTGTGCATCCACATGGCATGAGGCACCAGGTTGCCCTGTTTAGCCCCCTTTGATTCCTCACCGTCACACTTTTCATGGCGGTCGCTCCACCATGAAACGTGTGGCGGTGAGGAAACACGTAATATGCTTGGTGGGGCTGCAGCAGCCATGCATATTGTGCCCCCAGGACCGCCACACAACTGCCAGGGAACAGCAGTTCCCTGGCAGTTGCTGCGGTTGTCCCAGGACGGCCCGACCGCCTTGGTCATAATAAGGCGGTCAGGAGACTGCCAACGTGAGTCTGGCAATCCGTGGACTGCCATACTCATAATAAGGCCCAGAGGGAGGCTGATTTTTATGTGTTGCAGTGCAGAAATAGTTAGCAACCCCTAGCAGAAAGCCATTTAATTAATAAAGATGGTACTGTGTTCGAAAGTTGCATTTAATACCACTAAGTACTTCTTGTCTTCTTTCCTATGGTAGAGAGTGCTGTCAATTAAGTTGTTTGATGAAAAATGGCAGTCCTACTTCTATGTATGTAGAAGGTCACAGTTTTTGTTTTTCAAAATTAGGCCATCCTATCCACTCGGCCTTGTCTACAAGTCTGCACAGCAGCAATTTTTCCCAACTAGCTTATTATTCAGGCTTTCCTGTGAAATGCTGCAGGCTCTGCTAGAGTGCATGTGCATGTCTGCATTTACATGTGCTGTAGAAGTAGCTATCTGCACTCTGGCCTGAGGCATTTCTGAAGACCAGTGTGTGAGATAGCCAATACAGAGCCACTAATACTGTGTGGCAGCAGTGGTGCAGTGAGTTCTAGCTCCTGACCTCAACTACTGCAGGCCTAGAGAGGAATGAGAGTTTCAAAGCAAACTCTCAGTGGGCCATCACACCTGCATCTCTGTCTGCTTTTTTACACCGCTGCCCCTCTGAATATGATTCTTAATCTCTGAGCCATATCACTAGAGCTCAACTGCTAAGGGTCTTGACCCAGTGCTTAATTTGAGTCAGTGGTTTCTGGTGCTCAGCACCGACACTTAATTGTCAGAACCGGCTCCAGTGACAATCCACCACATGGTGGGCTTTCTGTCTAATTTTGAGATGAGCACAACAACCATGTTTATTAAGTTAATATACATTAAAAATTAATAATACCTGCTGGGCACGCCATTATTATAGATTCGTGTGGCCTGGAATAGCCCTAATTCTCACACTTGTAGGAGTGTGATGGTTAGTAGTAGTGTTAGTACTGTCATTGGCAACGCTGGCAGGGGCAGTGGGTGGTGCAGGCTGCAGTCGATTACAGAGAAGGGCCCTGGCACTTACTTCTTTTACAAGCACTGTCTTGACCCACAGTGTAGGGTAGGTGGGTCAACAGCAGCAATAATCTCTGATGTGCCCCATGCAGAAAGGTACAAGGTTCTCACTGTATCCCGCTAAGCAGAGGAGTGAGGAACAGAGGGTCTAGAAATACCCATGGCGATGATACTTTGCACTTGGTGCACCAGTGATGATAATGATATGGCAACTTTGTAGATTGGAGGTAATGGAGATATTGACATGGCAATGGTGGTTTGCACACAGGAACAATAAAGATACTGGCTGTCAATGATGTTTTGCAAACTGCGAGCAATATGGGCACAGCCATGACAATGGTACTTTATATTCAAGTGTTCATGGATACTAATACAGTTATTGTACTTTGCGTTTTGGGAGTGATAAAAACACTGGTATGCTACTGATACTCTGCTTTCTGAAATCAGGGAAAATTTTGGCATAACAATTATGCGTTGCACACCGGGGGCAATGAGAATACTGGCATGCCTATTGTGGATTGCAATTGGAATATTGGTGGGTTAGAGTGCTTTGCGCTTGGTGGGCAATTATGAATTACATGCTAGTGGGTAGTTTATATACTGGCATGGAGGTGATGCTTTTGCATTCTAGGCATAGTGATGTTACTAGATGTGAATAGTACTTCGCATATTGGGGCAGTCAGGACACTAACATAACAAACGTGCTTTTTATCTTGCGATGAAAATACTTGTATGGGAAGGGTTCTTTTCCTTGTGGGGCAGAATAAAGACTGAAATAGCTCTGTAATGGTGCTTTACATAGTTGAGGCAAGGTGCATGCAAAAAAGGCAATGGTGCTTTGCGTACTAGGGAGGGCGCATAGTGGATACTGTCATGCTAGTGGTACTCTGCAATCAATAGGTGTTGGGAATTTTCTCTTTCTGCAGGGTCACCCCAGATTTTGTTTGCCTTTTTGCTGGCTATAAAACTCTGAGCACTTTACCCCCGCTAACCACAGGTAAGGTGCTTGTGCTCCTCTTTTCAACATGCAAAACACACAAGATAGCCATATGCAAATCAGTCTTGACTCTGTGCCTCATGGGAACAGTCCAGACCGAACTGCCAAGCCATGTCTTCCCTGGACCGGAATCAAGCATCCTAGGATCGGTTTCAGGCTATCAGCCTTCATCAGCCAGGATAGCTTGACTCCAGTGGCGTAGTGAGCACGGGACCCACGTCTGGGCATACCCTTCCCACATAGGGCGAAATGCAAAACACACAAGATGATGGACGGAATGCTGCACATTGGCAAACATTCACCCCCAGTCACAGATCTGGGTTTAATCCATCGTTATTTTGCTTCACCACGCCACCCCAGTTCAGACATAGCCATATGCAAATCAGTCTTGACCCTGTGCCTCATGGGAACAGTCCAGACCGAACTGCCAAACCGGTCCCAGGATGCTTGTTTCCGGTCCAGGGAGAACCTGGCCTGGCAGTTCGGTCTGGACTGTTCCCATGGGGCACAGGGTCAAGACTGATTTGCATATGGCTGGGTCCAAACTGGGGTGGCGTAGTGGGCAAAAGAACGATGGATTTAACCCAGATCTTTTGACTGGGGGAGAATGTTTGCATTGTCAGCATTCCGTCCATCATTTGTTTGCTGTAACACTTTTTGCCCTAAGTGGGATGGGTATGCCCAGACGTGGGTCCCTTGCTCACTGTGCCACTGGATTCAAGCTAGCCTGGCTGAAGAAGGGTGACATACCCTGAAACCGGTCCCAGGATGCTTGTTTCCGGGCCAGGGAGAACCTGGCCTGGCAGTTCGGTCTGGACTGTTCCCATGGGGCACAGGGTCAAGACTGATTTGCATATGGCTGGGTCCAAACTGGGGTGGCGTAGTGGGCAAAAGAACGATGGATTTAACCCAGATCTTTTGACTGGGGGAGAATGTTTGCATTGTCAGCATTCCGTCCATCATTTGTTTGCTGTAACACCTCTTTTCAACATGGCAAAATGTGTATACACCTGATTGGTTTATTTAACTTACCGACAAGTTCCTAGTATATGGTGCCAATTGTACCCAGTACTTGTAAATTAAATGCTGCCAGTGGACTACAGAAGTCATTGGGCCATCCACTGCAGTGGCACTGTAAACCATGTCTCCAGGCTTACCATTGTAGCCTGGCTGTGCAGTTTTGAACTGAAAAATCGACCTGTTAAAATGACACCTTCTGACACTCCTAAGCCTTCCTTTTAAATATTAATACCCCCCCCCCCTCCAAGTAGGCTTATTCCCCATAAGGCAGCGTGCATGGTATTTAAAAGTAGGACATATAAAAGTTTACTGTTCAACATCCTAAAGTGGAAAAGTCCCACAAACCATTTTCACTGTAGAAAGGCTGGCTGCTCCACTGGAAAACACTGAAATACATTATTATATCTAATAATGCTAATTTCAGGCTGGAAGCAGTGAAAAAATAATTCAAGGACTCTTTTTAATAGTTATTCAAAATCCAATTTAATGGTAAAATGAAATTTTGTATAACTATTAAGGAGAAGGTACTTTTAGAAAGCTACCTTTTCCAAGCCTGAAGTCCCTGGAAGCTAAAACTGCATTTTGCACTCCCACTTCTGCCAGCCAGTAACTACCATTTGAATGGGTGTGACTGTGGTCTGAACTTGCTCCCTTCGTGGTAGATCAGAACATAGGTGTTATTTGATGCTGACCGCAGGTTAGATTCACTAACCAGTTTTGCCCTGGTCAAAGATTTTACTTTCTGACTTTAGTCCTTTAAGTCCCAGTTAACCACATAAGTGCATTTCTAAAGCCCCCCGGACCTCAGGGGAGTCACTAAGACACTCACATAGTGTCAAGCAGTGTCCAGTTCAGGTCCAGTTGCCACTGATCAGCTGGGCAGCTGCAGGAAAAACCTTTTGTAGCTTGTTGTATCCCTGTAGCTTGAACAGGAGGTCAGCCCAATGACCCTTGGAGTCCACATATTTGTCCTGGGTACAAGAGGAAGAACATGTCCAGTCCTCTAGACTTTTCTCGGGTCTCAGATAGCAGGTTCTGCCCTTTTTTTTGTTCACAACAAATTTTATTGCATTTCTTATCATTATACAGCCCACGGGGCTATATATACATAGACATATTTTTATGAAATAATATTTCATTACAATTATCTATAAAAAACAAACTATAACAGTGTGACCCGCTGCAATGTTACTTATCCGTATCTTATATAATTACCCCCAGGTTCAGACCTTTTTAACCTTCCAAAGGTCAAGGAGTGTTCTGAAATGGGTCCCAGCAGATGCCACATTTATGCCTAGCATGAGCTAGTGGGTGGGAATGACCACTGGGCATGACCTAACCAATGGAGTGAAGGTTGCCTGGCTAATCCTACGCACTTTGGGCATTTCCAAGATGATTGAAGTCTTTGGCCACACTAACCTTGGGCTCTGAGGGCTGGGGAAGGTGGGGAGTGTAGTAATCCTAGTGTCCACCCACATCTAATACTAAAATCCAGCTTGGGGCAGTTATTGTATCCTCCAATAAACCCAGAGACAGAAATCTCATAGAAGAAAGCAAGGTTTTCCAGCAACCAGACAGTGGATATACACAAATTGTTTTGGAATATCGTTCTCGCCCCTTGAAGTGCACCCCACGTGTTATATGTAAAACCTGTCAAGCAGGATTTTACACTCTAGCAGGATTTGACACTGTAATGTCATAAAGATCCCACTGTGAGTGGAGCTTGCCTGGCTGTGGGGATACAAAGAAGGGTGTCTGCTAACATTTGCCTGTGACCTAGAAGATCTCCTTGAAGTGCGTCCAAAGTGTTATATGTAAAATCCCAGCAGACCTGTAAAGCAGGATTTGACATTCAAGTTGGATTTGCCACTGTAGAGTCAAAAAGGGTGCTCGCAGCCCAACACCCCTCATTCTGTCAAATTCAGATGTTTCGTCTGTGCCCATTCAGGCCAGCCTATTATTTGCTCCTGGGAGGCACTTTACACCCAATTCACCTATTCAAATGCTAATTACCGGCTGGCAAAAGTAGGAGACCAAATGCAAATGGGCCTCCAGGGGTTTTAGGTAGGTAAAAGGTAACTTTCTAAAAGTAAATGTTCCTTAATATTTAACATAAATCTGACTTCACCATTGAATCAATTTTTAATAACTATTAAAATTGTTGTTTATTTATTTTTCTACCTGTTTCCTAACCAAAAATAGCATTATTACATGTAAGCCACCCTTGCTACAGCGAAAATAGCTTTTGGGGCTTTTTTCACTGTAAGGACATGTCTATCAATAAATGCCTACAGGTCCTACTTAAAAATACAATGCACCCTACCATATGGGCAATAGGCCTACATAGAGGTGTCTTATAAATATTTAAAAGAAAGGTTTTGAAACTTCAAAACGGTTTATTTTGACAAGTCAAATATGCAGTTTGAAACTGTAACAGCCAGGCTACAAGTGGTAGGCCTGCAGTCTTGATGGCACATTGGTGCTACAGTCCACAAGTGACATTTAAATTATAGGCCCTGGGTAATCTTAGTCCCATTTACTAGGGATTTACAGGTAAGTTAAATATGCCAATCAGCTTTATACCAATTTTATTATGTTTAAAAAGGGAGTACAGGACCTTTACCACTGGTTCGAAGAAGTAAAGTGCACAGAGTTCTATATATAGCAATACAGTCAATGCAAAACGCTGGGGACACATCACGCAAGTGATGGTCAATTCCTACAACAGTTTATTGAAGTGCACAACATTCTTGACAGTAATCAATAATATTGTGTGCCTGCTACAGCACTGAAACTGTATTTGTTTCAGTAACAGACCGCATTCAAATAGTTTTAGACAATAATGCCTTGACTGTTTCATTTTACTTGACCTGCCCGCTACCTTTGATAACATGTCCTATGCAACACTCATTCAACAACTTACGGACATTGGTGTCAAGGGCATGGCTCTCAACTGGTTTATCTAGGAAGTCTTTTGTCTCACAATTCAAAAATGTGTTTTGTGGAGTACCCCAGGGATCAGCTTAGAGCCCTACTTTGTTCAGTATTTATGAAGCTCCATTTGCAGCACTTATTCATTCTTTTTAAGTGTATTTTTATTCAAATGTCGATAACACACAACTTATGAACTTCTTGACTTCCCAGGAGTGTGACGGACTGAAAGATCGCTTGTGTGTGGTCATGTTTTGGATGACCACATATTTTCTATGTCTCGACACAGATAAAACAGAGTAATACTATCTGGGGACCCTTCATACCAGACCAGCAACTGGTGGCCTAAGGAACTAGGTAACCGCACTGCGTACTTTATGACTCTGCAAAAAAACTAGGCCACATATTTCTGATTCATGTCATCTTACCTCTCTGCATTGGATACAAGTTAGGAAAAGATGTCTTAATAAAAAATTTGTGTAATGCCATAAGCTCATGTTTCATCCACCGTTTCGATTGCATTACATGGCAACACTTTTCAAGAGTTACACTCCCTTTAATACTAGCAGATCATAATCTGCCAATCTTTTAGTGACGTCATGTAAATATAAAAAGAACAAATGATGAACGGAATGCTGAACGAATCAAACATTTACCCCCAGTCACAGATCTGGATTTAATCCATCGTTTCTTTGTTCACCACGCCACCCCAGTTTGGACCCAGTCATATGCAAATCAGTCTTGACCCTGCTCCCCATGGGAACAGTCCAGCCCGAACTGCCAGGCCAGGTCTGCCCTGGACCAGAAACAAGCATACTGGGACCGGATTTGGGGCTCACCCTCATCAGCCAGGCTAGCTTGAATCCAGTGGACACAGCGACGACCTCGCAATGATAGCAGAGTGCTCCTAGAATTTGAGCCTGGAAATGCATGTGTATTATAATAACATCATCCGTGCTTCAGTGTCGAGGCTTCAACCAGGTTGGCATTTGTTTATTCTCTTGTGATAGCCATGTCGCCTCGTGGACGAATAACAGAAAACAGCATTTGCACAATGTGTGTTCAGGCCTCGTACTAAATGTTCAAGGATAATGTACTTACGAAGTGGAATTGTAAGCAATGTGGTTTCAGAGAAACTAGTCCTGCACTGTCACACAGGCAAATGTGTGTCAAAAGTCATTGTGTAGAAAGGAAGGCAACTTAAGAAACATGTACATGAAAAAATGGCAGTGTTTCTTCCCAGGCCTAACCTAGCCATGTGACAAAGGGGTTAATAGCAAATGGTTAAAGGTACAGGGTTAATGGTATAGATTTAAGTAGCAAAAGGTTAAAGGGATAAGGTTAAGGGTATGGGTTAGAGTTTAAGGGTTAGGCGTTTGGGGCACAGGGTATAGGTGTTATGGATAAGGAGATAAGGGCTATGGGTATAGGGTTAAGGGTTTAAGCCACAGAGTAAAGAGGTTAGGCATATGGGTTTAGGTTTATGGGGGTTTAATAGGGAAATGGGATAGGGTATGGGTTTAGTGTGCAGGGGTAAGGGTTTGGGGAATGGGATTGATGGACAATCTTTCTAAGGATGAAAGTAATGCACTTTACTCTCTGGGAAATTATCATTCTTTCGTTTTCAAAGAGGCAGATAAAGAGGGTAATGTGGTCAATATGAACAGACAGGACTAAATAAGCTATTTTTGTACCAGTACTCAAGAAAGGTAATAACTCAGATCCAGCAAGTTACCACCCAATCACATTACTGGAAGGGGTCAGGAATATATATGGCAAGCTACTATCATCTACAAAGCTGGATAGAGAGTGAAAACATACTGTTTAGAGAGCAAGTTGGGTTTAGTGCTGGCTTAAGCAGCATAGAGCAAGCCATGAAATTACATTTAATCTTCACAAAGTATTGCCAAATCAAGAAAGCTGAAATATATTGAACTTTCATAGTCTTAAAGACTGCCTTTGATTCAGTAGATAGAAATCTGTTTTGGAAAAGTGCAAAGGAACAGGGTATCCCAGAGCAACTGCCTTGGGCTTGGAGTAACTGCACCAGTGTATCTCAGCAAGGGGTAGATATAGGAGGAATGGGGAATGCACCAAGAGTTTCTGAGTAAATATAGGGGGCCACAAGGAAGTGAATTAGCCACAGCCCTATTTACTCTTTAATAAATGCGCTTCAACAGCATATATATAAACATCAACGCGGATTCTCCAAGGATAAGTGGTGCGAAAGTAGTGATACTATTACTTGCTGACTACACAGTTCTTTTGTCCCTGACCGAGCTAGCAATGCACCAAGCCATGAAGGGTTTTTGCTCATATTGTGAGTAAAATAGGTTAACAATCAACATGAGTAAAGCCAAATTCATGATCATAAATCAGAAGTCGTCATTGAAACAAATGTTTTCTGTTAACGGTGTTCAAACAGAATGAGTATCTTACTTCAAATACTTAGAAATCAGATTTGCCACCAGACTCTCATGGTTCCACCAGAAGGAGGACAATATATATGATGAAGCAAAATGTGGGAGCAGCCTTATGCTGAAAGAGGAAGATAGAACGTGACTCAATCAAAGCCAAACATAGAATTTTACAAGATGAAGACAGTTGCAACATTGATATATGGTTCAGAAATCTGGGGCCATAAAAGGTTGCCTCAGTTTCAGAAAATCAAGAACTTGTTTCCTGAGAAAAATGCTACTTCTGGGCAATGGCATGCCACAAACGTTCTCGGGCTCAAACCGAAGAAGAAGCAATGGGGTAGAGACCTGTCCTGCTATTGGCAAGGATTCAAATAAATCCCCATGCCAAAGTGTATTCAAAATCTCTCCATGAAGTTACCAACATCGGCTGTTTTGGCGAAATCCAGTGGATCAAGCATGTAAAAAACGCTCTACAGGCAATAGGCTGCAGTGTACTACAGCAGTGGTTCCCAAACTTTTGACTCCTGAGGACCCCCATTGAGTCACTACTGGAAGCCGGAGGACCCCAAAGCAATTTGTACTATTTAAATTTCAAACATTAAAATAGTAATTCACAAAAAATACACAAACAAGTGCACACCAAACAAATACTAGAATTTCTAACTGCTTTAATATTTTATATTGAAACAATTTGCAAAAATCGAAACATTTTAATGGGAAGGTTGGTGCTGCATCTCGGCGACTACATTTTCAATGTTTGTTTTATTTCGTGGTACGAGGCTCCTGCTCTTGCCAGGGCCGGACTGGAAACCCAAAGCAGCCCTGGCAAATGTTGTCAGACAATTTCCCCGTACAGTGCACACCAAGTGCAGAGAGTGAGCCTGACCACTACAAAGGGGTTTTGTGGGGCTCTACGCCCAAGAAAATTAGAGAAAAAATGGTGCATTCTCCAGCACATTTGTCATTATATATTGAATTGTATTAGCTTTTAAAGCATAGTAAATGATGACCTTACCGTGCACCAGGATATGATAATCTTTGTTGGGGCTTTTCATTAAGTCCCTCTCTATCACCTTCCAGCAGTGCCTCTTATCTCTCCATACCCCCTATGTCACGTATTTCATTTGTTTTATAGCGCCTCTCATACCAGTATAGGGTGTCAGAGCACTTTACATCACACACATTACACAGAGACAATGAATAATACGCGTGTAAATAAATCACTGTATAGAAAATGTTACATAAGGCAAATGGGACTACAAGGTGGAGGATTCACATGTCATCCATACTGGTAGGTAATTTTTAAGAGTACTTGGTCTGGAGAAGCACAAACTTAGGATTCAGGAAAAAAACACTGTGGTTAGCATTGACTTTAATAATAAGAATTTATTTCTATCCAAACAAACCTTTTTTAGCAGCATCAGGATAATGAAAGACTGCGAAAAAAAACCATAACTTACTAACTTGTACCTGGACGTTTGCCGCAGCTCTTTGATGGCAGTTCATAACTCACTGGGGTAGATTACGATTGTAATTTATGAAGTACACAGTAACAACAGAATCTCTGAGACAAAAGCAGTAACCCACTGTACTATGCTCATAAAATACTGTTCTTTGATCTGCATGTACAGGTCCTTTGGAGGAGGCATATTAACCCTCTTCACTACCTTAGATTAGTCAAAACTGCCACTAGACAAATCTCTCTCCAGCAGGTACATTAATCACCGGCGTTATCTTGACACTTTTATTGTTGCCGGTAAACTGCTGATTATACAAGGAACTTTGCAGTGCTTTTAAAACTGCTGCCTGCAGACCCCCTGGGAATGTGTCATGGGCCCCTGGGGGTCCGTGGACCACAGTTTGGGAACCACTGAACTACAGGACAACTGTAACAAGTTAGGTGCAACAAGTATTGCAGTGATGAAGGCAGATCAATATCTATGAGACAATTGCTAGCGCTAGTGATGGTTCTTTGCTAAAAAATGATTTGGATCTAAAAGCTAACATAGGCTTTGAACCCTACCTTGATGCAGTTGTGCCAGACGTTAGATAGTCTCCATACTTAAAATGCAGACTAGGAATATTGGCGCGATTATCTTTCACTACACAATGGTCTTTCAATAACACTGACAGTGGTTTATGTTATTGTAAATCTGAATGCCCAAAAACTAAAGTTAATTTTTCTTCCTTTGCTCTAAATCTGTTGTCCTGCAGAAGCGACTCTTAGTCTCCCTGATCATTATAAAGTGTGGAGTGATGACCATTAGCGAAGCAATAGCGCTGTGCAATCCAAGTGTTGAGCCTAAGAGCTTCTCTCGGTCACAGCCTATATTGCTTCAGCCTGGAATCTTACCAGGTCTGTTTTTAATTGTCCAAATGAACAACTGCATAAACAATGATTAATATTACTATGAATGTTTTGTATGAACTAACAATATTTTCCCAGCTCTTGGCCTTGTAGGCTGATGGTCTGTATTTTTAATTCTATTTTTAAAAGGTTCTCTTTAGCACTAGACATTTTTTGTGTATGTATGCATTTTTACATTCTTGAATTTGTAATATTACTTATAAATCGTATGGCTTTTAGCTGAAACAATGCAATTTTTGATTGAGTGATAAAGCGGTCTTCACAGTCAATTGGCAAAATGCCTACATTGAGATATCGAAGTTGTTAGGGAGACCATAAAGACCACAGATGATAGTGTGAAGGGTACTGGAGCTGTGCTCTCCCAAATAGTGGAGGGAGAAGAGAAAGAAGTTGTGATTGCTTTGTGCTCACTCAATGGGGCTGAAGAGTGTTAATCTGTGAAGCAGAGTGAGGACTTTTTGTGAACATGGATGTGTACCACTATAAGGTCCTTTTGTTGTGAGTACTGCACACAGACCCTTACTTGAGAATTTCAAGTGCAAGGGTGCTGTAAGAGCCATGCCAAGAATCAAGTGGAAGGGTTATAGGATTTTAATTTCAATGTGAAATATTTTTCTGTTTTTAGGAATGCAGCAGCTGATTGCTTATCATGGTTACCTATTGAGAGCTCAGCGAAGCTGGAAAAAGAACCACAAGCCCCGTAGATCAGGGAAGCAGCTTTAAGCACAGAGAAATACAAGCAGGAAGGTGGACGTGATGAGATGGGCCGCCAAATCATGAAGTATGTTGTTGGAGGGTGGCCAAACGGTGCGGGTTTCTCTAAACCACTGAAGGAGTATTGGAGTGTGAAGGAAGAGGTAACCATTTTGTAAGAGCGGCTGTGTGGAGAACGTTTGATACCTCCAGATTTGCCTGAGAGAGAAGATTGGCATCTTGGCTCATTAGGGTATTTAGGAAGGAATCTCACTAAGACTAGAGTGCGGGAAAAATATTTGCGGCCGAAGGTAGGGATTTTTTGGGTGCCGAGAGTAATAAGTCAGAAATTTTGAGAGCAGCTACACTGTCACCTATCCAGATTTCTACAGAACCATGGTCAAGCCTTGGCGTTATGGGCACATCTGAGCTGTTATCTCCTGTAGAACGATGTGTGCCAGTTGAAAAGAAAATATTTGCAAAGTATTTGTTATCAAAGCTGTCCCAATGGACAATGGAAACATTATGAAGTTCCACCAAACTTTATTCAGATTCCACTGCTTAACTCTTGATAACATATCAGCAATTATAACTACTGGCAGAAAAAGCAATGTCAACAAAAGAAAAGAGGCTGTGTGTTTGCTACATCGGCTATACAACAGCTTTTCATAGAGTTGCCAGAAACAAGCTCTGGGCAAAATTATCAGCATGGGGAATTGATCAAATGATTCTTTGTCTACTAGTAGAATTTCTCTCAGAAACTTGGGTTCAAGTGAAGCTTTTGGAAGGACATGGCCTAACTCCAAAAATTCCAATAGTTAATGGGCTAAAACAAGAATGTATTCGAGAACCGCCCATGTTTTCAACTTACATTGCTGACCTACCGGATATACTAAATCACAGCGATGGTCATTGTAGGAAAACCACCTTTTTTGCATGGTCGCCCCAAATGTTTTACCTTTTGCTGACCCTATATTTTTTCTGGCTTTAGAGCTCTGTACACTTTACCACTATTGTCCAGTATTAAATTGCCTGTGCTCCTTTAAAAATGGTTGCTTTGGGTTATTCCTAATTGGCATATTTAACTTGCCTATAATAAACCCTTGGTATAAGACACAAAGTGTATCCATGGCCCAGAAAGTAAATGCCACCAGTGGACTGCAGCACCTATTGTGCCATCCACTTCAGTGACAGTGCAAACATGGATTAAGGCCTTCCCCTTGCAGCTTGACTGTACCAGTGTAAAAACTGCAATTTGACCTGTCAAAAGCTCCCTTTTGAATATATATTAATAAGTTGCCCCTACATAGGCCTTGTATCCAAGAAGGCAGGGTGCATGGTATTTGAAAGTAATACATGTAGAAATGTAATGTTAACATGTGCTTACAGAGACTAGTACGCAAAAGCTATTTTTCACTGAGGCAGGGCTAGCTGTCCAATATAGAAAACCAGAGTAGGGATTAAAATCTTAATACTGTCTCTTATGAGTGTGACTAGCTAAAAAACAACTATTTTTAGTACGTATTAAAAATCCAATTCAGTGATGAAGTTGGATTTTTAATAAATATTAAGGAAAGGTAACTTTTAAACAATTACCTTTACCCTACCTGAGGCTAGCTTGCATTTGCTCTCCAACTTCTCCCAGCCAGGGACTGGGGTGTTATTTGAGTGGGGTGAGAACTCACCTCAAATAATAATCACAATCCTTGTCAGGATGAACCACAAAAGTCACTAAATAAACCTGTGCTTAACCCTCTTGTAGCCTTGCACAAAGCAGTCAAGCTTAACTTAGGGTCAATGCTTACATTATTTAAGCAGGACTTAAACAGTAATAAAGTAAAAAACATAACATGTGAAAAATCCCAAAACTAATTTAGAACAAGCATTGGCATAGCCAATAGGTCTCGCTTTTGGGACCTTATAAGTATTTAGTTATGCAGCACAATATCCTTGGTGCAACAACATCAAGTGTTACATGGCTAAACACTTATAAGGTCCCAAAGGCGAGACCTATTGGCTATGCCAATGCTTGTTCTTCTTGTTTTGGGTGGCGGGAGGGAGGATCAATACCATGCGCACAATACTTCAGGGCAGAGGGGAGGTGAAGAGGAGTGAGGGTGGGGGGTGATGCTATATAATTGTTGCATCGTCTGCATGGTGCGTGTGCCCTCTGGTACCCCAGAGCCCACTCCCTTCCAGTGTGTGGTGAGATTTTTAGGTTGTGGGGGCTCTGAAGCGACAAGTGACCGTTTTCCTGGTGATTACTACGTGTTACTTTGAAAATAGGGACGGAGGAGGGGGAGACAGGAAGAGGGTGAAGGCAGGAGAAGAGGGGCAACGAAAGGAGGGTGAGGACATGGAGATGCAGATAACGGTTAACGGGGGGAGAGAGAGATACTAAGAAAGGGAAAATGAGGAAAGAAAGAATATAAGATGAGGAAAGGAAGAAGAGAAGACGAGGAAAGGAAAAACAGGAGGAAAGGAAGGAGGAGGAAAAGAAGATGAGGAAAGGAAGAGGATGAGGAGGAAAAGAAGATGAGGAAAGGAAGAGGAGGAGGAAAAGAAGATGAGGAAAGGAAGAGGAGGAAAAGAAGATGAGGAGGAAAAGAAGAGAAAAGGAAGAGTAGGAGGAAAAAAGGAAGAGGTGGAAAGGAAGAAGAGAAGTGGAGGAAATGAAGATATGCGATACAAAAGATGACGTAGAGTATGGAAAAATAGAGGAGTGGAAAGAGGGAAGGCAGAGGTGAAATGGGGTGTGGGAGATATTGAGGAAGAGGTAGAAGAGATAGGGGGCGGTGGTGGATAGGGAGCAGAGATATGGAAGAGAGGGGAAGTGAGCGAGAGGAAAGATAGGAGAGGGGTGGAAGAGAAGGAGAAAGGTAGAAGAGGGATGTGGACGAGAGTGGAGTGATAGGAAAGAGGAGACTCGAGAGGAAGAGGAGGGGTATAGCGCCAAAGCTGCCCGAGTCACGTCTGCTGAAGAGCCGAACAGCTTCTCTCTGCTGACCAATGCCCAGAGTGTGAGAGCTTGCTCGGGGCAGGGAGGCCCAGGGGCTCAGACCCCCTGCACACGAGTCATGTGAATCTCGCGCCACCGCGGGCACACTCCATGTGTGAACGTAGAGGGAATTTCCCGGTGTCTCCAGGCAACGATATTTTACCGGCGTGGATTGCCCCTTCATTTTTAAAAGACACGGTTGCCATTTTACACTAATTCACAAAAACAGCACTATGTGCCGCCACTCCTATTTTGCGCCTTACGGAAATAAAAGCCAGTGGTGGAATTATCCAGGCACAGAACAAGCAAAGTGAATTTTTGTGCTAAGGAAGGTGCTTAGGCGTGAATGAAATCGAGCAATTCCTTGCGGCAAGTAAATGAAACAGTTGCCAGCAGGTAAAAGCATAATCAAACTGGAACAAGCTCATATTGTAAATGCGCGTGACATATCAGTATTTATTTACTGGGCAACAAGATAATGGAACAAGCGGCAGTGAAAGCGATCGCGAAAGTGAAAGCGATCGCTATTGGAAAACAAACAAGCCCGCGAGTGGTGGGCGCGCACGCGCCACAGCGAGACATGTGGTTTCAATTATCGCGCCCGTGTCTGGGCACGATAATTGGAAACAGATGCCGGCCGTGCGGGTAACCGCACAGAAAAGGCCATGACGCACGAGCGTCTGGTCAGCTTTTTGAAACCCCTACATAAAGTCTTCGCCAGAGCAGCGCTTGCGCGCTACTCTAGGCTCGACCTAAAAAGGAGTATATTTAATAAATAAAAGGACACCAAACAAGAAAAATCCAATCAGCTGGAGTCATGCATTTTTAACCTGTAAGGTTAAACATTTCGTCAAAAAGCATTAAGCACCATCCACAGTCATCTGGTTCTGTTTGACCGGTACAAAGTCAAAAGGTAAGGCTGACCTCAATGGAGCAAGGGTCAGATACAGGGACCAGGTTTGTTCCGGTGTAAAGTTTTACCTTCAAACTTAGTCTCCAGAGTGGAAAGCCAGCAGGGTGTGGCCAAAGAGGACTCTACATTGTCAGATAGCTGCTGGACGATATCTCTGTGAAGCCACTGAAGTTTGGCAGGAAAGCCCTGAGCAGGAGAAATTTGAGTTTTGCGCTCATGGAATGTCCCTTGCCGGCCAGATACTTTTTGTACCATTGCCCGGTAAAGATTTCTGCCTTTGGACTTAGCAACCTTTTTGCAGCATGGATTCTTCCAGAAGGGTAAGGCTGCAGGCTGTAGCCAAAGAGGGGGCACGAGACCGGACACCTTCACCATGAGATCCCGCTGGATCAGATTTGCTGCTGTGGAGAAGAACGTAGTGAGAGCAAACTGGAACTTTGGCCTAGTGGCAATGCACCTTCGTTGGATTAGCTTGGCGGTTAGTCTCTGTCAGTCCTCAGAGCAATAATTTGACAAAACGTTTTCATGTCACAGGTTTCAGGAAAATTCCGGAGTACACTTTGACACCAGCCAAGGGTCCAGGACCTTTGTGAACAGAACCTGTGGGTCAAGACTCACTCCAGGAGAGCCACAGCAACATCTTGGGGAGGCTCCAGTGAGAACTGGTCAGCTGGGAATGCAGGAAAAGGCCTCTTGAAACTTGTTGTGTCCCTGTAGCCCAAACAGGAGATTAGCCTTATGACTCTTGGAGTCCACTACTTTGTCTTGGGTACAAGAGGGAGAGCGGTTCCAGTCTTCCAGGCTATTCTCAGATAGCAGGTCCAGTTGTCTCCTGTTGTTCCACAGGCCCAGGAGTGATCTAAGGAGGGTACTGGGGATGCCACTTTTATGTGCAGTGTTTGCTTGTGGGTGGGAAGACTCCTGGCCACTCCATAATCAATGGGGTAAAAGAACTTATGGATAATCCTACCCAATTGTACAGCACCTCCTTTATGTTTTACAGTAAAATGTCCCACAGCGCCCCTCTCTCCCTAAATCTAATATGGCAGAATCTTTCTTCTCCTGGTCAGAGCTCTCTGGCCTGACCCAGAGGTGTTGTTATGATAAAGGGCAAATCTTCCCTTGGATACACTCTTAACTAGTTCCGAGGCAGAACTGGGTTTGGAAGCAGGCTGCCTAGAACAACAAATGTAGGCAGGCCTAGGTGGGAGCTGCAAGTGAAAGGGTAGGTGCTCTTTGAAGCTCAGAAAATGCTGGCACAACCCCCAGGCCATCCTGCTCAAGGAAGAAAATTACTTCTCCACACCCTAGCCTTTTGTACACCGTCTGGGAACAATACACATCCCACCGCAAGTGAGTCTTTAACAGTCCAGTGACACTGCACACTAGCAGAAAGGCACATATGGCTTATGCCGCAAAATGACAACACACTAAAAGTGTCATTTTCAAAATAGTAATATAAAATTAAAATTTACCTTTGAGTTGGATTTTTTTATTAGCATTTGTTATTATAAACATTACAACACAACAATAGTGTCTGTATCAGTACAGAAGGTGAATCGGGTTGGTAGGAAGGTGGGAAGTGGGAAGGTCGACAGGGGGAGATACAAAGGGACATTGCCACATTGAGCATACAAAGGTAAAGCATTTTGCATTGTCAATCACTTGCATTTCCTTAAGTTTGAACCTTTTAGCAGCCATATTCCATATAATAGTGTCAGTGTAAACATATATCACTGCAGGAAGTGGCTTGGAAATTGAGCATGAAGTTGTCACAAGGGGTCAGGTCCCTATCTCGCAGGGCTAGGTGGGGGAGGTGCACTCTGCCGCCCAGATCAGGTGGTCCTGAGGCAGGGGCCGGTGTGAGAAGAGTTGAGTCTCTCTGTCAGAGCCAGGTTATGAATGGCTCCAATATGTCGTTGGGAATGGACCGTAGTGGCATAATGTCCCAGAAGGTAGCAAGTTGTTCCTGACAGAGCATAACATCTTGTATCCATGTCTTGATAGTGGGCGCGGGTTTCCTACCTCAGTGCACTGCCACCCTCTGCTTGGCGAGTAAGAGCAGCATAGCTATGAGTCGTATGTGTGTGACAGGGATATCTTTGACATACCCCAGTAGGCCAATCAAAGGAGAGTGAGGGATTGTGTGATCAGTAATTATTTGTATATGCGTTAGCACCTCCCTCCTTAAAGAAGCCTGCACAGCTTTGCAGTATAAACATCCTGGATCGGAAACTAGACCCATTCGGAACAGTTGTTGGGGGGTGCGGTATATGCGAAGCAGGATTCTGTAGTGGATTAGTCGCAATCGGTAGTTTGAGGAGAGACATTTTAATTGTCCCCAGCAATAGATCCATTGTGCATCATGGTGTCACTGTGTCTTGGTGAAGGGTGGGGATACAGACTAAAGACAAAACAGAAATATCACAGTTTCCTCCTCACCTACTCCCACTCCAACCCCCCAATTAAGTTGAGATATCTTTTCCATCCCACTCACCCCAAGAATTATTTGTAACATGTGAAACCAATTTGGGAGTCATCCCATGGGGACAGGGAGATACAGAGCAAACACCCCGGCCAAAAACGGCTAGGTGGCCGGATTGAATGGTAGAAGGAACATGCTATGTCTTGGTCTAATATCGATAGTAGCAGAAGTTGGACAAATGTAGAACAGGTTATGGTGACAGTGACAACAGCCAAAGCCTAGCAGTGCAATGAAGGCAGGGGGGCCACCCGGGGAGGGGGACTGTCGAAGCCGTCTGTCATAATAGTTCATTAGTCGTTGTCGATGAGCTCCTGCCGCGGAACGAGGCAAGGCCACCGGGGATCGCCGCCGCTTGGCTGCATGTTTGGAAAATTCAACAGCAGATTTGGCATCCATGAAAAAGTGTGTTTTCCCTTCGAATGAGACCCTCAGTTTGGCTGGGTATAAGAGCGCGTAAACTATGTTCGCTTGTTGAAAAAGTTTCTTAGAGGGGAGGAAGTCTCAGCGAGCTGCCTGCAATGACAGTGTAAAGTCTGGGTAGAATTAGGTGTTATTGCCTTGATATTTAATCAGGCCTCGCTCACACACCATTCTCAGAACTGTGTCATAGTCCCGATTGTTTAGTAAGCGGGTCACTTTGGGGTGGGACGGTGTACCCGCAGGCAGTCTCTGACCAAGGGAGCGGTGAGCAAGTTCAATAATAAAAACTGCTGAAAGGCCTTCTCCAAAAAGCTTGCACAGCAAGGTCTAAACATAGTCCTTCATCCTGGTGATAACTATGGATTCTGGGATTCTGGCAATTCTGAGGTTCTTCCTTCTGGATTGTGCCTCCAGGTCCTCGTTTTTGCTTTTTTTTTTTTGGTCAAGCACTTTGTCCATACGCAGCAGGTGTGTGGAGCTCACCTGGTGTTTCTGCAGGGGCGAAGTGGATGAACAGATGCTGGGTCCCAACTTCCCTCAACCACCAATTCAGCCCAACACCGTCAAAGCCAAAGAGGTGAAAGTGGGGAAGAAGGGAAACAAAACAAGGAAAGAGAAAAGGAGTAGAACAAGATGGTATGTCTGGCATGATGTTCTTATGGTTTTGATTGCGTATACTTCCTGATGGGTGAACATTACATGTGGTAAGTAATGTCCCTACATACAAGGATAGGAATATTAATAAGAACATAATTTATATTTAGGAGGGATATACCTGATGGACATCCCTCTTCCAATTCAATTGAAGATATAGGCGTGTAGGAAATAAAGTTAAAACTGTTGTGTCTATAAGAAAATAAAAGTACTACACATTAACATTAGGACTGCAGAATCAGGCATTCAATCATGACAAGAGTGAACAGTACTAACCTTAACGGAGACCACCATCAGGATCCACTAGACCCAAAGAATAATTCTGTAGTGAACTACTAGGAAAAAAAACCAAAACTTATTTTCCTAGACAGAAAAAAAAATAAAGAAAATGCTACACAAAAAGGTGCTGGGTCAGGTTAGGATAGGCTATCCTTAGAATTCGCGAATAAATAACTGATTACCACTCTCTTATTCAACAGCATAAGAGAAAATGCGGAAGAAAATAAAGGAAAAAGCTTAAACTCCACACTGCGTGAAATGTAGAGAATCAGATAAGTAACATTACATAAATCTCAGGTTTTTTAATCCTACCGTGAAAATGGAGGCTAGGATTCTTTAAATAAAACTCTTTCTGTCTCTCCTTTGCAGAGAGAGAGAGCTGGCCAGGAGATGCTGAAGGAGAAACAAGCAGCCAGCGAGGGAACACCAACACAGCTGCTGCCCCGGAAGAAGAGCTGCGACCCGGAAGGGAAAGACTCAAGGAGCCGCAGCGAGAACACGCCGGAGACGTCGCTGCGACTTGACGAGTAACTGGAGAGCTACAGGTAAGTGCGGGGAAAACACAGGAATGCGAGAAGGCTTGGCGGGGATCCGTGACAGAATGCGAATCGCGTTCCAGTCACAGACCACCCTCTTTATTGGCCCTAAGCTCCGCCCCTGCCCACCGATGTCCGTCGGCGAGCAGGGCTGCCATGACAAGGTGTTCTTGTGAGTCATTGCATCGGAGACACAGTTTTCTAGCATGTCAAGACTGGTTTCGTAAACAGGAAATCCTGAGTTCAAATCTCAGCAGCAGGGTTTTTGTTAATATTTGTCACAAGTCTAATGTAGAGGTTTAACATATGATTTGTACATTGACTGTGTTTATGTTTCGTTTGTATTTGAATCTTTGTTTCGATTGAAATAACCACTTTGAAGAGGGTTGTTAAATTCATGAAAATAAGTAATGAATAAAATGAGTATGTCATTGATTATATGAAAGATACAGTTTCATTGTCTATACTGTTATATCATTGGAAGAAGCCCTAGGGACTTTATAACAATGCGCTGTGTGACAGGCACGGAGGTTTCCGCACCTTGCATTATATTTCAGGCTTTTTTAACATCTAGCAGCAGTGCACATAGGTCTATATCTTGTGTATCACCATTTTCAGAGCTGGCCACAGTAGGCTCGGGGTCCTGGCCCTGATCAGCCTGCCGAGTAAGGCCGAGAGTTTTGGTTGTTTGGCATCGTGTTTGCCCATGGTGAGCAAAGAGAGACGTGGACAGCGTTGGCGTTCTGAACAGGGAGCAGCCGAATAGGTTTGGGGAAGGGGGCCAGTCCCCTTCGGTGGAGTCAGGAGTGGTGTGTTCAGCCAAGAGATGTAAGTTCAGGGAGGCCAGCCATACCCAGGTCAACTGCTGCCGCAGGGGGCATGAGCAGGCTCAGCAGCGGAGGTCACACCGCTCCATAGCCCCCGATGTAACCAGCAAGCAGGGTGCTCAGAAGGACCATGATGGGCACAATGGAATAGCCCTGCCACAGGTGGAGGCCCTGGTGAGGAGTAGCCCCCGCACCATGCCCCTCCGGTCAGCAACAGTTGCACAGATAGTGGGCAACCAGGGAGCACCACGACCCCACCGGCAGCCCACCGCACAGTCCCCACTTCGCGGCCTGGCCGCCCGGCCACTTCCAGGATGGCAGGAGGCCGCAGGAGCAAGGCCGCACATGTGTCCCAGTTGCGCAGCAGGGACTGCCAGAGCAGACACGTTAACACAACCCTGCGCAACGGTCAACTGTCTGCGGGTGTGCCTGCCCCTATGCCAGGCCCGAGCTAGACTGGGGATGCCACAGGAAAACCCTAGGCAGTCTTGGCAAAGAGTGAGCCAGAAACACACGGAGGGGGGGGAGAGGCCCAGCTTCCCCAGTACCCCCGCACTCACCGGATTGATATGTGGGGCCCCATCTTGCCGCAGCTCCTCTCAGTCCTGCAACCAGTACCTCCAGCGGCGATAGGAGCCGAGGCCCAAAGCACGGCGAGTGAAGGCCGCGGGCCGCCCGCCTTACTCAGCATACACAGGTCGGTCCACAAAAGCAGATCGGGGGACAGGCATGCTATCCAAAGAGTGCAGGTCGCTGCAATCCACCAGTGGTCACATCCAGCCCCCACAGGTTCTGCACACGACGATGCAGGACATGGTGACCTCAACAGAAGGCCGCAGCCCACCACAGTGCTCAGCTAGGCCATGGAAGGCCCAGGAAGGCCAAATCTTACAGTCATCGCAGCGAGCGCCCGGAGCCGACACTCCACCCCAGTTCGTAGCAGGTGGGATGTGGGTACGTAGGGAGACTGCACAGTTGGGTTGTCAGTAGTGGATGCCCCAACCTTAGCCAGATAATGAGCGGATTTATGATCCGGCCAGCAGAGCCCTCTAAGGAGCGGCCATCTTGCTGCTCAGCGAAACCACGCACACCCCACCTTTAAGTTGGATTTTAAATTACTATTAAAATAAGTCCTTGAAACATTTTTCTAGCTGCTCCTAAACAAAAATTAAACGTTATAAGTTATTATAATGTAATCCAGTATTTTCCTATGGGATGGCTAGCCTTGCCATAGTGAAAAAATTATTTGGGTGATTTTCACTGCCTGAACATGTGAAACATAAAATATACATGTTCTGCTTTTTAAAAACCGTGCACCCTGCTCTATTAGCATTCAGGTCCTACCTTAGGAGTGACTTATAGGCATAAAGAACAGGCGTCGATGTCGTGATCTGAACTCAGAGACCAAAGACAGTCGTTGTGCGTGTAAGTAATCGGCATCTGTCCTTCACATTCCCTGCAGGGCTTGAAACCGGACTTCCTCAGTGGAGACATTGTTCTTGCAACAAATTTGCAACCTACTTAAAAGACAAAACTTCTACACTATGGAAAGCAGAAAAATTGTTACATGTTAAAGGCGCAGAAATAAGGGAACTGACGTCAGCATGCTGACAAGGGCTTCTTATGGCTCCGATGGCGTCACGTGGAGTCGCATGTGGAGCTGAGGCATTGTGGCGTCCTCGTCGACGTGGGAGAGCTGTGAAGAAAAGTTTCCGCGTAATGATGGGGCATTGGGATATTCAAAAATTGAGGAATCCACAGGTAGAGGTATTCATCAGAAAAGGAAGGTTTAGGCCTGGCAAATGATTTATTTTGCCAGGTTGAAATGGCAGTTTAAAACTGTGCACACAGGCTGCAGTGGCAGGCCTGGAGATATGTTTTACAGTGCTACGGTAGAGGGTGGCACAGTGAGTGCTGTAGCCCACTTGTAGCATTTAATTTTGAGGTGGATTTGGACTTAAAGGACTAAGTGAGAAGGTAAAATCTTTGACCAGGATGAATCTGGTTGATGCATCCTATTCGCGCTCCATCGTCGTCAGCATCAAATTGCACCTAGATACCAGTCTACCCAGACTAATGACTTTCATTAGTATCGTGTGCTTCTTGGTGCTATTCTTACTTTAAACTTTAAAAATTCATATCTCTGGTTCCCCTAATTGTATGTTTGTCACTTTGTATATTACATTTTACTCAATTTTTCTAATATGGTTTGTGATTTTTATTGTTTTGCATTTTGACTTTATTACTGTTTTGGTATTGTATAAATACTTGCCTAGAGTTAAGCCTGTCTGCTTTGTGCCATAGCTACCAGGGGTTTGAGCTCTGGGTAATTTAGAGACTTTGCGGGTTCATCCTGAAGAGATGTGATTGGTCCTTGAAGTAGGTAGTCGCCCACCCCAAATAATAATCCGGTTTCTTACAGTCACTTTACAAAACTAGGATCGACATTACTCATTTAGCATATGCAGATGATTTGGTGCTTTTCTCCTTAACACCAGTGGGCCTGCACTGACAGCTAAGTGGGATTTGTGAATATAACAAAGTGAATGGCTTGAGGATTAATCAAGGTAAAACAAAAATCATGTTATTCAGATGCAAAACTCGAAAGTTTAACTAGTCATTTGAAAACAAAAAAGTTGATCAGGTTTTGCATCACAACTGCTTAGGAGTTATGATTGACAAACTTTCCTAGTAAGAACATATCAAGACTTTGACTAATAAGGGTAAATAGGTTACTGGTGCAATAAAACGATTCGCCAAAATATTTGGTGAAGGTGCCATAGGTCCCATTATTAACACTGCTGTAACTGAGCTAAATCCATTGATATTATATGGGGCAATAGCTTTCAATCCGACATTTATCCATAAACTTGATAAACTGCACGTTAAATATATTATTATTCAATTCAACCTATGAAAATCTACCCCTCAATGTTGACTAAGATTAGAACTTGGTATTTCCTCAAGTGCTCTTAACAACATTAACTTTATAAACTATTTTTGTGATTTTTTTCCTCCAAAGATGTCATGTTAAAAAAATGAATCATTAAAGAGGTAACTACTGGAGAGTCAGTAAACTTTTAAAATAACATTGATTCTTACATAAATTACTGCAAGAACTCATTATACCTGCAAGACAGCTACTCACTGAAAACACAATCATATTTGAATTGATACAGTGACCTATATATTAAAAGAACATTTTTAAGGGTCAGACTTTTTAACATACCTATGTATCAATTTGATGGATTATGGAATTCTAGGAGAAAAATAATCTGATTTGTTGATTATGTAGTAACAACGCACAAAACGTCTGTGCCAGTATTATAAGAATTGCGGCAGCCTTTCGGGTGTGTTAATGGACATTCTCAAACATATATCAGCTGCAATGTGAATTTTTTTTATTTTATTTTTTAATAACACAATTTTGTTGGTTTCATTTTGCAAACAGAACACAGAAAGCAGAAATCAGACCGTTTCAAGTGTAGCACATATATGATTGGTTATCGCATACATTAACAAATGGACAGTAAGTGTGAGCATTTTCAACCTGTAGTAGCCCTAAGTCCAAAGTACGTCCACCACTTCCTCCAGATCCAAGTGTGTTTCTGTGGGCATCCCGCGCCTGGTAAAGCAGCTGCTCCATCATAGCACACCAATCTACACCTTCCCACCAGTCAGTCATTGTGAGAGTGTGAGGGAATTTCCACCTATGGGCAATGTCCCTCTTTGCGACCAGGGTAGCCACTCCCACCATGATTCGTTCAGCAGGGGTCCTCCCAAGTCTTCCAGGATGCCCAGAAGGCCAGCTCTCGGTGACAAGTCCACCTCTCTCTCCAGGACGTGGGAGAGGGTCTCCTCAATTCCATGCCAAAAGCCCTGCACCCGGGGGCAGGACCAGACCATGTGGAAAAAGTCAGCGTCCAAGTCAGAGCATCGAAAGCAAGCATGCTGTGGGGGCATCCCCAGATGCCACATGTGCCGGGTGTGAGGTAAAAGGCATGCAAGTAGTACAGCTGGGTTAGCCACAGCCAGGAGGGGACGGCAATCTTCCAGGGCCCCCCCTATGCTTCCTGGCGGTCCACGTCCTCCAGAGGGCCCGCCCACCCTTCCCAGCTCTGCTTAAGGGAAATTAACTCCTCTAAGGCATTGAAGACTAGCGTGCGATAGATACAGGAAATTGCCCCCTTACCGAGATAACCCAAAAGCACCTTGGCTTTGAAGGGGCTGAATCTGGGAAGGATGGCAGAGTCCCGCAGGGGGTAGGACAGGGCATGACACTGCTGTAGGTATTTGTGGAACTGGGAATGTGCTAAGTAGAAGTGTTGTTGTTGATGTTGGAAGAAGCAGAGACGTCCGCTGTGTCAGACATCCCCTAAAGTAGTGAGCCCAATCCTGTTCCACCAACTTCTGAAGCCCTCAAGTCGGGCCGAGTGCTGCACCCAGTGCCCAGCCTCCGGGGGGAGGGGTAAGCTGTGTGAGTGTTCTGTCCCATCCCATGAAGTGCAAGGCCACCCGTCATACCCTGATAACGACTGCCCTCAGGCACGGAAGATGACAGGGCACTGGGTTACCAGAGAGCAGTCCCAAGATAGCATCTAGACCCAAGCGAGTGAGTTCCAATAAATAGGCTAGATCATCGCAACCCCAGGCTAGCCAGTCATCAAAGACCACTAGTTGAGGCACCCAGTAGTAGAGCCAGACATCAGCTATCCCAAGTCCACCATCGTATGTCAACTGACTGCCCCTACCAAAAGATATACGAGGATGGCGATTCGCCCAAAAGAAGATGCGGATGGTAGCAGCGATAGTCTGAAACCAATTATGCAGGATGTCATACGGGAAGTGCTGGAGGGTGTAGAGAAACCAAAGATGGATCATTATCTTAAAGAGAGCCACTCTCTCCAATACACTAAGCAGAAGTCGGTCCCACTTCTGAAAGTCACGCTTCATGTTACGGATGAGGTGAACCAGGTTGAGGTGCCAGGCTAAATCTGGGTCTGTGGAGATATGTGTGAGAAGTTGGCCTGGCATATGCTGTCCACTAAGTATAGTGGGCACCGTGCACCAGTCCAAATCGACTCTTATGGTAGGTAGGTTAAAGACAACCTTATTGAAAGCTATCCTAGTGGTAGCTATGGAGAGCAGCCTTCAGGCTAAGTCTTGAAGGAATGTAAAGCAGCTTGTTTTACCAGTCTATAATCTCTTGAGTGACCAAATGAAAGAGCACCACACCAGGTATATATTCAAAATATATGTATTTATTACTAAACACACCCCTCTAGTCTCTTTATGAGGCTAGAGTTCGAAGTACATAGGTTATAAGATCTTAAATCACAGTAATAGCACAAATACACGTTTGGGCCCTAGGGTGTACCAAACCATATACCAATAAAGTGGTATGCGAACCACGACTGAACTAGACACTAGGCCTAGAGCCTCTAGAAGTGCTTGGACCACAAGGAACCACCCAAGGTAGTGACACAGGGGACCCACGGGAGACGCGTGCAGTGTAAATACACAACCGCGATACGCCGTTAACTTCTATGGAGAAAGTCGGGATCGGGAAAATAGAGGAAAGGGACACTTTAAAGAGGACTAGGACAAAACCCTTTGAGATCTAGGACTTTGAAGAGTCTCTACCCACGGGAGCACCGGAGTACTCGTGTTACCTCACCCAGGGAAGCCGGGTGCATAGGTGCCTTTCGGGGTCGGGTTTCGTCGTGCGTTTCTTATGGCGATCTGCTGCAAAGTGCTGCTGGCGACCAGGAGAAAAGTGTCCGTGTGGATCCAAGAGTGGATCGGAGTTCTGAAGAACCTGAAAGCAGAGGGGACAGAGTCTGGGTCACTAGCCAGTGACCAGGAGGGCGATGGACAGATGCCCACCGATGTCGAGTGCTTCAAGTTCGTTGACGGTCGTCTTGACTCTTCAGCCACGAGGTCCGGGAGGCATTGTCGGTGACCAGGAGCAGGATTCGGGCTGTTGCTCGATGTCTGTCGAGTGCAGAGGTGTCGGCGACCAGATTGGACCCAACAGGCCTTGGCAACGGCAAGTCTCGAGTAAAATGTAGATCGTCGATGATGCAGACCAGCAAGGTCTGGGGAACTCACCCAGCAAGGGTAAGTGAGGGCAGGCCTGGAGCAACCAGACTGCCAAGTAAAGAAAAGATTGGCCTTCGGTAAGGGCTACTAGCCAACGGGCTAGCGACCGCGAAGGAGCCTCGTGACGCCGCACGTGGAGCTGGCTTACAGGACACTCGTGGAGTGGGGGCCAGTGATCTTCGGTGCAGGTGGTGCTGGAGGCTAGGGCTACTCGGAGCCCAAAGCACGACTTCTTGGGAGACCCAGAAGATGGTGCACTTGCAAGTGTGCTTGGTGTCCAGGGGTCACGGTCTCAAGTCACCCACGATAGCCACGGGCCTCAGCTTTGCTGGGGACTCAGGGTAGCCTCGGGGAAGTCTGAGAATCCACCTCTGGTGATGCGATGACTTCGGCGTCCGACAGGAGCTTCAGTAATGCGAACCGGACAGATGCTTCTTTGGTGCCTGCCAAGCAGGGGGTCACTCCTTGACCCCAAGGGAGATTCTTCAGTCCTCTAATCGTGAGTAGAGCGTCGAAGGTCCAGGATTCTGTTTCAGAGTTTTGTCCAGGTATAATCTAAAGTCCTAAGGACTGGGTTCCTACCTTTATTCCAAAAATAGGGGATGGACTACTCTGTGGCCCCACCTATGGGTGGGTCAGGGCAGAGGGGTGGCTACACCCTTTCCCTTTGTCCAGTTCGCGCCAAAGCAGGGGCTGCAAGCCCCTGATCCGGTTTGAACTGGGGTATGCACTAGGGACACCAAATGTGCCCCCAGTGCAGGACTTCAAAGCACCCGAAAGTGCTCCCGCCCAGCCCCAATACACATTGTCCTGTCTGGGGAGGTGGTCACACCTCCCTGGGACAGGAAACCTATTGTCCAGGCCTCCCCTGCCGGAGTTTCGTCCAGCAGCAGGAGGCCAGACTCGTGTCTGTGGCAGCAGCATCCATTTTGTGATGCCAGGGCTCTGGAAAGAAGTTACCGGACTCGTCAGAGTTAACATGCCTTTCCCTCTAGAAGGGTGGAATGCTACCCCCGCTGCCAGGATTGGCGGGGGGTAGTATTCCAAGATGTTTGACACCAAACACGACATGTTTAGGTGCAGCCATTCCATAGTTAGCATTTTACCGCGAGGATATAATGCGTTTAAGAGTATATGGTCAGGCTGCACTACAAACAGCATCAGAGATGGTCTCCGAACGCTGCAGAGGGGCCCTGCTCATGCAGGGGCACCCTCTCACATAGGAACCATGCACTCTGCCTTTAGGATTGATAAGGCCTGCCTTAGGAGTGACTTATAGGTTTATATGTGTGTATGCTTTTAGTGATATAGGTAACCTATACCACAGCAAGGGGTGCATGCACCACCTTACCCAGGCTGCAGTAGCAGACCTGTGGTGTCAGTTTGGATGGCCTACCAGGGGTGGCATAATACATGCTGCAGCCCCTGGCAGGCCTCTGAGGTACCTATGCCCTTGGTACATAGTATACCATATACTAGGGACTTACAAGGGCACTCCAGATCCCAATCAGTGATGTGCCTAAGGCACATGGAGACCCTTTTAAGAGGAAACAGCTAGGCTGGGGTTCTGAATAGCAGGGCCCCAGCCAGACTAATGTCGAACACCAGTGAAGTATCAGCAAAAGTGGGGGTACCCCTGTGAAGCAGATCCTACTCTCCTACAATATGAACGCTGAGGTACTGGAAGCTCAACCACCAAATGGGTATGGACTCTTGCCAGTCCACTGTGAGGTGGTCCCCATGGATCGGAACGAGGGGAGAATTACTCCAATTTATGTGCAGCCCGGAGGCCATTTTATAGAAGGAAAGGATCTCTAACACTCGAGGTCCCGACAGGTGCAGGCACTCGAGGCAAAGAAGGATATCATCCAGGCGTATCGCGATTCTGTCTTCCACCTGGTCTGCCCAATGCCACCCTTTTATCTGCACATCATGTCAAAGCAAATTCATAGGCTATGCAGATTACTTTCCCTACATCTTCTATCGTGAAACAATTGGGCATTTATGAGATAGAATAATAAGTTCAATCAATCAGGGAATTGTAAGCGCGCTACTCACCCATGAGGGTCTCAAGGCGCTGAGGGGGGGTCCGCAGATCTGTTTAGCCGAAGAGCCAGGTCTTGAGGGTCTTCCTAAAGGTGTTCAGGGAGGGGGCGCGTCTGATGTCTGCCGGTAGCTCGTTCCAGGTCTTGGCTGCAATGTGAGAGAAGGATCTTCCGCCTGCTCTGGCTCTGTGGATGCGCGGGGTTTCGGCCAGTGCGAGGTTGGAAGATCGGAGGTTTCTTTTGGGTACGTGGAAGTTGATTCTGTCGTTGAGGTATTTGGGTCCGTTGTTGTGTAGGCATTTGTAGGCGTGAGTGAGGATTTTGAAAGTGACTCTTTTCTCCACGGGGAGCCAGTGGAGACTTCGTGAGGTGTTGGCTGATGTGTTCGTGTCGGGGGATGCCGAGGACGAGTCTGGCGGCGGTGTTCTGTATTGTTTGGAGTTTGCGGAGTAGGGACTTGTTGATGCCGGCGTAGAGTGCGTTTCCATAGTCCAGTCTGCTGGTGATGAGTGCGTGGGTGACTGTCTTCCTTGACTGAGGGGGGATCCACTTGAAGGTCTTGCGGAGGATGCGGAGGGTGTTGAAGCAGCTGGAGGTGATGGCGTTGACCTGTCGGTTCATGGTGAGTGATGAGTCGAGTACGATGCCGAGGTTCTTGGTGTGGTCTGAGGGGGTAGGTGGGCTTCCAAGGGCGGTCGGCCACCAGGTGCTGTCCCATGCAGAAGGGGTGGTACCGAGGACGAGGACTTCTGTCTTCTCGGCATTGAGCTTCAGGCAGCTGTTGGTCATCCAGACTGCGACGTCCTGCATTCCTTTCTGGAAGTTGAGTTTGGCAGTGTTGGGGTCTTTGGTGAGGGAGAGGATGAGCCGGGTGTCGTCGGCGTAGGATACGACGTTGAGGCCGTGTTGTCGGACGATGGCTGCGAGGGGGGCCATGTAGATGTTGAAGAGGGTGGGGCTCAGTGATGAACCCTGTGGGACTCCGCAGGTGATTTTCGTGGGGTCGGAGAGGAAGGGTGGGAGTCTGATCCTTTGGCTTCTTCCAGTGAGGAATGATCGGATCCAGTCCAGGGCTGTTCCTTGTATGCCTGTGTCATGTAGTCTGGTGACTAGTGTGCGGTGGGAGACGGTGTCGAAGGCCGCTGATAGGTCGAGTAGGATGAGGGCTGTGGAGTGGCCTTTGTCCAGGAGGGTGCGGATCTCGTCTGTGGCAGTGAGTAGGGCAGTCTCTGTGCTGTGGTTGCTTCGGAATCCGGATTGGGACGGGTCGATGACGACGTTCTCTTCAATGAATTGTGTCAGTTTCCTGTTGACTGTTTTCTCTGCAACTTTGGCTGCAAAGAGGAGGAGCGAGATGGGCCGATAGTTCTTGAGGTCGGTGGGGTCAGCTGTGGGCTTATTGAGCAGGGGTCTGACTTCTGCGTGCTTCCAGGCGTCTGGGAAGGTGCCTGTTTTGAAGGTGGTGTTGATGGTGCGTTGTAGTTCGGGTGCGATGGCGGCCGCAGCTCTGAGTGGGGCAGGGGTCGGTGGGGGCCCCCGAGTGGATGCTTTTCATGGTCGAGGCGGTGTCTTCGGCCGTGATCGGTGTCCAGTTGGAGATGGTGGGCTGGCTGGTGTTTCTGGGGGGCGGGGGGCCGTCTGTGGCACCTGGTGGATGGTCGATGAAGTTGTCATAGAGGTTTTTGATCTTGAGGTGGAAATAGGTTCCAAGCTTGTCGCATAGGTCTTGGGATGGTGTGATGTCTGTGGCTTCGCTGCGTGGGTTGGTGAATTCCTGAATGACACTGAAAAGTTCCTTGGAATTGGTGGAGTTGGCCAGGATTTTGTTGTGGATGAAGTTCCTCTTGGTGGCTCTGATCTGGTTATGGTAGTCCGTCAAGGCGTCCTTGTAGGTGGTGTGGTTTTCGGTTGTCTTGGTGTTTCTCCAGTTCTTCTCCAGGCGTCTGCAGGTGCGTCTGGCTTCTTGGAGAGCGGTGGTGAACCAGGCGGCTTTCCTGGGGCGTTGTCTGTTGGGGTTGCGTAGCGGGCGAGCTCGTCTGCGCAGTTGAAGATCCAGGTGTGGAGTTCTCTGGCTGCGTTGTTTGCGTCGTTTGCGTCGGGTGCCCAGGTGTGGTTGTCCGGGTGAGGGTGGAGTTAAGTTGCTCGTCGGTAACCTTGCTCCAGTTCCTTCGAGGTTTGCGTGGGGCTGGTTTGGGTGCCTTGGGTTTGTTGATGGCGAAGTGTACGCAGTGGTGGTCGGTCCATGGCGGCTGTGTTGTGTGGCTGAATTGGCCGCTGTTTCCTGCCGCGAAGATGGGGTCGAGGGTGTGTCCTGCTCTGTGGGTCGGTGTGTTGACGAGTTGTTTAAGTCCGATGCTGGCGAGGTTGTCACGAAGGATAGTGGAGTTGGGGTCGCTGGGGTTGTCGAGGTGGAAGTTCAGGTCTCCAATGTGTATGTAGTTTGCTGAGGCGATGGCGTGGGGTGCGATGAAGTCGGTGATGGTGGTGGCGAAGGGTATTCGGGGGCCGGGGGGTCTGTAGATGAGGGTTCCTCGGAGTGTGGCTTTGGGGGTGGTCTGGATCTGGAAGTGCAGGTGTTCGGCGGAGGGAAGGTTTCGCTGGAGGTGGTGAGGCGGAGGGTGCTCTTGTGGGCGATGGCGAGGCCCCTCCTGGGTGGTTGGGGCGGTCTTTCCTCTGGATCTTGTATCCGTCTGGGATGGCGGTGCTGATGTCAGGGGCGGAGGATGCGTTGGTCCAGGTCTCTGTGAAGAAGGCGATGTCGGGCGAGAGAGAGTCGAGTAGGTTCCAGATTTCCATGGCGTGTTTGTGTACAGAGCGTACGTTGAGGAGGATGCATTTTAGGGTGTCCACGGTGCTGGCGTCGGCGGTGTTGGAGGCCGGGGTGGCGGTGAGGGTCTGGCGGCAGTGGAGGCAGGAGAACTGGCCGTGGGTCGTGTTCGGCGAGGCCTGTTGGCATTCTCTAAGTCTTCCAGGGTTGAGTGCGAGGAGGGTGGTGGTGTCGTAGCGATGGGTAGTGGGAGGTCCAGAGTTCCTGGTGCTGGCCGCGGTCGGGTCACGGACGGGCGCAGACGGGCTTGCCTCTGGCGTGCCTTCGGCGCGCCGGTGGTGCGACCGCTGCGCGCGTCCGCTGCGCGCGCGCGCACAGAGGCCGCCATTAAGTAGGGGAGGTGGGAGGGAGGAGAGGCTGGGAGGCGGGAGTGGGGGAATTCTGGGGGGGAATTCCGGGGGGGAATTCCAGGGGGGAATTCCGGGGGGGAGGGGCCGAAGGGGCAGCAGCGGCGAAAGGAACAGGCAGGCACAAGAAAATAAAAACAGTGGTGGAATTAGAGCAAGACACAGATGGGCACAATAACAGTGGCACAACAAGGAAAAATTAAGAAAAAAACGGCTGAGAAAGGTTACGCTGGTTGCAGGCAGTCTGGTCCCAGTTGGAATGGGCAGCAGGAGCGGGTAGCAGCCTCGAACCTCCCAAGGAGGAGCTAGGGGTCTGGAGGCAAGAGACGGCACAGCGGAGCTGCGGGGAGAGAGTGGACCTAGACCGAGGGTCGGAGGTCGGAGGTCTTACAAGTTACTTGCCTTCGGTAATGCCTTATCTGATAGAGGCAGGATCTAGCTGCAGATTCCTTACCTTAGAATTCTCCCCAGGTGCCAGACTGTATCCGGAACATTTTTACAGTAGTACCTCTGTGAGTAATTAGAGGGCATTGAGGGACTCCGTAGCAACATTGTCCCCTGGATGTGACGTCTACAGAGTCCATGTAAGCCCTCCCCTGATACGCTGACACCAGTTTCTTCTGTGACTATTTTCCACGCCAAAAAAGTGTGCCAAAAAAGAGACATCTTTGTATCAAACAATTACAAAGTCCTAAAGAAAGGCATCAGGATCTTGTAGGTATCAAGACAAGCAGTTCGCAGAGGGGGGAGGATGGGTGGGTTGGTAAGAAATCTGAGGCTAGATCCTGTCTCTACTAGATAAGGCATTACCGAAGGTAAGTAACTTATTCCTCCGAGAGAGACATCTAGCCACTGATTCCTTAACATAGAATTAGATAACCAAGCAACACCATCCCCGGAGGAGTGTCTGCGAACTGATCCCACGAAAGATCCCTGAATAGGACTAACAAGTCCTTAGCGGGATAAAGTGAACAGGCTGTCTTAGGAACATAGGTGAGGAAATGGAAACGTTCCACCAACAGGGCTGTGGTAAGCCCTTAGGGAGCTAAAGTCTGGCAGACCATGAAAAGCATGTGGAAAACATTACCCACAGCAGAGGAATAAGAAAGTGTTGGAGAGAATACTCCATAGAAACAACAATACTATGTAGCCATGCCAAAGGTATTTAAACCATGATTGGACAAGGCTAAATGGCCAAGGACAACCGCCTGTATGACCCAGTTAGAGCTCCTTGTCGGAGAAACAAGTTTGTGAGCTAACCCTGCCCTGAGAAACACATAGAAAATGGGAATCTCAGAGCACAATTACATTGGAGAAAGAAAAAGAGAGAAAAACAATCAATGCTGCAACAAAAGCATTGCGAGAAGAACAACAACATTTGGTAGAGACCCCTCTCAGATGTAGAAAACCCTCCTAGAGAGAAGGTAACCCTCGGTAACTATGTAACGTAGAAGCCCAGAGGAGATAGTGAAAAGAAATGCATAGGCAACGACCATATTAAGGTCGTACTAGAGCACCAAAAAAGGCATAGTTACATGTCATGAGTGATGTAATATGTGAGGTCATAAGCAGTGCATTGCGGGGGTGCAAGTTATCATTAACTCAGGTAACTATAATGGCTGTCTTTCTCTGGTTTTGTACAAGTTAAATGTCAGCCTAACTATAACGTCCCTGTAACCTTTGTTTTTTAGTGAATTTCAACAATTTTTTAAATTTTATTTGCCAACTATAACGTCCCTGTGACCTTTGTTTTTTTTTGTGAATTTCGACGTTTTTTTAACTAGCAGTCATGTTTGCAAAGTGGTGGAGAAAAGGGGCTGGGCCTCCAACCAGCTCTCAGGAATTCCGCAGCGTAGGACTTTCAGGAGGTACCAGGAGGGCTTCTTGGCCCCCAAGGTCCCTCTGGAGCCAAGGGGACTTTATCCCCCAACTAGTAGTGCGCCCGGAGGCACATTTCCAGAGTGGTGGAGAAAGGTGACGTAGCCTCTGACCACCTCTCAGCAATCCCACTGGAGGTAACAGGTGGGCTAGTTGGCCCCTAAGGACCATCTCCAGCGAAGGGGACGTCATCTCTGAACCAAGAGCGTGCCAGGAGGCGCATTTGCAGAGTAGTGGAAAAAGGGGGCAGGGCCTCTGGGAGTTGTGGCTTCATTTATTTATTTTAGGAAGGGGGACTGTGTGTCCCCCCCCCCCCCTTCCCTTGACCCTTTTGGGCCCTGGGGACCCCATCCCCTGGGGCCTGACCCATTTTTTATTTTTTTATTAAAATAAACAGGGAGGGGGCCCCTCCCCAGGCCGATTTTGTCCCTGGGGTCCCCATCCCCCGGGGCCCGGCCAATTTTATTTATTTCAAGGGAGGGGAGGGGAGCCGAGCGTACTCCAGTGGCAAGCGGAGATACAGACCAGTGTAGGAATGAGGAACACATATAGAACAGAGGTATCCATTGAAAGATGCATATAATTACACACATACATTGGCAATAGACCAAAGTCGAGACAACAACGGAATCAAAATCAAAGATATAAAAATATTAGTACCAAGCTGGATAACCAGCAACATGATACCATATAAGAGGAGAGAGGGAGTGGAGTGCACCGCGCACCTCAGAAAAATAATGGCAATCGCCCATGAAACAACGCTACTGACTGACAAGGCTACCATTAGGCGGCTGACAGGAAATCAGAAGAAAAAAACTGGTGTGAAAACCTTGCTATGAAGGGAATGCAGACCACCACCGGGTCCATAAAGAGGTATCGTTGAAATAATGGCCAACACACCGAAGGCCTTGATAGATAGCCAATTTCAAATCGAATAGACAGAGATAACAGGCAGAGCAAGACCTGACTGAGGCATCAGATAAAAGATGGAGTACATAGTCATGAAGGGACCAAGCCCCACAAAATGGAAAAGCCGAAAACAATTGGTGGCAGTACTTACAAGCACAACAAGGATTGAGGCCAGTAAAAAATGACACTACAGGAGACAGTGTGGAAGCCGTTTTTTATAATTATATCCTAACCGAAATTGGCTGCCTACTTTTTGATACCAAATATCTACTTAAGAGGCCTGTACAACGTGCATAGAAAAGAATTAAATAAATGTTTCTGCAGTTGCTGTAAGTAAGCTGCCCTCGTAGCGCAAGGCTTGCTCAAGAACCACATTCAGACAGTACATGATGCTTGCTTAGCAACAGGCACTTGGCCAACCATGCAGGTATCAAGCATCATTGGCCTCTTCTGATTGGCCTAGTGTTCTGTACTTGTGCAACATGCCAAGCAATTGATGGGCAGGAGCCGCCCTTTGCTTAATTTCTGAAAATAATGTCTTAATCCTGTACTTCTACTGAACATATATTGCATAAATTATGATGTTTTTCTTTTGTGGTCTGTGCTAATAAAAGGCTTTGGAAGACTTCTTCTTGTCGGACACTCAACGGCTTTGCAGTCTGTTCCCGTGCTGCACGTACTATCGTTTTGTGTCTTGTCTTATAATAATTTTTCTCCTCTATCAAATGTGCTGACAGACTGGTATTTCTTGAGTAGGCTTCTACGTTTGGTGGGAAAATGAGGCTCTGGAATCCCTGCCTTCTGCCATGACCAGGCTGCTGCTTTCACCCTCGTCCAGAGGTTTGAGGTCTGACCACAACACTTTTCTGCCTTTGGCGTCTCTCTCTCTTCCTCCGTTCTGAGGCTGAATGCCACCGGCCGTGAGTAGTTTTCACATCTCTGGCTCTGGCTGCTCTTGCTCCACATTTCACCAGGTTTCTTTAAGCACATACTGATGGGTATTGTCACTATTTTCCTGTTTCTTTTTTGCCTCTGCACATATTGATGGCTGTTGTGACCATTGTTGTCTTGCAGTTGGGTTTTTGGCATTGTGTGGCTACTGTGCTTGTGCTGCTTTTGAATGCTGCTCTTTCTTGCTGATGGGTGTCTTGGCTTTTCACTTTCTTTCCTTTGCCTGGTAATTATTACTGCGGTTCTGTATTTTTGCGGTTTGTCGCCAGACTGTCAATGACGGCCTCTGTTTCGCTTGCATGCATTCTATACTCCAGCTTGCCGCCTCTCTATGCTGTGCAATTCTGACGCAGGGCCAGTGGCGCCCCATCTTTTTGGCTTTGGTCCCTGAGGGCCTCCCTTGCTGTCTCTCTGCGTGTCTCCCTTCGGTTGTACCTGGCAGTGGCCAGTTACGAGGGGGGGAGGATTTGTTCTGAGTCGCGGGTTTGGGTTCCTTCTCCTGTTTATTATCTGATTGTGCTGTTCTCTATAAACAGGCCGTCTGAGGTCTTACTTTCTTTCTCTCCCTCTCTATGTGCTGTGGTTGACGCTGGGCGACTGGCATCCAGTCTTGGGTCACAGGACCCATTGGTTTTCACTGCCTGTGCTGTTCTCTCCAGCTATGCTGCCTGACTGTGCTCTTCTCACTGATGTGCATCTGAATTTGGATTTTAGTTGCTCAGCTGCCGCCTTCACCCCTGGGTACCGGAGAGGGCATCCGTCCCGCATCTTCCCTTGCCAGCAGTAACTCCCTGACACTAAGCAGTGACTCGCTGTCAGTGTGCCAGGGAGGGCGTCTTTCTGCAGTACCTTGTCTTGCCTGCGGGGACTCCCCAGCCATGAGCTGAACGCTTCAGCCCGTGAGTACCACAGAGGGCGATGAGCATTCGTGGATGGGACACCACCAGGTGAGTACTGAGGGAGGCACCTCCTCCTCAGGGTTGGGTTGTAGCAGGTATTGCTCCTCGTTTTAGAGTTGTAGCAGGTATTGCTCCCTAGTTAAAGGGTGGTAGCGGGAGTCGCTCCCCTTGATTGGCACAGGTATTGAGTGCCAGACTATATAGTAGGGGTGGTAGCAGGCAGAGCTCCCCCTTTGTTTCAACAGGTAAATAGGCGCCAGATGATAGAGTGGGATAACCCTGGTGACGGTGCAGGGAGGGGGATGGTATTGTATTCTTTGCATTTATTTGTACTACTGTTATTTTGATGTGCTGTTATCCAATTGTTACATGGTGTTTTCGGACACAGTATGTTTGCTTCAAGCTCTTTATTCACGTTCTCGCCATCTTTTTCTCCCATTCCCCTCGATCTCCTTCTCACTACTTCTCCTCCGCCCCTTCCATATTCCCACCTCTTCCGCCCGCCTCCCACTTCCTGTTCCTGGCTCGCCCTGCATGGTCCGAGCGCTGTGCTAAGGTACCATGCATGGCGACACTACATCTCCCCCCTTCCTAAAGTGTTCAGAATTCGCACTTGTTCACAGTTCTTCAATGAGCTGAGTGGGTCGCCGAATGGTTCTCTGAGGCCGGCGTGGAGGATGTGATTTTCTTAACTCTTTCGAACTTGGTGAGGCTTCAAGTCTCTCGCAGTTGCTTGCTTCTCGACCTCAGTCGTCCGTGTCATATTCTGACTCTTCCATATGGGTGTCGGTTGGTAGGTTGCACTTCTTGAAGTGCGACAAGTTTCATGTGATTCTTTTGTCTTCGGACGCAGCAGAGACCATGGTTCCTTTGCAGCTAGCTACCCGTAGGGGTTGGTTGCAATATCTGCTGTCCGTTTTTGTGTTTTGTTCTTGTCAGACTAGCACCCAGTCTCCTTTCTGGATATCGGAGGTTCTGGCATTCCGGCGGGCATCTGCATATTCTTAAATTTTTGTTTTCTTACTCTTGTCCACTTCTGCTAGTGCGGCGTGATCATGTTGGAGAGAACTTGGACACAGAGTGGTGTCCATGGCAGGTATTCTGGTACGCTGTGTCCTTCCCAGCATCAGGGTGGCTGGGCACTTATTTGTGGTACTATGGGGCGTGGTCCGATATGCTCGTAGCACTTCGTTCAGGGCAGGTTGAACGTCCCGCCTGGTCAGTTCTGCTTGCTGTAGGGTCTTCTTTAGTGTGGCCATAAACCTCTCCACCTTCCCATTGGCTTGGGGCCACATCGGGGTGATCTTCCGGTGCTTGAAATTGAGGTGGCTTGCGAAGTCTGCAAAGTCATGTCCATTAAATGGAGGGCCATTATCAGTTTTCACTACTTTGGGGATTCCCCAGGTGGCAAAGGTTTGGAATGATGGTGGTTGCTCTTGTGGACGATACTTGTTGCGCGATGGGGAATCTTGAGTATTCATCCATTATGACCATGATATACTTGCCGAATTTTAGAGGGCCAAAGAAGTCATCGGCTACCTGTTGCCACACGCTGTCTGGGAGGTCTGACATCTGTAGCTGGGGGGTGGTTCTTCTCGCCCTACCAGATGACATTGAAGGCAGTCCCGAAGTGTAGCTTTGACCATGTGATTGAGTGAGGGGAACCAGATCCGTTCACCTAGCGCTTTTTTTGTTGCCGCTATGCCTCTGTGTCCTTCGTGTGCCAGGAGGACGACACCTTGATGTAACTGTTGTGGTATGACAATCCGTTTGTCTTGTAATAGTAAACCATTGTCGCTGATTGTGAGTTCATCTTTGACGTGTCGGAAGGACACCAGATCATGTGGGTTGACTCCTTTGTCATTTGACGTTTTGTCCAGGTGTCTCCAGGTGTTTGTTTGAATGCAATGCATTATGTTTTGAAGTGTAGCATCATTGGCCGTGGCTTCTGTGATCGCTTCCAGTGGGACGGCCGGTGGTCTTGCTTGATCGATTACAAAGTGAATGTATTCTTCGGCCAGCGAGTGTCTTGTTTGTGATGTGGTTCTAGGGTGCCTTGAGATGTAGTCAGCTGCATTTTCCACTTTCCTGGGCTTGTGAACAATGGTATATGTGTATTCTTGAAGGCGAATGCCCCAGCGCTCAATACGAGGTGGCATTTTTGCTCGGGGGTTACCAAATATTGTTGTGACGGCTTGATGGTCCGTGATTAAAGTGAAGTGCTTCCCGTAGATGAACATGTGGAAGTGCTCACATGCCCAGACAACTGCCAGGCTTTCTTTCTCTGGCTGCGAGTATGCTTTCTCAGTGTCCGTCAGGCTGCGGCTGGCATATGCTACAATGTGTCGTTGATCGCCATCATCTTCATATTGAGCCAGGATGGCTCCGAGCCCTACTGGGCTAGCGTCTACAGTGAGTTCAGTTTTCCTGTGAGGATTGACGTATGCTAGGTTGACGGCAGACCCCATTGCTGGATTGATTTTGTTGATGCTCACATTTTTCTGACCATCGAAAACCTTGACCTTGTTTAGTGAGTTAACGCAAGGGATGGGAGATGGTGGCGTAGTCCTTTATGTATCGGGCGCAATAGCTGGCCATGCCGAGAAAAGAATGTATGTTGCTGGCATCTCGCGGGCAAGGGGTGTCAGCTAGTGCAGTCACCTTTTCAGGGTCAGGTCGCATGCCTTCGCTGGAGAAAATGTGGCCATAGAATTTTAGCGTGGATTTGTGAAACTCACATTTGTCTCGATTGAGTGTGAAGTTGGCGTCTAAAAGGGCGTGACCCACTTGATCCAGGGCTTTGTCATGTTCCTTGAGGGTGTCACCGAACACCAGGATGTCATCACTGTAGTTGAATGAGTTAGAAATGTGATGAATGACTCGCCTTATTGCTTCTTGGAATATTTTCACGGCTGACGAAATGCCAAAGTTGAGACGTTTGTAGCGGAAGAGGCCTTGATGAGTTGAGAATGTGGTGATATAACGGGATCTTTTGTGAAGTTCGAGCTGATGGTAGCCTTTGTTTAAATCCAGTTTCGAAAAGATTTTCGCTCCATTTAGCCGGGTGATCATGTCGCTAATGTGGGGCCCCGGGTGACGTTATTGCTCTATGGCTGTATTCGGAGCTTTCATGTCCAAGCAGAGGCGCACTTTGTTCGTTGATTCCCGTTTGGGTACTACCACCACTGGGGACACCGACGGAGTTGGTCCGGATGATCTCTCAATGATGTCGGCTCGCAATAAATCTTGTAACTCTTCGTCTACAGCTTGTTGAAGGTGAAACTCCACTTTCCGGTGGTGTTGGGCTACAGGTGTGACTTGTTCGTTGATGTGTAGTCTGACTTTAAAGTGAGCTAATTTTCCGAGTCCGTAGAATAGTTTTGGAAATTTGCTGATAATGTCTGGTGTGTCATCTACTTTGTCTAACATCTCCACTAGTTTCAGGTGTTCCGCAGTGGGCAAGCTAAGAAGGCAGTCAGCTGCTTTAGGTCCTTCTATGACGTGGATTTGGGCATGGACTGTTCTATCCTCATATGTCAAGGATGTGCAAAATTGACCTAGGCACGGTAGAGGTTCTTTGGACATCCATGTATAGACGCACACAGCAGCCTTCTGCAGTTTGGGTTTTGGGTTCATTTTCTTGTATTCAGTGGCGCATATGTAGTTGAGAGATGCTCTTGTGTCTAGTACGAATTTTGCTGGGTGATTTCCCATTTGGATGTGTAGCCTTGGATATTTTTTTAATCTGTCAGGGTCCGCTACCATGCATACATATTCATCACTGTCTTGAGAGATGGGGGTGAGACATGATGATTCCCTTGATGACGAGCGTCGAGATCGGTATGTGAGCTGTGATCGTGTGCTAGATCATGACGAGCTGGTGGATCGTTCCCGCCTGTCACGTACTGCTTTTGCATGGTGGCGGGGTCCAGAGTCATTTTGGGTTTGTGCAAGTTCCTTGCGAGATGCTCTGCACACCAGTTCAAAGTAGTTTTCTTTCCCACAGCGGCGACAGTACTGCCCCATGGCAGGGCATGGGCTTGTGTGTGGGTATTCTTGACCTCAGCGATAACATTGTAGTTGCTGTTTCAGGCTGCTCCCGCTTCTGTTCGAGCTCCGGGCCTGGCTCACGGGTTTGGAGGTTCTTTTTGGATCAGGCTGGCATCTTGGTTGTGTCTGAGACTGAAGTCGGAACGCTTGTTCACGTTTTTCTGTTTTGCTTGCTTCCATCTTCCTGGCGTGTTCTTCAGCTTGGCCGTTGATTCTTTTCAGCTCTTCAATGTCATCTAGTGAGTAGTGTTTCTTCAGCAAGCGACGGCGTAGTGATTCTGACTGGCATCCCTCTCTGATTCTGAGACGGAGAGCGTCTTCCGTGGTGAAGTTGTCAAATTCGCAGTAGCGGGCTAGGCGTTTGAGGCGTGTGATGAAGTCGCTCATTGATTCATTCTTTTCCTGTGAGGCCAGATTGAAGGTGTAGCGTTCATAGTCTAGGTTGCATTTGTGGAGGAATTTTCTGTTTAGTGCATCTCTCACGTCTGGATATGAGGTAGACATGGCGGACGGCAGTTTTTTTATGACCTGACCAACGTCTTTGCAAATCAGGTTGCGCAGGGCAATGAGTTGTTGGTCGGGGTCAGTGACTCGCGACCCCTTCATGAAATCTTCGAAGTCTTCTAGCCAGCTTTTCCAGAGAGGACCCATACTGCTGCCGGATGTGAGGACCAGAGGTTCCGGGGGGCGTAGGAAGGATACACCTAGCATCACTGGTCCTGGCTGCGTGTTTTGAGAGGTGTCTGGGGATAGCGACATGGCGTGACGTTGTAGGTCCGTCAGTAGGTGGTTGAGGAGTGGTCCGTTAGGCTATGGTAGGACTGGAAGCACCCAGGGTGCGTCGCCGAGGCACAGCGTGAGAGTGTGAGAGACAAACTCCTTCCAGAGTCGGCAGGATATCATGTGGACGGAGTCTGGATGTATTTGTACGTAGGGTAGGCTGCAGTTGTCCCCGGAAGTATGTCTAGACTGCCAAAAATGAAGATGCCTGACTTAAATATGGCTGCCGTGAGCAGGAACAGGGCCTTTGGATGGGTTGCCTGACTTTAAGATGGCCACCAGGGGGGACACGTGCACGCACAGCAGCAGGGGATGAAGAGAGCTGGAGACGGGCCCAGCATGTAGCAAGCTCACTTACAGGCAGTCGTGACTGTGGCAGGCATGAGGGCCAGCTTACCCGGAGGCAGAAGTGGTCCTAATGGGCAGAGCTGGAGCCCACAGCAGTCGTTGTAATAGTGCAGAGCTGGAGGCTAATGAGGCAAGAGTAACAGTATGGCTGATGCATTCGCGCGCTGCCAGGAACTCGACCGGAAACCAAAGCAGGTGGTGCTCCGTCGGGCTGTGCGCAGGCGTGCAGCCGCGTAGGGTGTGGCTGCTGGCTGGAGTTTTAGTTGCTTGATGCGGGCGGTAAAGATGTGCCGTGACTGCCGGGATAGATGGCACGGGCCGGTCACTGAGATCAAACGACCTTGTCACCAGTTGTCACGTTGAAAATAGCAGACGGACATGGTATGCCTGCTTCAAGCTCTTTATTCACGTTCTCACCTTCTTTTTCTCCCGTACCCCTCGATCTCATTCTCCCTACTTCTCCTCCGCCCCTTCCATATCCCCACCTCTTCCGCTTCCGCCTGCCTCCCACTTCCTGTTCCTGGCTCGCCCTGCATGGTCCTAGCGCTGCGCTAAGGTACCATGCATGGCGACACTACACGATTGATTGAGACTATTAGTATTTTGGGGTATTACAGGCATTTTGTGATTGACTTTTCATATGCTGCTCTATCTCAAATGACTGATTACCAACAGCCTTACTACAAATGTTATTATAAAATGTCACAATGCTATGGTAATACACAATGACGGACTGACTAGCAGACCTCTTGATGTTTACTTTGTACTGTACTTTACCCTATGCCTGTGTGGTACTACTTATTACACTTGACACCCCCATTGTTCTTCTGCTATTCGCAATATTGCTAGGATCCTTGTGTATAGTGTACTATAGAACACAGTGCAGGGATAGCATTCCCCCAGTTTGTGTTCAATGTGCATGGATGGATTGTATGCAGAGTTCACCACTATTGCACTAATGAATGGTACCCCCAAGGGATTCATATACTGTCCTCTTTCTTCTGGCTGCATAAGGACGCTGCCAGTACCAGCACCTTTAGCCACTTTTCTATACCATTCTCACTTGTGAATACTCCATGGTGAACTTGTAGCAACTGAACTGTCGTTTTGCCTGGTGCATCGCTCTCTGCTTTAATTAACAGATGCGGCTGGCTGATGGAAGGCATAGTGTTATACTGAATGTGTTGTCTGTTCTCCTTTGCCTTACCCTTGGGTAGCGACTTCCTTTTGTGTCACTGTAATGAAATATGTTTGAACGTTTGTAGCTGCTCTCGGGTCAGCTGCTTACAAATAACGTCATGGGAAGTCCACTGGGACAGAAGCAATTTTGAACAGTAGTCACTGAGCCTAACTTAACATGTCATGCTTTGACAGCCAAAAGACTAGACTTACAGTTTCCATCAACAGACGGATATGATATGGCACTGTTGTCATATTTGTGACAGGTATTAGTTCTATACACAGGTAGTACGGGTAATCAAACAAATGCTGGGGTGAGGAAGTTTTCCTGTGGAAGTGCACAGAAGTCAGGAGACAAGAAAGGAGACAAATAGGCGGAATGGAATATACACTAACTACACCCATGTTTCCAAGGGCACTAGATTTAAATATAGGAGCAATAGTCTCTCAATTAATGTGCATGGTGCTGGCCGCATCTGATTTCCGGTTGTTAATGCATAAGGATACACTGGACAATGTGTTTCAGGTCGCTCAAGGGGACCTGATGAACAGTTATCACGCTCTACATGATGTTATTTGCCAGTGTTTGCAGGAAGGGGTAGAGGTTCCGTCTTGGATAACTCATAACATTTCCTGGCCCCAAAGATTAGATGACACATATTCCCTGTCCACAACAAAGGCCCCTACACTTAATAGTATCACCTAGGAAATGGTTGCTAAAGTGCGACAATGGCGTACATACAAATATGGTTAAATGAAAATTCTGGATGAGAATAGGGACAACAGTCAGGACCAGAATACACTTCAAAATACAGCTCCAATACATTTGCCCACAGCAACAGATGCAATTGCATCTACCATGTTGTTAGACAAACTCACAGACCCGCAAGTTGAAATGCCTGGCTGGCCCCAATGCGTAGGTTCACAACATCAGCTAATGGAACTACTACGCCTTGTATGTGATTGCGTGGCAGAGGACTTGTCTTTTCTATGACCTCTATGAGCAATACACTAGAAGATCAGGCGTATTGTTTGGGGTTAGCCTGGGAGACTACAACATGCATGATACATATAATGCACCACAGGATCAGCTCTATTTTAATGCTAGCGAAATGTACAATTAGGATTCAGCACAAATATTGCGTAACATGCAACAGATCATAGCCCAAATATGGAAATTTAGAAAGTTTAATCAAGAACTTAATGGCCACTTATTTCGGTTACAAATACAAGAATTAACACCTCCTGAGACACATAGCACTCTTGATAATTCCGTAGACTGGGAAAATCAGGAACTGACTTCACGACAGCTACTGAGCAAGTTTTGGGGATTAAACAGAGAGAACAGGAGAATTATGCTGGAGGAACATGATTGCCAGCTCAGTGAAGTTATTAAGGCTCTGAATTTGGGGTGCACTGAGCAATGTTCTGTCCAGCAAGGCTTTTAATATTAAGATATGATGAAGGGTTAAAAAAAAATATATACTGTTTTGAGCTTCCTTTGTATTTGATGCTCCTGGCTGGCCACAGAGTCTGGGCACTGAGCCAAGACCAAAACTACATAATGCAATAGTTTCCTGTGATTATGAATGGAACAGAAAGGAATGCAAATACCTAAAAGTATATTAATAAAATAGGCTTGGATCATGTTACAAGTTGTAGTTTGTATAAAGTTCATAAACGATAGAGGAAGAGAAGTGTAATTATGTATATTTGTACTTTAATAAGTTTTGATGCAAAAGTTTGTTATCTATCATTTTTTATTTTCATGTGCAAGAACGTCGGAGAGGAGATGTTTGTTTTTCATACGTGTCTGTTTATGTTTTGTTTCGTGGTCTGCTTGTTGTCAGCTGATACCCCTTTTCAGTGCGGGGGTAACACAATTAGTAAGGGCCTGAATGATGGAATTTCAAGGTCCCCCTCCCTGCCAACTACCTCCCAGAGTATCTTACAGCAGGAGGCATTTATTGTTTTAAAGAATGACTGATTGCATTGCGCTAATAGCTACTTAACTACATATCAGGGGGGGGCAAGTTTTTTTTAGGAAGCAAAACTGCAAGCGTGTGTGATAGACCACACCACTGATACTTAAAGTGAGGCCTGGGAGCCACATTCGGGCAACAGCAGGCTGCATTTTACTCGACTCTGCACTAACATTAGAAAGAAGTTAAATAATGAGGCGAGCATTTACTTAAAGGTTTAAGTGTAGTTAATGAAGGGAAGTAAATAGGGTGCCCTGCACCACTTCACTCTCAGGACCACATCTTGCAGCAAAAGTATAAAGGGTTTTATTAAATGTCTCCAAAATTCAAGAAGTGTATTTCATTAACATGCAGAACAGTTTCTCCTGTGTACATCAGATTATATCAGTGCGTTGAGAAGTATTGTTATTGTTTCCAGTGATGATTTTCAAGTATGACTTTGAAGATATTCATTCTCTCCCCCACCTTGACAAAAAATGCCTATGTTGAACTAAGAGTTAAGCCAGTTGTTAAGTGCATCCTCTGGGTGTACTAGGTTCCCAATATAAATGAACAATGTAATAATTTATTAAGTTAAACATAGGGAAGGATTTTTAAAGTACATATCATGTAGTCCTATATTTCGAGGTTCTCTTGTATGTGATAATAAAGGAAAAGGAGAGAAAGCAAAATAAATTGCCTAGAATGGCACAATTTGGTAAAATGGGGAAGCCGGGTTTAAATACAGGTTTTCTGGTTTCACATTGTGCAGTTCAGTCACTGGCTAAATATATGCTTCGCTTCCCCTATCCCCACTGTACCACAAACACCCTCTTGCCCGATCACCTCTTTGCTGGCATCAATTTAAGGCACTGTGCTGGGATCGGGTGCTGGCTAGTTCTGTTAGTAGGGTATTAGCCTGCTTGCACAGCACATCAGGACTTTGTTCACAGACTTCCCTAGTCACAGGTGTGCAAATTAGACCTCTCTACAATTAGACAATCTTTGACGAGTGCCAGAATAAGTGACACGCTACAGTAAGTAAGAAATGAGATGGTGGAGGAACTTGTGGAGTTTGTGGCAGCAATAGGAAAGTCAAATAAGGGATTATGTCACTGTGAAATACCACGGGCATCACCGCTGCTATGAAGAAAAAGCCAGTTAAGCATATATACATACATGTCCCACAGTGACACATTTTGCAGACTATGACCATGAACGGTGGCAAACTACGGCAGGACAGGATATGGTCCAAGGGACATGATTGGGACATCCCTTTATTTATTCGCTGTTGTTCTAAATTGTGACACATAGGAGGCCTGCTTAACACGGGGGCACAATGAGTGCAGCTGTGTGGCAAGAGGGAGGGGATAGTTGTGGGATATGTGCAGTTCTGTGCAGAATACGATACATGATACAGCCGCACAGGGTACAATGATGCAGGAGCCACCAGAGGTCTGGAGGGATAGCTTACCACGGACCGCCACCACACCCACCACACCGACTTCCGCCACACACACCCATGTGACCATGAAAAGGCCTTTTGCAAAATAGGGTACTTTTCATTAGATTTGTATTATTCCAGAATTACACACACAAAAACAAGCATATATAGAATAGTACTAGGAATATTGACTTGTATATGTATGTAATTATATGTATGCATGTTAATGTTTTCTTTTTCTAGGGTCGTCAGGCTTGCAGACAATATTCTTCTAAAAGGCTTACATTGTAAGCAGGATGCACTAAAAAGCATTTTGATGCACTGCATTCACTAGGGACTACAAAGAATGGATAATGAGTGGTAATGTTATGTTTATATATTGATGTTCTAGTTAGGAAAGAGTGTATTCCAATGCAGACGGACAATATGCATTGAATAACTATGCTCCGTATTGTAATATCTTCATAATACAATGTGTACCGATTTAAAATGCCTTTCAGACTGCAGGTGTGGACTTTAGGGGTGGATGCAAATATTTTACAGTTCGACCACTATGAGTCTTTTGATTCCCAAATGTGTTACTGTGACGGAGATTCTCATATGTGCCTTGCTGTTGGGAGCAATTATAGTACAATGTTTTGGTTCTTCTTTTGCTTTCGGAGCTAATTGATGTTTTGAGGTTTGCACACAGATGAAAATATTGTTTTTAGATTCTTTTCTTCGTCACCTTACGCATTTGCATGCATATGCTCCCTGATAACGTTTTCACCATCTCATTCCTGGTTAGGAGTTCCACTGGTACAAATGATTTTTAAATTGCTGGTAATTGTGCCCGCACAATTATACAACTATTGTCTTTGCACCTAGCCATAGGTCACAGACAGGGAGTGTTTGATGAGGAGTAGACCACATGTGGTTTCTTTTGCAATTCTTCAAGGCACCAATGACCGACACCTCTGCAATGCCAGCCAAGATATGGCTATGAGTGCCAACTACTTGTGCTACCGTAACGCTCATGGTGCCTGCAGATTCATCTAATGACCTTCTACTAGGAACATTGAGACTTTGAACTTTTACCACTGATTTGGGAATGCCACAGAGAAAAATAAAATATGTACAGCACACATTGAGGGAAAAAGACTATATTGAGTGAGTAGAAAGAAGATGATGAAACTTACATGCATTGTATCATCAAGTATTTGTGCTCCCCTGCCCTAACAGTGCCTAAGTCAATAATAGCTTGCAGAGTAATAGGGGACATTACATTTTATCTGGACAACTACAGAGTAAATACACCTACATGAACGTTTCATTACCTGTCTTGCGTCAAGGAGAGAGTGTTAGAAACTAAAATGTTTAGGAATAGGAAAGGTTCAGAAAGGTTCACACCAAAAAGGTAGCTAGTGAATGACTATGTTTCATAGGACACAAATTTCCAAAAATACACTAGAAAGTAATATAGTGCACAAGAGGACAAAGGATAGCGTTGCACAGCACTTGTAATAGTTCACCCAGGTTCCCAATCTTCAGAAATATACCCATATGCACTGTGGTCAGGACAATACCCCTCACTGGGCACAATAGATCCAGTTTGCCCTACATGCTTATCAGCAGTTACATCCAGTTGTGTGCAATGAAAGCCAAAGCATGAGTTATATGACAAAAAAACATGTTTGTGGATGAAAGGAGAATGAAGGTTCAGAAATGAAGGTGAAGGGAGGTTGTGAGTGAAATGTGGAACACGTTTTTTAAAATTATATCCTAACCTAAATGGGCAGCCTACTTTTTGATACCAAATATCTACTTAAGAGGCCTGTAGAACATGCATATAAAATATTTAAATAAATGTTATTGCAGTTGCTGAAAGTAAGCTGCTCTTGTAACGCAAGGCTTGCTCAAGAACCACATTCAGACAGTACATGATGCCAGCTTAGCAACAGGCGCTTGGCCACACCATATTTAGAAGTGGCACAGTCTATGTGTCCTTCATTGGAACTGATGTTGCAAATCATTTCTTTAGAAGTTACTGTTACTAGTACATTGCATTCACTTGGAGAGTCCCAAAGTGGGTAGCAACGAATATGCGATGTTACATCGCATGCGGTACAACGCATGCGATTACAACGCGGTCGTTACAACAACCGCGTTGTTACAACGCATACCATTACATCGCAAGTCGTTTCTACGACTTGCTGTAGGGGGCGCGCTGGACTTAGGAATAGTATAATTTACTATTTCAACTCCAGCGTGCGCAACAGTAGGGAAGGTGTTGGAATAGTAAATTATACTATTCCTTAGTTTAGAGCGCCCCCTAAAGCAAGTCGTAGAAACGACTTGCGTTGTAATGGTTAGCATTGTAACAACGCGGTCGTTGTAACGACCGCGTTGTAATCGCATGCGTTTTACCGAATGCGATGTAAACGCTGCTTCCCGTAGCAACAGCCCCACCACCTCACACCATGCAGGTATCATACAGCGTTGGTTTCTTCTGATTGGCCAAGTGTTCTATACTTGTGCAACATGCCAAGCGACTGATGGGCAGGAGCAGCCCTTTGGTTAATTTCTGAAGAAAATGTCTTAATCCTGTACTTCTACTAAACATATATTGCATAAATAATTAAATTTTTCCTTTGTGGTCTGTACCAATAATAGGCCTTGGAAGATTTCTTCTTGTCGCACACTCAGTGGCTTTGCTGTCGGTTCCCGTGCTGCACATACTATTGTTTTGTATCTTGACTTATAATAAATTTTCTCTTTTATCATATGTGCTGACAGACTGGTATTTCTTGAGTAGGCTTCTACAACAGGATCTATACATAGCAAAACCTTCAGTATACCATAACTAAAAAAGAGAAAAGACCCACATCTTCCAAAGGAAGAGAGGGAGAGATACAGAAAAAAATTCCTTCAAGCAGAAGGAATTCGCAAAAATAGGGTGGAAGTGGTATAACAAACCTTTAAGGTTCCTTATCACATCCTATGAGGAGGAAGGAGAATCTTCAGTAAAAGGATGCTAAGCTCCCTTGGAAACCAATTCTCAGAGAGATGGAACCATAATGTTGAAGGGACACATGTTCCAGAAGGAAAACTGAAGATGAAAATTGCCCACAACACCGAAAAAAGGGGATGAGATGGCGACATCTGAAGAACAACCAATACGGTAAGTAAGAGCTACGGCTGTGATCTGAATTGGAAAATAAATAATGCCTATGGGAACAAAGGTACAAAGCATTCCAGAAAGTGACAAGTAATAACATCCTCTCCAGGGATGAAGCAGAGAAATGGCAGACAGGTCGGTGGCACAGGACCAAGGTAACCTTGCGGAAGTGGTGAACCATTGCTTTAGAGGGGCTTCTGATACCCAATGCATCACTGAGCTATAGTCTAACAAGGAACCTGAAAGATCAGTGGCAGGAAGCCTTCTTGCCAATGCATAGCAAGAGCAGAACAATAAGAAGTGCCAATGCACTAATAAAGGAGCTAAGTGGGAACACTGTCTTAGGCCAGAGCGGAAAATCTACCCAGGCCAAAGATCATGCCACTCGTTTCATTGCTTCTGCTAAGGAAAGAAGGACGCCATTTAAAGGGAAGAAATGCCCCATGGTGATGAGAGATAACCCCTATGATAGTTGTGGGGGAGGGGGGGGGTTATATTTGGTGCTGGTGAAAGGCGGAACGCACAAGCACTATGTTTTCAGAGGGAGATAAACTGAAGTCCCTATAAGGGATACTAAGTGCCAGAAATAGATCCCAAAATGCCTATAAGGCATACACAAGATGGTCCTGGTAGAACAGGGAACAAGGCAACAGTGCATCCGCACCAGGCAAGCAAAATACCCCCAACAAAATAAGAACCTGGGTAGAAAACTAGCTTCAGAGAAAAGCCTGTAAGAACAGGCGCACATAGGTACACAAAATAATATACGTCCCAGATAAGGGGAAACATAACCTTTCATAGACAGTATAAGAAGAATAAAAGTATCTACAGAATGCAGAAACACCTCACCAGGTGTCACCAGGTGTCAACCATAGACGGAAAGAGGATTTGAAAAGTAAAGCCAATAGGCTCCGCCCTGGAATGGCTCATATGTGAATCAAAAAGGGACTTCCCCATACAAACCTAGTACGGGAGAACTAGGGAAGCAGACGGTAAAGTTAAGAGTCCGCTCCACCCCGACTATCTCGAAATCACCGCAAAGCAGAGTCGACATGTGCGCCATCAAAAGGCATATCAATCAAGGTGGCTTGAACAACCTCTGAAAAACCAGAGGTGCGTAGCCAGGCATGGCGACGTAACACCACAGAAGAGGCCATGGCTGTACACACTGAATCAGTGGTATCCACATCACAACAAATGATCAATTTAGCTGCTTGTTACCCATCTCGGATTAATTGAGTAAGTTCGTCCATCTGGCCTGTTTGAAAAAGTCAAGGAGTGTTTTTTTTAAACTGGGGTTGGGGAATATGTGGGACTATCCGCAGTCTATCACAAAAAAAATGGTACCACAGATCAAAATAAGGGACTGGGATTTTATTGATTCTTCCGGTACTGATACTAGGTCACTTGGCATTTTAACTTTCAGATTTTTTAAATGTTAAAAGTTGTTTAAGCTTGATACCTATATGGATGACGTTGAACCACCTCAAGCACGAGCACTTTACATACAATTTAGATTTGGGACTTTCCCTTTGAATGTTATGAAAAGCAGTTGGGCGAATGCTACTGTAACCCCTATGTGTCCGTCCTGTAGCTCTACCTCAGAAACTATCAAACACTTTGTATTTTTATGTCCTGCTTATGCCAACCTGAGAAAAACATGGATTATCTCTGCCTGTTGGTTGTTGTCTTTCTCACGTCCATCAGATGCTCTACGTGTATTTAAATAAGACACGACAAGGTGGCTTATTTTCACTTTATCTAGATATCTCTTTTATGCTGGGTGGCAGAGGTCCAAACTGGCAAAATAATGCTTAAATGCAGGACTCTAGGTACACGTAGGGAAAGTGTGTATCAAGGTCACTGACAGGGACTGTAGTGTAACTAACGGCATAGGATTGTCTCACTAACTGCTGATTTCTTTTTTAATGCTTATTATAGCTCTTAAAAATATTTTTTAATCTTCTAAATCAAGTCACAACTTGCAATCCTACCCTTGGATGCTGTATAGGACTGTGAAGATGGTGCTGCTGTTTATTCCTTTGCGTATTTTATCATTAATGAAATCTTGTATGTATTGTGATTTTTATGTTTCTGTGTATGATCATGCAATTGATCGAATAAACTTGACTTGACTTGAATTGAGTAAGTTCGTCCCGGGTGTCATCCAGAACCGAAAGCAGTAAATGTGTCAATGACTTCCACAATACATGGGAAAAGCATCCGAGAACACAAGTCGTATTGATGGATCGTAGTGCAGAACTGGTGGAGGAGAAAATGTGCCTGCCACAAGTGATCATTCTCCTGGAATCTCTGTCTGGAGGGACATTTGAAAGAGAGTTGTGATTGTGGGAGGCCGAAGCGGCCTGTACCACAAAACTTTGAGCAGTAGGTTGCTGAAGGAGACAGGCCGGATCCCCAGGGGCAGAACAGTGTCTGTGCAAAATAGTCCGATCCACAGAGGCTCCTGTATCAGTTTTAGCCCAAGCTCCCAACAAAAATGTCGTAAAGAGCTTCACTTTAAGAGAGCACGTGCTCTACCCCTGTTTGGCCCTGATGGAGGATGCCAATAAGGGGATCAGTAGCATTTTCACAGCATTTCCACAGAAGGAAGTGTCAAATCCAAACCCACAGAATATGCCTCAGCATGTCAGCTAAGGCAGAGCTCACTATCCTGCAGGGGAGGCTGGGCAGTGTCAGATATGGGATGCAGAAACCCCAACTCATCCCCATCAACTCCAAAACCAAGGAAAAACAGGAGGGGGCTCCACAGAGGGCAAAGGGAGGGTGTCCGAGCTAGGCGGCACCACAGGCATCGTGCCCAATGCAGAGCGGCACCCAAGAGGCATCGGGAGAGAAAATTGGTGTGGCGTCAATCTGTGCCACCGGTGTCGTTGTTTGTGTCGGCTGATTGGTCACAGGCATCAAAGGTGGGAACCCCGAAGGGCTGTACACAGGTGCTGAAACGGATTCGACAATGGGATCAGAAGGCTGAACTGAAGCCGAGGGTGGACCCGCCGGCGTGGACAAAGTCAAGGCACTTCGCACCTCCTTGGGGCCCAAAGACGCTCCAGGGGAAGGTGTAGACCTAAAAATAGCATGAAGAGAATTATAATATTCTCGCATCTGGGTCAGAGTCACCCCGGCTCCAGGGAATGTAGGGAGGTGCGGGGTGGACTTGCGTATTGACTGCTCAACTGAAGAGTGGGAGGAGGTGGGGGAAGAGGCTTTGCACTGTGATGTCAGGTGATGCCGTGACTTTGATCGCCTGCGTCTAGACTAACCTCGGGATGTCGAGGGAGAGTGACTTCCACGGGAACGGCTCTTGGAACGGGCACGCTAACTGATCATGTAACGAGAAGGAGACCTAGGTCGACAGGAAGTCTTGGAAGGTTCCAACAGCCACGCAGCTAGAAGCTTCATTCGACGTTAACGCAGCGCCTTCGGTCGGAGTTGAAAACAGGAGTCGCACTCCTTGGAGTCATGGGCTCTCCCAGGCACCACATACAAATAGAGTGAGGGACTGTGGCTGACATTTTCTGTCTACAGGACCCACAAGGTTTGAAACCTGAAGCCATAGAGGTAGAAGGCACAAAAAACGTCCTGAGGAACTGCTTCCGGATCTGCGTTAAAAGCATGGAAAAGAAGAAACTGGCACCAGCGCATTAGGGGAGGGCTTATATGGACTCCATCAATGTCACAAAAGGGGGACATTGCTACAGAGTCGCTTGACGCCCTCTACAGACACGCAGAGGTACTGCTGTAAAAAAATTCCAGATCCAGTCTGGCGCCTCTTTTGTAAAAAATTTCCAGATCCAGTCTGGCGCCTCTTTCCTTTCAGTTTGTCTCCCTCGCCGCCCCTGGCGCCGCGATCTCCTGCTGCCCCGCCCCCTCCTGTGGCCTTCTCTCTCTCTCTCTCTCTCTGCTCTCTCTGTCTCTCTTCTGCTTTTTTTCTTTTTATCTGCCTCGGTTTTGCTCTTTTCCTTTTTCCTTTTCCTCCTGTTGTCTCCCTCGTCACTGCCTGCCTCGATCCCCCTAGCAGCCACCGTGGATGCAATTTCATCCAGCATGAAGAACTCGTCTACTTATCAGCAGAGTGCAGGGAAGAGTCGTGGCAGAGGAATATCAGTAAGGATCGGGCGCTCATACTCAATAAGTGGGCGGGTGCTGGGGGTAGAGCTGTCAGTAGTATGCAGCAAACATTGCTGCAATCTCCGGTGCAGTGCGCCGGTGCAGCCCAGCCAAGTCCACTATTTCAGGGAATATTCTGGAGGTCAGATCGCGGGTGGTCAGTCAGTAGAGAAACTTGCCACTTTTGTCCCCCCCACTCATAAACCCGTTACACTGAAGCCCTGCTGCATTGCCGTGCTTCCTCCAGTGAGACTTGGTGCAGAGAGGTCTGGGCCACCTACAGCTGGTGTTCCAGTGTCGCAGAGGTCTCCAGCAGGAGTCACTGCTTCATGTCCTTAACATGTGCTTCAAGCTTAGTGATCTGGGCCAGTCGCTCCCGGTTCTGGGCCTGGAGAAAGCTTTGAGCCTGCACCCTTACAGTAGCTTTACCCACCACCCGCAGGATCCCAGGGGACACAACTGTGCCTTTGTTCCAGTCGAAGTAGACCTCAGGAACTCCGAGCATTAGGCATCCACCAGGCACCACATGTTAAGGTGCCACACTGGGTTCTGCATAGAATCCGAGTGCCCAAACTGAATAGAATCAGGAGAGTGATCAGAAATACCCCGAGGGAGGATAGTGGCACCTGCGATGTAGAGGACATCAGTGGCTGGGAGGAATTGCAAGTCGATATGAGAAAAGGTTTTATGTGCAGCTGAGGTGTGGGGTTAGTCTTGGTTTTTGGGATACCATGCACGCCAGGCATTGCACAGCCCCAGGGCGTCTATCTATGAAGAGAACTGCTGGGCACAAGAGAGTCTGTGAGTAGTAGGCGGGTCAAAGCAGACAAGGGTCGGACCATGTGAGGCGCTAAAATCTCAACCAATGATAGTGATCACTGGAGGGAAGGCATGGAGCACTGCCCTCAGCACCACGAAGGCCTGAGGCAATATGTAAATACTGATGAGGTTAAATGGCCTCCCCTCCAAGAGACCCTCCACCCCCACCTAGTGGCTCTGTGAATCGGAGACAGTAGAGGTAACTACTAGCGGCCACCCCCCCCGAACCCTTTGGCGAAACCTGTTTGATAGACTTGTCATATCCCGACCCCCTGAAGAAGGGGCAGTGAGAGCGCAGAAGATGAGTTTCTTAAAGCATCAAAACGGCAGGCCTAGAGTGCCTAGCTTACTGGAGGACAGCAGTCCGCTTGATGCGTTCCAGGAGACCATAAAGTGCAACATTGTACTCCGGGATAAACATAGAGACGGTCATGGTGGCTAGGCCTCTGGGCCAGGCTAACCCCGCAAGGAAGGAGGAGAGAGTGCCACTCTCAATCCAAGCTGTGCCCGGTGTGGTGTATGCCTGTATAAAACGGTCAGGAATAAAAAAAACACAAAGGAAGTGATAAACACAGTAAAAACAACCCAACGCCCGGGGGCGTGGCTTGGACCGCGATCATGGCGGCCGCATAGTTGTGAGGCTCCGTCGTGGTCCCATATTAATCCTGCTGTAGCTGGAGGGGGGTGTTCCTGCTGTCCGGCAGTCGGCGGACGAATGGACGGGCTGCCTCCTGCCGTCCGGAAAAGTTATAAGAAAGCTCGGAGAGCTACGAAACCGGCAGGTGAACTTCGCCCGCGTTGGAGTGGGGCCGGAGAGACTGGAGTCGTCACAGGAGCGGGGCCTCTGACTCCCGAAGCAGCGTAGGCCTGCAGAGTTGCAAAGCAGCGACTTCGCAGCAGGGTGAGTGCTGACCTGTCTGGTGCAGACGAGAGGAGAGTGCCGCCCGGATTCGGAGCGGCAGGGAACACGGAACCGTTGCGGCCAGCTCCCCGGGTGAGCCTGGGTCTCGAGCGTGCAGATTTGTGGAGGCAGTGAAGGATGTGGCCCTTGGGGGCCACACGGGCTGCTTACAACTACCTGCTATGCCTTCCCAAAAATGAAGAGTCGGTCAGACAGTAGAGAATACAAACTTACATGTTTATTGGTAGTACTCTGCAGAGGAGTCCAATCAGACCTGCACCCTAAGATGTCTGCCGAGGGACTGACCCCCCCAACAGTCTACAGTGAATAATAATTCCTCCCAAGGAGCCTCCAACCACGCCCCCAATGGAAAAGTTCTGGCCTGAGCCGAACATGAACAAAGAGGCACAGTAGGATGAGCTAACACCTGCCAGATGGGTACATTTTATCAGGAATCCAAGGCCACAGTGCTGGGTCTCAGCATCTCCTAACGTGGGAGCAGAAACTACACATTCGGATAAGTATGCGAGGGCAGAATGCCCTATTCATTAGTAAGTCGAAAAACAGCCTTGAACAGAAGGAGAAATAATAACAAAATACAGTGTTTTGCTGAGGCAAGCAATGCGAGCAATGGGGCCTAACTCAGGCACAGTCTAAGCAGCCTAATAAGGATTACGAAATGCAAAATGGAGTCACACTCGCTAACTGAAGCCTGTGCATTACGGGGATAACTCAGTGGGTTGCATAACGTGAATACAAATGGCATCTATTTAGCCACACATTGCTAACCTAATATAACGTGAGATATATACGTTGCAGGGATGGGAATTTGAAACCTAACAGACCCTCCTTTTAGCATGGGTGGCTAAATGCTTTATTCGCTATCCGGTAGGGTCTTTACAATTCTATGGGGAAGGAAGAAAGAAATTACATAGTCACTCATGTTACAATGGAAAAACAAGCAACACATGAGCATTGTTATCACCTAATATTCGAAGATGCCCTCATCGATGAGCATCATATCCTGAATTTCCTGCATCGTCATAACAGAAATCTTGTTGTCGCGTCTTGGCAATGTAGGGGTAGGGCAATAGGTTCAACAGGCTGGAAGGCAATTAATGCATAAGCAACAGGTAAAGATGACTCCTGCGATGGCTATTAGGACAAGTAATATCTTCCAACCCCATGATGTCATCAGACCTCAGAGCCACCCTGTGAGGGACCATGAACCATTATCCTGATGGATATCTGAGGCAAGTCTGTGTAATTTCTGTATTGCGGAATACACATTAGGGGCACTATCAGGGATGTACACACAGCAGCTGCTGCCGATGACACGATAGGCTCCACCCCTATCAGCCAGAATGACGTCTAAAACCATCCTATTTTGAAGAGAAACGAGCCTCGTAGCCTGAAGCTCGACTGTGATATTAGTCAGTATACCGGCAGTAGTATTAATAACTCCCTCAACTACTCTAGCAAGGCGACGAATATTACGACTATTGAACATGGGACCCCAGAACGGCAGAATGCCCTTCATTATGTCAGTAAATTGCTGCAAAGATGTATCTGTCTGATCAATATCGTCTGGACTGACAACTCTCTTAACTCGGTGTACCTGGAGATCCCTACGCTGTAGCTTATGATCCTTGTGGTAATTGGACGGTGCAATGTAAACGGGAGGCAAGAGAAAGGAAACATAACACCGGCCAGACCACCCCCTCGGAAGCCTGTTCCCCACAGATGAAGTATACATTCGGAGGTGTAAGCAAAGGTGGGCTGCTAGTGGTGTTCAACCGATATGTGTAGTTACAATGGCTCTGTCCTACTGAAATGTTCCCTATTCCTTCAACACAGAAACTAGCTGTTGCGTTGATCACAGGGACGGGCATGGTTCCTGGAAACATTTAAAGTATTCAGTGACATTGAATCCTTGGAAATCTAGCATTTCATTTCGTAACCAAGTGACATTTCCGTGAGCTTCAAATACATTCATGCAAGCATCTGGGTGCAGGGTACCCTCCTTGCCATCTGCCCCGGGTGTATATCCCTGATATACCACTATATACTCCAATACCGCTTTGTAGTCAGCCTGCACCATTTTCATAGCGTCAGCATAATAGTGCATGTATACCATAGAGAGCAGTTGGAACCAGGCTTCACAGCTACCCAAATATGACAGGGGCAATGACACTAGCAAATCATTTTTGTGCAAAATTGAGGGAAGTAGCCCACACACCCAGCAATTCGTGGCATTAGTAGTACTGTGTACCTGATGAAGCATCTGAACAAAAGCATTTTGGGCATAAGTCTGTCTATGTCTTTCTTTATGTGGGGCCAATGTAACAAACGAGTGCTCAGCTGGAGCTGGGGTAGTCCCTATCAAGGCGTGCACGGGATGTTGTTCCTCTAAGTACCAGACCACCCCAAATACGACTAGCAGAGAAAGCAAAATTATTATAACAAACACTATTTTACTCTTAGTGGACCAAAAGGACCAAAAAGGACTATCTGGAGTGGGACATGGAGCTGCAAAGGGCTGCTCCTCATCAGGGATAGGACGACCAAAGGGATACATTTAGAAAACTTCATGGGCAACCTATGGGTGTCACAAGGGAAAGGAAAAAAATCCACGGGCTAAAGCCACTTTTGCAACAACAGTACCAGAGGGCACAGATCACCCAGCGTCCGTTTAGAGCCTCGCTGGCAGGCTCCTATTGTTCATTAACGACGGTGCTATGAAGCACTCCCACGGAGGAGCTGTGCGATCGCAGCCCTTGCAGAAAAAACAAATCCTTCTTCTTTCAGGATAGGGCAACCGCCCTCCTGCGCAAATGCCCTCAACTATCCTGTCCAGTGTCCAGGGCAGTGCACCAGTGTAGTTCACCCTAGTCTAATACAGGCACCATAGGCACAGCACAGCACCTGCGCCCTAAGCTCAAGTCCTTCCCTATCTCTTAGACTGTTCGGCTGGTGCACCGCCCTTCTTCCGGGGCCTCAGGTTATATTTTGTCACACCAGGCCCTGTTTCATCAACAAAAAGGGGCAGAAACTCAGAATCAGGTGGGTATCGCGACTCAGAGTTGGGTGTGTTGGAAACAGAGTGATCCGAGGCAGCCCTTATCTCCGGGGGAATCGCCTCAGACAGGACAGCGTCACTCTCCTCGTCCGTCTGCGCCCACCTCAACCGGGCGTCAGAGAAGGGAACGAAGCGTGGCACCCGCTCACACTCCTGATCAGCGATGCCTTCGTTGACCCAGCGGTCATACGGGAGCGGGAGAGGCACCCGCTTCACGTGAGATGTATAGATCCAGTGCTTTCTGCCGTCCACCTTTACAGCCGTTCTAGTGGCGAGAAGAACGATGACAGTCCCCTTCCACCTCGGCTCCAAGCTGCTTTTTCGTTGGAAGTTCTTAATCATCACATAATCACCGGGCTGTATGCAATGCCCGGGCCCCTCTGGTACTGGCCGCAATGTAGCGTGTATCTGTTGATGAAGAGAACGAAGATCTTTAGACAATTCATACACATAGTCTACAAGCAGGGGGTACTCTATCTCGGAAAAGCGCTTGGGTCTTGGGACGCCCCAGACATTAGCAGGGCGCCTGAAGACCACTTCATACGGTGACAACCCTGTTCTAGAATGCGCTGTCACTCTGGTAGATAGTAAAGCCAAGGGTAACGCATCTGGCCATCGCAATCCTGTGCTCTCTTGAATCTTTTCTAATTTCAGTTTGAGAGTACCATTGTACTTCTCAACCAGGCCTGCTGACTGGGGGTGATTCGCTGCATGAAACTTCTGCTTAATATGCAAACCTGTGCCCACCAATTCAATGACTTTTGCATTGAAGTGACTTCCGTTGTCACTCCAGATCACGCATGGCAATCCATAGCGGGGGAAGTACTCTTTTAGAAGTGCCTTCGCCGTCGCCATGGCTGTATTCTCTTTCATAGGGTAAGCCTCAATCCATTTACTGAATGCGCAAATCACTACTAGCACATATTTTAAGTTGTTCACACGTTCCATTTCGATCAAATCCATCTGGAGAACCTCGAAAGGGAAGGAAGGCGGGGCAAAGTTACCAGCGGGTGTAGGGGTACCTTTCCCAGGGTTATGCTTCAGGCAAATGATGCAATGTTTGACTAGGTGTGCGGCTACCTTAGCGATATTATCATTCTGCCATACTGGGTCCAGTAACTTGCATATTCCTTTGGCACTGATATGCGCTGGGCCATGGGCCATGGTGACAACAGGGAGTACAGATGCATTGGGGAGCAACCACCGCTGTTTCCCCGACAAGTCAGTCAAACACCCATCCTCGTCCAAACAACCTGTTCTCTCCTCCCACAAGGCTAATTCATCTAAAGTCGCCTCAGCCTGAATTTCCCTGACATTTTCCAATGTATCTTCAAACATTCCATTGTCTGGGACCCACCTAGCAGGACCTGCCACCAACATCTTTTTCATCTTTGATCAAGCTGTCTTCTTAGCTGTCTGGTCTGCGAAAGCATTTCCCCTCCCAACATCATCTGTAATGGCTTTATGGGCGCTACATTTCACTATTGCTAACTTATCGGGAAGTGTCAATGCGGACAGCAATCTGTGTATCAATGGGCCGTTCTGTATGCGCTGTCCGTGCGAAGTCAAGAACCCTCTCTCCGCCCAGAGGCGCCCAAAATTATGGGCCATCCCAAAGGCGTACTGGCTGTCGGTGTAGATATTAACAGCCAGTCCCTCACTCAACTCGCAAGCCCTAAGGAGGGCAACCAACTCTGCAGCTTGGGCCGATTGGTGTCGGATACGGGATGTCTCAACTACAGTGTATAACGTTGTGATTGCATAGGCTGCAGTGGTGGTGCCATCTGGTAATTTGAAACAAAAGCCATCGACATATAGTTCCCCTTGGGGTTCAGATAAGGGAAGATCAGTCAAGTCTACCCGTCCTTTCGTCTCTTCCTCAGTTCAAAACAAACAATCGTGGACATCATTGTCCTTTTCTTCCGAAGGGAGGGGTAGTAACGTGGCTGGGTTCAGAGTAGCACAACGTTTGATGGTAATGTGCGGAGCAAACAGAGTCAATTCATAACCAGTCAGACGCGCACTAGTAAGGTGCTGTGTCTTTGTCTTAATCAATAGCGTATCCACAACATGAGGAACCATGACTGTGAGATCAGTATCAAGGACGAGCCCTGCTGATTGTCTGATTGAAACCGCCACCGCCGCGGCAGCTCTCAGACAGCTCGGGAGTGCTCTGACGACATTATCGAGCATTGCAGAGAAGTAGGCGCAGGGTCTCCTCTTACCACCGAAATCCTGTGTTAGAACTGAAAGCGCGCAACCATCCGCCTCATGTACATAGAGCACAAAAGGCTTCTGGTAGTCAGGATGACCAAGCACAGGAGCAGAGCAAAGCGCAACTTTTAATTGCTCAAAAGCTTGCTGGCATGCAGTTGTCCAAGGCAGGGGTTCATGCACATCCTTGGTGATCAGGTAAAGAAGGGGTTTTGTTAGTAGGGAGTAGTTAGGGATCTAATGCCGACAATATGATGTTATACCAATAAACGCGCGTACCTCGCGTTGGGTCTTAGGAACAGGCATATTAGTAACAGCAGCTATGCCCTCAGGTGTTAGTCTGCTACCCTCCTTCGACAGTAGGTGACCTAAATAGGTGACCTCCTGTCGACAATATTGAAATTTGGAAAGTGACACCTTGTGTCCATGATGTGCCAAATGTAACAATAATTTAACTGTGGCTTCTTTGCAGCCAACCTCCGTGTCCGAAGCCAAAAGGAGGTCGTCAACATACTGTAACAGCACATTACCAGGGGGAAGCTCCAAAGAATCCAGTTGAGCCTTCAAGGCTTGGCTATAGATACTTGGACTTTCAGTATAGCCTTGTGGAGCACGGCAGAATCTAAAGCTCCGACCGGCTATTGCAAAGCCAAACAGATATCTGATATCTGTATGGATTGGTATGCTGAAGAAAGCATTCTTTAGATCAATTACAGAAAAGAATTTAGCTGATGGGGGAATCATTGTCAAGATCGCTGTAATGTCTGGGACCACAGGGTACTGAGGAACCACTATTTTATTGACCTCTCTGAGGTCTATCACAAAGCGGTAAACATCAGGGTAGGCATCAGAAGAGTCCAAGGGCGCCTTTTTAAGAATAGGAAGAATAGGGCTATTACACACATTCGCCACAGTCTCTTCAACCACACCAGACTTAATCAAATCCTGTATGATCTGTAACAGTGCCTTTTCACCTGCCTGGGATATCTTGTACTGGGGAATACGTGGCAATCTTGCATTGTCTTTGATCTGTATTGATACCGGCGGGATCTGAAGGAACCCCACATCCGTGTCTCCTGTAGCCCATAACGTTCGTGGCACATCTTTGAACTCAGCAGGAAGAGGGGCATCTTTTGTGAAACACTGTTTGGCATGGGCTACCTGCGGTCCGACAGTCATGTAAACACCGTCGGGAGAACAATAAATTGTCGCATGCAACCTTTTCAACAAATCCAGTCCTAACAAATTCTCCCCCTAGGTGGACGTCACTAAAAATGGCGAGTCAACCGTAAAGGGGCCAAGAGTCAAAGCAAGAGGATTGGAAATGGGGCTAATGACCAGCATGCCTAAAAAACCCACCGAAACATTGTTTTGGCCAGACAGAGCTGCCCCAGGGACCAGTGATCGGGAAACAGAGCTATTCATAGCCCCCGTGTCAACTAAAAATTGTTCGGTCGTACCCTGTAAATCAGCAGTAATGTAAGGTCCGCGCTGATCTATAGGCACCGGAACTGGTCCCTCGCCCTGTCCTTGGCTGTCCTAGCTGTGAGACAACCCTGTCACTTCGTCCATGTCATAGTCGTCATGGTAGTACTGTCTTCCTCGGGGGTCGTCAAATTAGCTCCTGCTCTGCCTATTGTGTGATGCATCCTCTGACTGCATCCCCCCTCTACCTCCTGATCCTCGTCCGCGTCCCCGAAAACCCCACCCTCTCGGGGCCTCGCTTTTCTGCAACAACTCCGGACACTCGTCCCGCCAATGTCCCTCCTGCTTACAGTATGCACATTGGTTGGGCCCGAGGGGCGCACCCGAAGTACCACCCCTGCCAAACCGGGGCAGCCGCTGGGCCGATCCCGAACCTCTTCCTCGTCCACCTCCCCTCGCAACTTGCTGCATCAATACCATCGTCTTCAAATCCTTTGACTTTTTCTCTACCCGTTCCTTGTCCTCATTCTCTCTATGTTCATAATACTGTGCCATACTCAATATTACCGATGGGGATGAAGTCGTCCAAGTACTTTCCGAGGCCTGCAACCGTGTTACAATCTCGGGGAGCAAGTTAGTGACAAATCTGTTAACAAATAGACGAACACCACCCTCCTGTGACAGGTCCTGACCACTGAAGTCTAAAAACACTCCTTCAAATCTGGTAAAGAAATCCGACAAACTTTCGTCCTTTTTCTGACGGCACGCAGTCAACTTATCCCAGTCCACTCTCTTCGGTGGGATAAGGGAGTGCATGTAAGTGATAATACGCCCCGGTAGAGCTAGGAGCTCCGCTTTCGGCTTGTCACCGGGCTTACGCTCCTTATCCCAAGCCCTGATCTCATCCCATGTGCCACCCAGCTCTAGTGCATGATCCTGTGTATGAACTTGCCTCCATATATCCACCGGTACCAACAGACCAAAAAACAACTCTATATCAGCTAGCGTCATCACTGTGGAGGAGGCCGCCTCCGTCAATTCTTTATAATAGGCAGTTGGGTTTTTCCGGGGGTCCGGCAGCTGGCTCTTCAGGGATAGGACCTCACTCCTCTTCCAAGGAGTATAGATCCACTGTTCCTGAAACCGAGCATCGACTCGGGGTCTGATTACAGTGTCTGTGGAGTCGCACAGTTCTGGTATCTCGGGGTGATAAATGGGATGGACTTCCCTCATGGGATGATGCGTCCCCATCGTCGGGACCTTCTGGAGCAATCTGCCTCGGTAACCCACTAGTGTCATTACATTGCTAAAGACCTCATAGGGAGCCATACCTTCAGCATATACCCTGTCCCGTATGTCATAGATGATTTGCGGTGCAACACCTTGAAAACACTGTTCCCATAACCCTATCAGTGTGGCTGACATGTGCTTAAGGGCATGCTGCTGTATAAACGGCTCATAATCTTTCATCACGCTCCACACATCCTCCACACTATATATCAGGTTCCAAGCCCACTGAGCTGCCTGATTCACCACCATTTGCTTTTCCTCATCACCCACCGCAGAACGCACCAACACTTTGTCCATTCGGTCTTGCGCTGCTGCCCAGTTCGTGGCATGCACCCCACGCGCAGGAGTTTCAGCATTCAACAGTGATTGGGGTGTCACACTCACGGGGGAAAGAGCAGACGCTGAGACAGGTACCATCATGTAGGGAGACAGAGTTGTAGGGGTAAAAGGGGGAGTAGCAGACGATGCGGAACTAATAGATTGGGCGGGGGAGCTAACACCACCCACCCCGGTGACTGGTGTGAGTAGAGGAGAAGCGAGCTGGGCCGGGGCTGAGGCGGTAGTGCTGGAAACAGGAACACTAGAAGGGGCGGCACTAGAGGCTGAGTGCTGAGATGTTGGGACTGTCGGGTATATCCGTTCAGGGGCATAAGGAGGAGGGGGGCGAAAATCCAATAGCTCTTCAACAAAATCATCACCTTCCTCCCTAGTAACATAGCATTTATCTGTCTGTAACCGAAACTTTCTATCTGCGCATTCTATGCCCTTCTCTATCTTCCCTCTTTCATAGGCTACTGCTTTCTGTGTTATCGTTTGGGTCTGTCTCTTCCGAGCCTCTTTCTCCGCCCTCATGCGTCGCTGCTTTGCCTCTTTCTGCCATACTCTCAGAGAATCAAACATCGACTGCCTGCTTCTTTTAGCAAACAATTTATCCTGCAAGAAATTCAATTTCTGTTCATCGAACGAACCTGTAAGTGGCCACTGTAACTCAGCATTGTCCCTCGTATATTTATGCCACAATGTGCTAAACATAACAGGGCCAATACCATGTTTAACGTGTACGTCAAAATTTGGAGAACCCTCCGGAGGCGCAGGTTGGCTCTCTTCCAATCGAGCATCAGTAGAACAACATCGACACCCAAAACACCCCAATTTGCTTAAACAAGGCATCTTAATATAAGACACATGCACTGTCCCTAGCGAACAAGTATAACACCAGCAACAGTAAATAAAGGAAAGAAACAAAATAACAAATATTTATTCGCGAACCAAACCAAACGGTCCAAAGATCACTCCCTGCAGTCCGGGGACTGTACCAAATTCAAGAAGACAGGGTTCAGCCCCAGACCTTTTCAAACATTTACCAAAGTACCAGTTGGTCTGGCAGATTGTTCGCGAACAGCCCCGGACCTTGTCAAGCGCGGGCCAAATTTCCAGTTGGTCCGGTAGACTGCTCGTGAACACTCAAAGCCTTTTCAAGGGTGCGCAAACCCACGAAGTTCAAGACAGCACAGTCCAGAGACCGTACCAAGACACAGTCCGTCGACTCGTGTCGTTCAAGCAAGGCAGTACAAAAACTGCAGACAAGACAGCCCGAAGAATGTATCAAGACACAGCCCGCAGGCTTGTGCCGTCCAAGAATGGCGCCATTTTTCCAAGAGTCAATTCACTTACCTGGTGCACACAGGTCGAGTCAAGTTATTCTCCACTGCCGACTCTTCAGACCAAACGGTCAGCTCCAAGGTTTCGCCTTCTCAGGACCCCAGCAGGTGACCACTAGACGAAGGGGCGCCCGATCAGCCGGGCGGGGCAGCTGCGAGACCCAAGCTCGGTCTTATGTGGGGGGCCCCGATCCACCCAACCGACCAAACGCACCCTCCGACCCTTCAACCCGTTTACGGGCGAGTCGGATCACCTTGCGGGGTCCCTGTTCGGGCGCCAACTGAAGGATGTGGCCCTTGGGGGCCACACGGGCTGCTTACAACCACCTGCTATGCCTTCCCAAAAATGAAGAGTTGGTCAGACAGTAGAGAATACAAACTTACATGTTTATTGGTAGTACTCTGCAGAGGAGTCCAATCAGACCTGCACCCTAAGATGTCTGCCGAGGGACTGACCCCCCAACAGTCTACAGTGAATAATAATTCCTCCCAAGGAGCCTCCAACCACGCCCCAATGGAAAAGTACTGGCCTGAGCCGAACATGAACAGAGAGGCACAGTAGGATGAGCTAACACCTGCCAGATGGGTACATTTTATCAGGAATCCAAGGCCACAGTGCTGGGTCTCAGCATCTCCTAACGTGGGAACAGAAACTACACATTCGGATAAATATGCGAGGGCAGAATGCCCTATTCATTAGTAAGTCGAAAAACAGCCTTGAACAGAAGGAGAAATAATAACGAAATACAGTGTTTTGCTGAGGCAAGCAATGCGAGCAATGGGGCCTAACTCAGGCACAGTCTAAGCAGCCTAATAAGGATTACGAAATGCAAAATGGAGTCACACTCGCTAACTGAAGCCTGCGTATTACGGGGATAACTCAGTGGGTTGCATAACGTGAATACAAATGGCATCTATTTAGCCACACATTACTAACCTAATATAACGTGAGATATGTACGTTGCAGGGATGGGAATTTGAAACCTAACAGCAGAGCAAGTGCAGCCTCGGAGACGGGCTGTCTCCTACTCAGCAGCGGGAGAGAGTGGAAGAGTCAGCGCCGGGGGTGAGGACAGCGATCAGCGGCCTGATGCACAGTGGTGCAGCACCGGCCATTTAGAGCCGGTAATTAGTAAGGCCCCTGACACCAACAAACGCTTCAAGGAAGGGGTTGACTGTCCTGAGCCACTGCTGAGCCACGGCAGGGGAGCAGACAAGCGAACCCGAAGGCCGGGGCCCGGCTTCCCTGTTCTGGACTGGGCCTCTGTTGCTGTAAGTGGGCCCCTGGAGGCAGAGGGCACGACGAGATGACCCAGGCCCGGACGTCCCTCCGCCCGGTGATGCACCCAGAGAATGATGGCTCGTGAGTGTTGAGAGGCATGACGGCCTGAGGCGGTAACGCAGGTGGGAGACCAGTTGCCCAAAGCGGTAGCACTCGAGATACAGGAGGCCCTGGCCCTCGCGGGGGCCCCTCTGCCTGGATTCAAAGGGTGTACAGATCTGCGGAGACTGAGGCTGGACAGTCTGGGTGAAACGGCATGGGAGCCTAGGCTGCGCTACGGACACTGCTCCCCGGGCTTATGAAACTGCTGTTACCACTCTGCTTGCACTGGGATTGAAGTGGCACTGGGAGTATCGGAAGTGCATTCTGCCGGTCTCTCCCCGAGCTCCTGGAGAGTGTGGGAGGGTGGTGGCAGCTCGTTCCCCGATCCCTGACGGTGCCGACACCTCACGCCAGATCCATCGAGCGGGGGCACCGCCCGTTGGTGGAGGCGACGCCGGACCCAGATTCCCGCTGAGTACAATGGGGCGCCCAAAGACCAAGACCGGGAACACCCAGCCCAACACCCGCGAGCCTTCCCCCCAGCACAGTGGACATGACAGGGAGGACACCGCAGATAAAGACCTCTCTTTACACCTACACCTGGATAAGATACTGGCGGCGATCTCTGACACCAAAATGGCGCTGCAGCAAGATATAGGGGCTGTGTCGGTTAGGCTGGGACTCCTGCAGGCAGAACACCGTAAGCTGGCGGACAGGGTCACGGAAGTCGAGAACTCTCTTACGGAGCTAGCGCCGGACCAAAAGCAGGGGTCGGCTTGGTTAGATGAGCTTACCTCAAGAGTGACGGCGCTTGAACGGAGAGCGGAAGATGCCGAAGGAAGAAATAGGCACAACAATGTCCGAGTAGTTGGGATTCCGGAGAACATGGAGGGGCTGGACATGGTGTCTTTCCTCAAAAAGTGGCTTGAGGAGGTGATGCCGGCTGGCGCACTAACTCAATTCTTCGCCCTGGAGAGGGCACACAGAGTGCCAGGATGAGCACCGGCCCCAGGGAGGCCTCCACAACCGGTGGTGGCCAGGCTCCTCCATTATAGAGACAGAGATGCCATATTGCAACAGTCGAGATCACATGGCCCATACATATTGGGTAACAGTAAGGTGTCCATGATTCCAGACTTCACCGCTAGAGTACAGGCACAGAGAGCCTCCTACATAGCAGTCAAGAAAGCCCTCCGGGAGGCAGGGCTGCAGTACTCCTTGATGTTTCCGGCGAGGCTCCGTGTCATACTAGATGGCACTACCCACTTCTGCAGTACGCCGGAGGATGCCTGGACCTGGTTGGAGGCATATGGGAAAGGTGCACCCCTGCCCAAATCACAACCGGACACTTATTCATGAGCAATGGCTAGAAGTCATGGACAGGCTGAGGAGTTTAAGCTCCTGACCTGGAACATTAGGGGTATGGGTTCTCCCTCAAAAGGGTATAGTATCCTTAATTACATAAAGTGCTGAGGTGCGCACATGGTGATGTTGCAGGAGACCCACCTTACGGAGGCAGAGGTCGTTCGACTGCGGCGTAGATGGCGAGGGCAATTGTATGCGACTGGGTACTCCGCATTTGCAAGGGGGGTGCTTGTGTGGATTAGACCCGGGGTACCGTTTCAAGCTTCTCGTACAATAATTGACACTGATGGGAGGTATGTGATTGTAAAAGGCAAGCTGAAGGGTAAAGAGGTGACATTGGGGAGCGTGTATGCACCAAATAAGGACCAGGTAGCTTTCCTGACTCGCCTTTCTAAGCCGCTTTCGGGGGTGGTGGAGGGTGATCTGATATTGGGGGGTGATTTTAACTGTATATGTGATTTAAACATGGACAGATCCACCCTCCCGTTGAGGGGCATAACAGCGGCTGTAACGACCAAGGCCCTGAGGGGCTGGCTTACAGGGTGGGAGCTGCTGGATGTATGGAGAGTACACAACTCACTGAAGAGAGAATACTCTTACTACTCCTCCCTCTACGACTTGCACACTCGATTGGATATGTTCCTATGCTCAGACAGGCTAGCCCCGATGTTGAATGAGGCAGAGTATTTGGGAAGATCCATATCGGATCATAGCCCTCTGCTGATGCGATTCGCCCCCACACTCGAGAGGGCCCCCATACCGCTGTGGCGGTTAGATTCTAACTTACTTGAGGACAACAGTTTCAGACAAACACTCTCCGGGGCTATAGCGACGTACTTCGGGAAAAATCAGGGAACGGCTAGCTCCACTTTGATTGAATGGGACGCCTTCAAGGTGGTAGTCAGGAGGCAATGCATGGGACAGACGGTGGGAGCTAGGAATGAAATCACCCAAGAACTCGACTCCCTGGAGGCCCAGATTTTATTGTTAAATAGGGAGTCCAGAACAGGGATTGATACTCAGAGACGACTGGCTGATGTGAAGACCACTTATAACACTACATGGGATAGGTTACGGATGCTGGATTCCCGGGCTTACCGCGAACGACAGCATGTGGAGGGTGGCAAAGCTGGGAAACTACTGGCCTGGTTGATTAGGCCAGAAGGCAGGGGAACTCGGATTGCTAGTATCCTAGATCCTAGTGGACAGGCGACCTACTCCCCGAAAGGTATTAACGACGCCTTTAGGGGCTATTACGAGAGGTTATACGGGAAACCGGCTGAAATACAGAGGGACAGGCTAACTGGGTACCTGGAGGGACTGGGATTGCATGGTCTGGACCCGGCTACTAGGGAAGCTATGAAGTTGCCCGTCGCCTTACATGAAATCAGACCTGCCATCAAAGAAATGGTACGGGGGAAAACACCGGGGCCGGACGGCCTTCCGGCGGAATTCTATATCGCCTTCGTAGACAGCTTGGCCCTGAAACTGGTGCAAATGTATGCAGTGGCGTTCAAAGAAGGTCATCTTCCACCATCGGTCAGGGATGCGCTGGTGATCCCTTTGCCGAAAACCAAGAAGGATGTGGCAAGCACAGCGGATTTTAGGCCGCTGTCAATGCTGAACCTTGATTTTAAAATACTCAGCAAGGTGCTCACGGTGCGGCTCCTGCCGCAAATGCAGAGACTGGTCCACACGGACCAAAACAGGGTTATCCCCGCACGCTCAACATCCAATAATTTGAGGAGGTTATACCATGTGATGTACCATCAAGGTTTAGAAATGTTCCCTGATGCGGTGGTGATGGCTGTAGACCTGGAAAAGGCTTTTGATTCCTTGCGGTGGGACTTTTTATTAGCAGTAATGGAGCGGATGGAGTTGCGAGACGACTGGCTGAAATGGGTCTGCCTTTTGTATGCGTGCCCCAGGTCTAGAGTGCGCACAGGAAACACAGTGTCTACCCAATATCCTATCTTCAGAGGAATAAGGCTGGGGTGACCTTTGTCGCCACTGCTCTTTGCTTTGGCGATGGAGCCACTGGCAGAGCGCCTTAGACAAGAGAGTGGGAACCTGGGAATAAGGCTAGACGAGACTGAGCATATAGTCTCGCTATATGCAGACGACATCTTGGTTTATTTACGTAATGGCTCTCGCGGGATCCAGATAGTGATGCGTATATTGGAGGAGTTTGCGGAACTGTCGGGTTTGCGCATAAATATAAAAAAAACATGTATATTCCCACTGCTGCCCGATCTTAACAGGCCATTAGACCTCCTGGAAGACTTAGAGTGGACCCTGCGCTCCTTTAAATACCTGGGACTACAGGTATATCGTCGGCAGATGGATCTGATGGAAGGAAACCTGGGGGAGCTCAGAGATCCCTGCGGTCGAATGTAACCTTCTGGTGCTTCCTCAAGTTAGTGTTACCGAGGTTTTTATATTTTTTTGTCAACCTCCCAGTGGTGATCCCGAGGAGGTGGTTTAAGACCCTGGATTCACTATTGAGGGATTTAATGTGGGATGGCTGGTGTAACAAGGTCTCCTTGCAGATGCTACGAATACCTCTGGCAGGAGGTGGGCTGGGAGCCCCTGATCTTGAGGCTTATTATTTGGCGGCACAGCTTGGCTGGCTAGATGGCTAGATGGACGGGGGCTAGAGACGCTGTCGCTGCCGGTTAGAACTTCCCGGGGAGCCTTGCTGGCCAGAATGCTTAACCCCTGCCAGAAGATCAAAAACATGAGTGTACTTCTTGGGGTGGCGGTGGCGTGCTGGGACTTATGCACTAAAAGGGCTCCAGATGTGTTACCATATGCACTGAGCCTACCCCTTACGGGAATTCCACAGATAGGAATGGGCCCTCCCTTCACACAGAAGCAGCTACGGGGTTGGGAAGAGGCAGGGGTTTTGACTGTTGGGGATTGTTACCGGGATGGTGAGCTTCTTGCGCTTGATGATTTTTTAGAGTACCATGATCTATCCCCGGGACAGTTTTTAAACTACCATAAAATAAGGGGGGCGATGGCCGAACTATGGGGCAATGGCACGGCAGAGCCTGCCACCCATGGGGCTCTCCAGGCAATGGTGACGCTAGGGTCCACAGGACATTTGGTGAAATGGCTTTACCTGGCTATTACGGAGATGTTGCAGACTCATCTCACCCACATACAGGAGAAATGGGAGGGCTCACTGGGTAGGCAACTGTTGGAGGGAGAATGGAAGAAGGTTTTGGAAAGCCCGAAAAAGGTGTCACGGAATGCAGCTTTTAAGCTCATACAATTTAATATTTTGCATAGAACATACCTTACACCTCATCAATTGAATGTAATATACAAGAGAGAGGACCTGACCTGTGCCAGGTGTCGAACGTTAGACACCAACTTCGATCATAAGATGTGGTCCTGCCCGGAACTACAGCAATTTTGGACCACGGTAGTAGAGACCGTGAATGTGGTCCTGGCCTGCGACATGACATGTTGTCTGGAAGTCTGCTTACTGGGTCTCTTCCCGAGGCCCAAATCCAAACGGATGGGGCACAGATTTGTAGATTTGGCCTTCTTGCTAGCTAAGCGGAGAATAGCCCTCCGTTGGAAGGCGGCGAAGAGCCCACTGATAGCGGGCTGGGAGAACGATGTTGACTGTTGGGCTAGAGCAGAAGAGAGATCTTTGATCTGGGAAGACAAGGTCACGAAATGGCATAAACCCTTGGGAGAACCATGGCCAGAAATACTGGGGGCATGGGATTCCCGTAACGAGACTGACCGAGACTCACAGACAGATAGTTCAGAATCTGAGAGGGGGTGAGGGATAGAGGATGGTCCTGTTCAGGCTCGGAGATTGCCTTGTGCTCATGGGCTTGAGAGGTCACGCTGAGGGGACGGACCCAGGTACACAACAGCATGGGGAAACTACAGGAGGCCTCTGCCCCACCTTGTCTCTTTTCGTTTCTTTTTCCTTTCACCCCCCTGTCCCCGTGCCCCCCCCCCCTCTCTTGGGAACCTCCCCTCCTCTCCCCACCCCCCTGGACTCCCCCGGTATGCCGAGAGGACTAGCCCCCAAACGCAGGAAAAGAAAATGCAATGATTCACTTTATAGGCAGTGGACCCCTGGTAGATTTAGTCGCATTTAAGTTTGGATTGGTATCTATTGTTTCGCAGATGCCTTTAAGTTGGGGTTTCTTTTTTTCTTCTTATTGCCCTGCATAATAACATACACACCGACTCACGAAGGGCATGAATGTGCGAGAATGAAGTACTGACAGTGGACATAACTACTCCCCGTAAGATATTTTGACGCATCAAGATTTTAGCATTAAGATCGACAGATATGAGGTTGCTGCTTCCTAAGGAATAGGACTTAACTGGGAATTGATTTTTGTGGGTGATCTACTGTTTACTTAACCCCATAGACTATTATATAGGATGTCAAAAGCCACTGATGTTTGGAATATGCACCTTTTGTCGATGTTGCGTATACGCATGGTTTGTATTGTACTAAATATCATAAATACCAATAAAGAAGATATTTAAAAAAAGAAAAAAAACAACGCCCAACACCCTATACTTCTCCCCCTGAAGCATCTGTTGCCATAAAACCAACTGGAGAAAAAACCAACAACGCAATCATGGGCACAACATTAATGTGGGACCTCCTCCGATTCAGGATAAAGCATGTCTTGTGGGACCTCCTCCGATTCAGGATAAAGCATGTCTTGCATAGAGTCAAGGATTATATAAATACTCGCATATTGTGGCAGGTATGTTGCTGCTGCTGGGGTCAAAGTTTGTTGTCCAAAGCTGGTGGCTGCGTTCTCAATGTTTGGGCCAGCGGCGAGATGCAGGTCGATGATCAGGATCCACTGTGCCTAACACCCGGTGCTGGTCTCTACTGCGGAAACGATCATTGAAGACTTCCGGGGATCCAGAGGGACTGTGTGTAGCCTGTCGCTCCCTGAGGGACTTTGTCCCATGACATGCCCCAGGCTGTGGGCAGTGGCCATTGTGGACTAAATGTAGCTGATGGGGGCAACTTCCCATGAAGATCTGGGCGTACAGTTGCCCATTCCCAGGCCTCCTCCAGGATGTCAAAGAAGTAGGTCCTGGAGTTGTGCATCACTTTGAGCCTTGCAGGGAATATAAGCATATATTGGATGTTTATGGCCTACCCTCCTCATAGGAGTTCTTCCACTGTTGGACGACCCGGGTATATCACAGGCCCAGGGAAAATCATGATGGGGCTGCAGGCATGGGTCAAGTTGCCCGCTAGATGGGCTTCACAGAGGATTTCATTCCTGTCTCTGTGATTAAGGATTCATGCTACAAAGGGATGGGGGAGCCCCAGGCGAAGGGTGCTGGGCCAAGGGGCAGTGCGCCCTCCCAACAAGAAACCAGGGCAACAGTTTCCCTTCTGGCACCCAGGATACAAGCCAGGCCTCAAGAAACTTTTCAGGGTATGGGCCTTCGATCCCTTCAGGAAAGTCAAATAACCACAGACTATTCTGCCACAATCTGTTTTTGGCATCCTCTGCATGTGATTCCAGGGTGCAGCTGTGGTGGTTAGGTTAGCGACCGAGCGCTTGAGTGGGGCCACTTCATCCTCCAGGGTGGAGACTCTACCTTTTGCTTCAGAGAACCTGCCAGGCACATTGCATAAGACCTGGTGTAGCAGCGCCACTTCACTCCTACCCTCACCAATGTTGGCTTAAACTGTCTCTTTGAAAGACTATATGGCCTGTAGGATGGTGGTCAAGTCAGCAGATGCAGTTGCGGCGAGGTCGAAGTCAGATCCATGGGAGGCTCAGGGCCCGGAGGGGCCTGAATCGTGAATTTGTCCACCTTCGTCTGAGCTTGGGCACCGTGGCCCTTATCCTTGCCCATGATGCGAGTCTCTCAAAAGGTCTCCCTGGAAGAAGGGGCCCCAGCAGAGGGTCACAGGGGGTTCATCAGAGGGGGGCCTTCAGAGGTGAGGGGGGCCATAGAACCACAAGATGTCTTCACATGGCACACCCCTCAGCATCCCACTCGCCCCTCCAAAGCTCCCATGGCCCTGGCCCACATGGCCAATGTCAAGCTAATGTCTAGCACTGCCCCCCATGCTCAACATGGGGCAAGGCCAGAAAGTACCAGGGTGGGAGTGGCAGCTAGGGCTACAGTGTACCCGAGTAGTCTCCAGGACCAAAGGCAGGTAGAGGAAGTCCACAGGGACAGTGATGGCGAGAGACACAGGCGCCCCAGGGCGAGCAGGCACTCCACCAGGCCAGCGTCTACAGCCTCCACAGCACAGGATGCAACCACAGGTGGGCCTTGCCTCCAATGTAAAGGGCCCCCACTGCTGGACCCGCTAGCCCCTGGACCCCAAGAGGCCGGGACAGCATGAGAAACCAGTCAACCCGCGGCTAGTGTACTCCTGCCGCGCAGTGCGGCCTCAGGTTCGCCCAGCACTGTTCAGACAAGGGGGGGGTGCCTGTTCTCTGCCATCCCAGGACTCACCAGCGAGCACGTCCCCCCTCCTCCGGGCTGCCCGATTCGGTATCGTGCCAATGGGGGGCAGGTCTCCGCTGTCTCTGGGCATTCTAGACCCCCATTTTCCCATCAGGCATGCCTTCACAGGTAGGCTCAGGTCGCACCCCGCGATTGGAGCACGCAAGCAGAATCTCAGGTTCTAGGAGCAAGGAGGCCCCCATCACTTGGCAGTGGCAGTTGTGAGGGATGAGAAACAACCCAGCAGCCAGCAGGATTGTAGAGGATGCAGGAGGAGGTTCCGGAATGCACCTAAGATGCGTCTGCCATCTTGGCCTGCTCAGCCACACCGCAATATGAAATTTTTAACTCATAAGGGAGACATTGAAAACTAACACACTTTAATATCATAACATTAACAAAATCTGAATAGCTTTCTACTGTGAATACCTTTTAAATTTTAATTTCTTTTATTTTGTTAAATGTTACCAATTTATTGTAATTGGTTTTATAAACAACTTAAACAATATAAAGTATTGTAGTGTCCAAATGGATCACTGTGAGTTGTCTGAGTTCTATTACAGAGAATTGTGTTGGATTTTGTAAAGGATAGGTTTGCCTGTGAATGTACACCAAAGACCATTGTTACACACAATGGCATTCAATTTGTCTTGTGAGAAATTAATTTTATTCTCTTGATTTGGGTCTGGAGTTCAATGCCTCTCTTTGGAGTGTTCTGAAGAGTGCTAAAGTCTGATTTTCTGTGCTTCAACTTTGGTTCTTTTTTACAAAAGGACAAGGATGGGCTACTGCAGTGACTGTACAGTCCATTGTAGCCTATTGTAATATGTTTTATTACTGTTATATATATGTTTTATTTGTACCGTGAGACTCCCACCTCGACGGCGGGGATGATTCAAGCATGTGAATCTATGAAATATACCAATACTGGATAACTGAAGTTACAGGTAAGTAACTCGTTTCCTTCCCCGTGGGCAGTTTAACACTGCTCATGCCAGGCCAGCATCACTCGCTTTGACCAACCCCTCCCCAGCTAAGCTTAATAGCCAATGGGAGCAGTTTGTTCGTGAGACAGAAGGCAGGAACGCATAAGAGGTCAAAAAGGCCTAAAAATATACAAAACGACAATGAAGGGTACAAAAGTGGGCATCGGTCCACGAGCTACTGACAGGCTGTCAGCGACTACCGGTAGCTCTCGATCGACCGGTTGGAGACCCCTGCTCAGAATAAATTTGAGCTTCACTACCTCAGGGAAAGCTGTTCCTCTACTCTCCCTACCATCATGACACCCTACCCTAACTACCTCAGAACTGTAGCGTCTATCTATACTACTGTCCATTATAAATTTTCCTTTATATATTGTTACTATGTATTTTTATTTACTCCACATGTAATCTCATGCAATTGTTGCTGTGCTAACTCTGTAAAGCGCTATATACTTATATACTGTATCTACCTCAAAACTGTATCATCAACATATCCTAATGTCTTTCACATACTTCGTTTACAAACTGTTATTATGTATCTATATGTATTCCAAATGTAACTCATGTAATTGCTGCTATGCAAACTGTGAGGTGCTCTGATACCTTAGGGTCAAGTTCGCGCTATACAAAACCCTATAAATAAAATGTTTTTGTCATGTCTGAGTATACTGTTGTGATACACTGTTGTGTTGCGAGTATAGTTGTCATGTAGGGAAGAGCCAGTATTGATATATCTTTCGAAACTGAGATGGGTGTCAGTGGATCTTATGTTTGTGGGTAGCAAATTCCATAGTTTGGTGCTTGAGCAGAGAAAGATGTTTCACCCATGTTTTCCAGAGGTATCTGTGTGTCATCTGCGTAATTATAGCACGTGAAGTCAAAATCATTGATCAGATCTGGTAATAATTTGATGTAAATGATGAAAAACATGGGTGAGATGATTGAGACTCTAGGGACTCCTGCATTATTGCAGTATGGTGTAGAAGAAAATAGAGGAGTATGTACAATTTTTATTCTATTGTGTAGGTACAATGTGATCCACGTGAGAGCCGGGCTCTCTATTCCTGCTTCCTCAAGTCTTTGGAGTAGTGCGTCATGATCCATGGTGTCAAAGGCCACTGAATGGTCCAAGGGAAGAAGGGCAGCAACCCAGTTCTGGTCGACTGTGTTTTTAAGGTCATCCCAAATAGAGATTAGGGCCGATTCATTGAATCCTCCTAAATAGAATCCAGTTTGGAAGTTGGAAAGTATGGAATTGACATGAATGATTTGTGACATCTGGGCGAAAGTTGCTCTTTCTATAAGTTTACCCAGGAATGGTCTGTTTGCTTTGTGTTTCTAGTTGCAAGGGTCAGAGGGGCAGCTGGCTGGGTTGTTCGCTTTGATAAGATCTAGAATGTGGGGATTTGCAGCTCCACTTTCATACGCATACATCACTGTTCTTTTCTGCAGAAATTAGAAGACTGATTAATGTCTTGGACACTGATTAGTGTGAGGCACATCACAGGTGTTTAAAACTTCAAATGAATATTATAGGTGTACCAGCTACATATAGATGTACCAAAAATATTCATATAAAACCATCAACTCAAACGTCTTCATGCCCAGCAAACTGTTAAATAGTTACCTTCAAGGATACAACACACGCTAAGCGGTGTGAAGATTAAAGGTTTATTCAAGTTATCCAGAACACCACCAAGATGTAGGAACAAGCAGAGCTGGCAACCAGCTGACTAGAATTTTTGACATCACCCACTCACAGTTATACTACAATATTCTACTGCAGTGAGAGCACACAATTCTATACACATGAAAGACAGACGACAACCCCCCACCCAGCAATAATCCAAGGCAATGTATAGCACCACCAGTGAGGAACAAATATGTCCTTAGCAGCGGAGGAAGAAGGAATAAAAATGCAAGTGGAATAATATTTGTGTACTAATAATGATATGCACTCCATTCCTGCAAAAGAATAATGTTAACAAAAATCTAATCGCAGCATCAGATGACATCCAGATGATCCTAGAGAGAGGAGAAAACTGCGGCCCTCATCCTAATGGATCCCTCAGTGGCGTTTGACACAGTCTCGAACCGTATTGTGATGAGGTTACAGCACAGGGCCAGCATTCAGGGTCCTACACTCCAACAGATGTGTGCATACTTAACCGGAAGAACTCAATCTGTCAACCTGCTGCCTTACTCCTCTAAAGTTTGGGAACTCATCTCTGGAATACCTCAAGGCTCCTCAGTCAGCCCTACCCTCTTAAACCTCTACATGGCCCCACTGGCTGATGTCATCCACCTGCACAACATCAACATCCTCTCCTGTGTCCAAGAACTGAATCTTGTACTGTCCCTCCCGGACTAATTCCCCAAGACAAGAAACAAATTCACTGCCTGCATGACCAAAGTGGCCACCTAGAGGAAGTTCATCTGTCTCAGGCTGATCACCAACAAGACAGAAGTGATGATTTTCAGAAAGGATGCATCACTGTGGGACTCCACATGGTGGCCTACAGAGCTCGGACCCTCCCCCAGCCTACACACAAGAAACCTCAGGTTGATTGTCGATAACAAGCTAGACATGTTCACCCAGGGTCAACACTGTCACTGCATCCTGCTTCCACACTCTGAGGATGTGAAGAAAGATCTATAAGTGGCTACCGAACAACACCAGAAGACTGTCACCAAGGCCATCATCACCACATGGCTGGACTATGGAAACTCTCTCTACACAGGGACCACCAACCATATCAGAAAGAGACTGCAGAACATCCAGGATGCTGCAGCCAGACTCGTCCTCAACCTTCAACACTGGTCTCACATCACACCACACCTGAGGGAGCTCCACTGGCTCCTGATGCACAGGCATGCACAACTCAAACATTTCACCTACACATATAGAGTACTACACAACAAAGGCCTAGCCTACCTGGACAACTACATTAACTTTCATCAACTTTCTAGGCAACTCAGCTCAGCTGAACTCTTATTAGCACTCATGCCTCGTATTCACAAAAGCAGAACCGGAGGACAAGCCTTCTCGTACATTGCTCCTAAAGCATGGAATGACCTCCCACTACACATTAGAGCCTCTTCCACTTTTTTGGAGTTCTGCAATAAGTTGAAGAGCTGGCTTTTTGAGTAAGTCCTCTTTTACCCCACTCCTGGCTAGCCTCTTACACCTTCACAGCACCAGATACCCTCACGGGTGATAGAGCACTGTACAAATACAGATAACATAAAAAAATATTAGCAGTAACTCGCACCCATTGAACTCCAGACCCAAATCAAGAGAATAAAATTAATTTCTCACAAGACAAATTGAATGCCATTGTGTGTAACAATGGTCTTTGGTGTACATTCACAGGCAAACCTATCCTTTACAAAATCCAACACAATTCTCTGTAATAGAACTCAGACAACTCACAGTGATCCATTTGGACACTACAATACTTTATATTGTTTAAGTTGTTTATAAAACCAATTACAATAAATTGGTAACATTTAACAAAATAAAAGAAATTAAAATTTAAAAGGTATTCACAGTAGAAAGCTATTCAGATTTTGTTAATGTTATGATATTAAAGTGTGTTAGTTTTCAATGTCTCCCTTATGAGTTAAAAATTTCATATTGCGGTGTGGCTGAGCAGGCCAAGATGGCAGACGCATCTTAGGTGCATTCCGGAACCTCCTCCTGCATCCTCTGTCGAGCACAAGTGACAGTAAGTATAAAATAGCCATAAGGGAAGCCTCTCCGCGGAGGAGGGTGGATCGCATGTGAATCAATGAAAGATACCAATCCTGGATGACTAAAGTTACAGGTAAGTAACTCGTTTTCTTATCCAGTATTGGATCTTTCATAGATTCAGATGCTTGAATCAGAATAGCTAGCAGTTAAGCATTTAATTTTTAGCAGATGGTGGGTATCATACAAATAACCTTTCGATACCTCGTAAAAAGATATACATCAATATATCTACAACATATGCAACATAATATGAAAGAAGCATTATGCATAAAGAGAAAGAGACAGCATTAACATGTGAAACAAACAGCTTGAATTAGCATTAAATAAATATACACCTTTAAACAGAGGCTTACCTTATTTGAAAAGGTTGCGTAAAACTGCTTGTCCTACAGCTGATTCTGCTTCTGTAGCCAAATCCAAGCAGTAATGCTGTGTAAATGTATGTACAATTTTCCAAGTTGCAGCACGGCAAATTTTATCCAAAGGCACTGCAGCAAAAAGCGCTGCTGATGATGACACTGCTCTTGTGGAATGAGCTTTAGGTTTGACAGAAAGAGGATTTCCTGCTTTAGAGTGACACAATTGAATAGCTGATGCAATTCACCTTGCAATTGTTGCTTTAGTCACTGCTGTACCTGGCTTTTGCCCACCATATGACACAAACAATTGATCCGACTTTCGGATGGACTTAGTATGTGACAGATAAAATTTTAGAAATCTCTTTACATCCAAAGTGTGAAGAGCCTTCTCAGCCGGGGTAGTAGTACGGGAAAGAAAGTGATGTCATCAGTGATGTCATTTGAGATGTCATCAGTGATGTCATCAGTGATGTCACTGACCATGTCATGAATGATGTAATATGTGACGTCATGAGCAGTGCATTGCGGGTGCGCGAGTTATAGTTAGCTGAACTAACTATAACGGTGGAATTTCTATGGTTTTGTAAGAGTGAAATGTCCAGCTAACTATAACGTCCCTGAAACCTATGGTTTTTTCAGTGAATTTCTAAGGTTTTTTAAATGCTAATTTCTAACTATAACGTACCTGAAACCTATGGTTTTTTCAGTGAATATTGTAGCCCCGGGGACCCCATCCCCCGGGGCCTGGCCACTCCGTTGGGGACCGTGGGGGGAGCCCCAATGCCCCCACGGTCCCGCCGGCTCCCCGCCTCCTGCGGGAGCCGGCATTGCTTTTACACACGGGGAGCTGCTGACATGCAGCTCCCCTTGTGGAAAAGCAATCTGCTTTGGATTTTGGAAGCGAGAGCAGGAAACCTGCTCTCGCTTCCAAAATCCAAAGCAGAGTTTGCTATGACAGGGCGGGAGCCGCACGGCTCCCGCCCTGTCATAGCAAACAGCAGTGTCCCGGGGTGGGCACCCCGGGACACTGCAGGAGCCAGCCCTGGGGGGTGGCAGTCCCCAGGGCCATCAAGGGCTCCTGGAGGGGGGCCGCACGGCCCCCCTCCCAACGTGTTTGAAGACCCGGAGAGGTGGTGGTCCCCGGGGCATGGGGACCCGTAAGGGACCCCCGATTTTAAATTCAGAGTGCCCCGGCGAGGTGGTGGTCCCCGGGGCGTGTGGGGGGCTTGAGCCCCCCCACACATCTTTTTTATTAAAAAAAAAGAGCCCCGGGGAGGTGGCGGTCCCCGGCGGTGCTGGGGGCCGTAGTGCCCCCACATACATTTGTAATAAGCCCCAGGGAGGTGGCAGTCCCCGGGTCTGTGGGGGCCCCCGCGGGCCCCCGCGGGCCCCCGCTATTTTTTTGGGGCAATGCCCCCGGGACCTGCCCCACCCGGGGGCCTCATTTAAATGAAGCGCGGGAGCCCGCGCTTCATTTTTTTCACATTTCGGCAGGATTCACGACCCCAACGCAAATTCCGCCAAAATTATTTTTTTTTAAATGCTTTTTTTGGCCCTGGGAGTCCTTGTGGGACCCCCTGAGCAGGCCTGGGGGGTCAGGGTGTATCTACCCTGCCCCCTTTTCTTGTTTTTCAACTTAGTTTTACTAGTTTTTTATGACTCGGTTCTACCGAGTCACAAGATGGCTGCCAACACTTCCAGGTTTGGAGTGTTGGCAGCCAATCACAGTGAAGCTTGTGATCAGGAGGGTTCGCGAATCCACCGCGTCCCTAGATATCGAAACTTTTATTTTTGAATTTCTCAGCAACTACTGACCGGATTTACACCATTTAAGAAAAAAGGTCGCTTTCTGAACCAAGCACTACCTTTTTGCCAAATTTGGTGTAATTCCGTTCAGCAGTTCGGGCTGTAGCCTTGGCTAAAGTTTCCTATGGGAAATTGATTTTCCGACCTCTATTTTTTTAATTTCTCAGGAACTACTATATTTAAAGTGGACAGCATCAATAGAACAGTGATGGAGGCATTTGAGAAAGGCAATGAAGCCGAAACCGGTCATGCCGTATTTGCTGTGCTGGATTAAAGAGGAAAATCCCTGTGAACCTGTGGGGCTTGTTCCTTTCGTGAAGGGAAGGTTTCTGGTCTTGGATATTAGTGTGTGGCCACGCGCACTTAAAGCCCCCATTCTGAAGCAGTTCGGCGGCAGCAGTGGCCATCTTTGGTGTAATCTCAACATTCTTGGGGAACGCCGAACCGCCGCTAGCCATCAAAGGACTATGCCGATCTTAATTGGTTTGTGACTTCACGAACCACCCACACACTTACTTAAGGAGTATGCGTTTTGGCACTTTTGTGGATCAATGGCGGCTAAATGAAGTGTCCAGGGTTGCCTCATCCCATCCACGATAACATCCAGGCAGGTGAGGTGAAGCTGCAGGCACCGCCCACTGGGGATAGTACTTACGTCAACGTGCCTGCAGCGCGCGAACTCGGAGCCCCGAGTTTGGGAGATTCTCCCTGCCTCCTAGAGTGTCTGCACCAATCGAAGCGGGGCACTCTATATTTAAAGTGGACAGCATCAATAGAACAGTGATGGAGGCATTTGAGAAAGGCAATGAAGCCGAAACCGGTCATGCCGTATTTGCTGTGCTGGATTAAAGAGGAAAATCCCTGTGAACCTGTGTGGGCTTGTTCCTTTCGTGAAGGGAAGGTTTCTGGTCTTGGATATTAGTGTGTGGCCGTGCGCACTTAAAGTCCCCATTCTGAAGCAGTTTGGCGGCAGCAGTGGCAATCTTTGGTGTAATCTCAACGTTCTTGGGGAACGCCGAACCGCCGCTAGCCATCAAAGGACTATGCCGATCTTAATTGGTTTGTGACTTCACGAACAACGCACACACTTACTTAAGGAGTATGCGTTTTGGCACTTTTGTGGATCAATGGCAGCTGAATGAAGTGTCCAGGGTTGCCTCATCCCATCCACGATAACATCCAGGCAGGTGAGGTGAAGCTGCAGGCACCGCCCACTGGGGATAGTACTTACGTCAACGTGCCTGCAGCGCGCGAAGTCGGAGCCCTGAGTTTGGGAGACTCTCCCTGCCTCCTAGAGTGTCTGCACCAATCGAAGCGGGGCACTCTATATTTAAAGTGGACAGCATCAATAGAACAGTGATGGAGGCATTTGAGAAAGGCAATGAAGCCGAAACCGGTCATGCCGTATTTGCTGTGCTGGATTAAAGAGGAAAATCCCTGTGAACCTGTGTGGGCTTGTTCCTTTCGTGAAAGGAAGGTTTCTGGTCTTGGATATTAGTGTGTGGCCACGCGCACTTAAAGCCCCCATTCTGAAGCAGTTCGGCGGCAGCAGTGGCAATCTTTGGTGTAATATATATATATATATATATATATATTCACTAAAAAACAAAGGTTACAGGGATGGTATAGTTAGGAAATGGAATTTAAAAAAACTTAGAAATTCACTGAAAAAAACAAAGGTTACAGAGATGTTATAGTTAGGCTCAGGTTTCACTCGTACAAAACCAGTGAAATTCAGCAGTTATAGTTAGCTGAGTTAACCATAATACACGCCCCCGTAATGCACTGCATATGACCTCACATATTACATCACTCATGACATGGTCAGTGACATCACTGAAGACATCACTGATGACATCTCAAATGACATCACTGATGACATCATCCAGTGACTGTGAGTGTTTTTAAAAAGTTTATGAGTTAAATATATATACACCAAGGTGTATTGGTGAATCAGTGGGTGTTTGAGTGCCTATATGGATGATTCGGTGGGTGCATGACTGACTGTATAAGTGAGTAATTAGGTGTCTCAGTGAATGTATGGGTGAGTGACTAGTTGTGTGAATGTCTGTATCAGTCTGTCAGTTGGTGTCTAAGTGGCAGTATGGGTGTGTGAGTGGGCACGTGACTGGCTTTATGGATGAGTGATTGGTTGTCTGAGTACCTGTATGGTTGTCTGAGTGTATGTGTGGGTGGGTGAGAGGATGTGTGACTGCCTCTATGGATAAGTGAGTGGTTGAGTCAATGGCTGGATGGGTTAGTGACTGCATGTATGAGGGGCTGTATGGGTGAGTGAGTGAGTGAGTGTGTATATGGCTGTGTGGTTGAGTGAGTGGATGTGTCAGTGGCATATGGGTAAGTAACTGGGCATGTGAAAGGTAGTATAGGAGTGTGATGGGGTATATGAGTGACTGTATGGGTGAGTGAGTGAATGTGGGAATGGCCTGATGGATGAGTGTGTGTTTGTCTCAGTAACTGTATAGGTGAGTGAGTATGTGTTAGTATTTGTATGAGTAGGGGAGTGGGTGTGGCTGTCACTGTATGGGTGAGTAAGTGGCTGTGTGATTGACTATATGGGTGAGTGACTGGGTGTGTGAATAGCTCTATGGGTGACTGACTCAGTGTGTGAGTGGCTGTATGGGTGTATTAGTGGATTTGTCAGTGGCTGTATTAGTGAGTGAGTGGGTGTATGAGTGGCCGTATGGGTCAGTGAGTGGATGTGTGTGTAGATCTATGAATCAGTGCGTGGGTATGTAAGTACTGGTATGGGTCTGTGAATGGCTATGTGGGAGTGGGTGTATGAAAGGTTCTATGGGTATCAGTGGATGCATCAGCGATTCTGTGGATGATGTCCTCAGTAATGTCATTTGTGATGTCATCAGTGATGTCACTGACCATGTCATGAGTGAAGTAATATGTGAGGTCGTAAGCAGTGCATTGTGGGCGCACGAGTTATAGTTAGCTGAATTTCACTGGTTTTGTACGAGTGAAACCTGAGCCTAACTATAACATCCCTGTAACCTTTGTTTTTTTCAGTGAATTTCTAAGGTTTTTTTAAATTCCATTTCCTAACTATAATGCCCATGTGACCTTTGTTTTTTTCAGTGAATTTCTAAGATTTTTTAAATGCTAATTCCTAACTATAACGTCCCTGTAACCTTTGTTTTTTTCCAGTGAATTTCTATGGTTTTTTAACTAGTAGTCACGTTTGCAGAGTGGTGGAGAAAGTGTGTGGGGCCTCCGGCCAGCTCTAAGCCATCCCACTGTCTTGGGCTTACTGAAGGTAACAGAAGGTGTTCCTGGCCCCCACAAACCCTCAGCATCCAAGGGGACTTTATCCCCCAACCAGCAGTCTGCCTGGAGGTGCTTTTGGAGAGTGGTGGAGAAAGGTGGCGTGGACTCCAATATCCTCTCAGCAATCCCGCTCTGTGGGACTTACTGGAGGTAACAGGAGGGATAGTTGGCCCCCAGGACCGTCTGAAGCCAAGGGGACTTCATTCCCCAACCAGCAGCGTACCAGGAGGCACGTTTGTAGTGCGGTGAAGAAAGGGAGCATGGCCTCCGAAGTCTTCTCAGCAATCCCGTTGTTTGGGACTTACTGGAGGTAACAGGAGAGGTAGTTGCCCCCCAAGGACCCTCTGGAGCCAAGGGGACTTCCTTCCCCAACCAGCAGTGCCCAGGAGGTGCGTTTGCAGAGTGGTGAAGAAAGGAGGCAGAGCCTCCAGCAACCTGCCAGTCTTTTAAAACATTTTTTATATATTCCGGGAGGGGGCATGTGAAAAGAAAAGCTCAACTGCATAATGAACTTTTAAATAGGAAAACTGCAAAACAATTAGAACTCATACCTGAATGAAATTGCACTGAAATGGACAATTGCAAGTAAGCCTCTTTTAAAACGCCAATGAAATCCAATTTAAATCATGTTTTGTATGTTGCACAATGCATGTTTTGCACAATTATTTCATTGCACTTTAAAGTGAAATTTACACAAATGCACTTAGTCACTTTAAGCATTATTGAAATCCCAAAAGATGTACTGACTACATGTACCATCATCCTTTGGAATACATAGCAATGATGTCATTGTAAAAGGTGAATATATGCAACACAGGGATGATGGGAAACAACCTGTGATCAAGGTCTGAGATAAGACCGAAACGCATTGGGTGAAAATTGTACTAAAAAATAAATTAGTAAAGCAAACCTGCCGATAGTGCGTCCCGCTTTTCCAGGTGCAGAGGCACCAGGTTTGGTGTGTGTATATATATATATTACCTACTGGCGGTCGCCAGTAGGTAGTTATAGTTAGGATCTCGTTTCTATTCAAAAAGCGTTTTTTCTTTTGCCAATATCTTTGGCGTCGTTTGACGAATCTTCGCGAAATTTTCAAAACTAATGGCCCGCTCAGGTCAGCTCCTGTCTTGAAAGTTTTGGGGTGATTCGTCAAGCGGGGGCTGAGAAAAAAGGGGGGTCCCAAAACGCGTTTTCCCCATGTTAATTTCCATAGGAAAAATTGGAACAGGCTACAGCCCGCACTGCTGAACGGAATTACACCAAATTTGGCAAAAAGGTAGCCGTTGGTTCAGAAAGAGATCTTTTTTTTAAATGGTGTAAATCCGTTCAGTAGTTCCTGAGAAATTAGAAAAAGAAAAGTTTCGATATCTGAGCACCGAGGAGGGTTCGCGAACCCTCCCGGGCACGAGCTTCACTCTGATTGGCTGCCAACACTCTAATCCAGAATGTGTTGGCAGCCATCGTGTGACTCGGTAACCGAGTCACAAGAAAAGGGTGAAACAAAAGGTGAAAAACAAGAAAAGGGGGCAGGGTAGAAACACCCTGAGCCCCTAGGCCTGCTCAGGGGGTCCCACAAGGACCCCCAGGACCAAAAAAAGCATTTTTTTTTTTAAACAGCAGAATTCGCGTTGGGGTCGCGAATCCTGCTGCGAATATAAAACAAAAACAAAGCGCAGTCTCCCGCGCTTCGTTTTTGAAAGCCCCCGGGTGGGCCAGGTCCCGGGGGCACTTGCAAATTAATTTGCGGGGGCCCACGGGGGACCCCACAGCCCCGGGGACCGCCACCTCCCCGGGGCTTATTTAATAAACTGTGGGGGGCACTGCAGCCCCCCCAGTGCCCCCTGCAGCCCCGGGGACCGCCACCTCCCCGGGGCTGTAAAAATAAATGCGTGGGGGGGTCCCAACCCCCCCCCACACTGCCCCGGGGACCACCACCTCCCCGGTGCTAAATTAATTAAGGGCGGGGGGCCTCAAGGCCCCCCCATGCCCCGGGGACCGCCACCTCCCCGGGGCTATAATCAATAATTAGTGTGGGGGGGCTTCAGCCCCCCCACACTGCCCCAGGGACCACCACCTCCCCATGGCACTCTGTTTGCAGCGTGGTGTAAAAAGGGGCGTGGCCTCAGAACACCTCTCTGCAACGCAGCTGTGTGGCACTTACTGGAGGTACCTGGTGGGCTAGTTGGCCCCCAGGCACCCTCAGGATTCAAGGGGACTTAATCCCCCAACTTACAACGCGTCAGGGGGCGCGTTTGCACAGTGGTGCAGGGAGGGGGCAGGCATGATATAACATGTTAGCAATCCTGCTGTGTGGGACTTACTGGAGGTAATAAGAAGGGTAGTTGGCCGGCCCCCAAGGTTGACGTTGGGGGCTAACTACCCCTCCTGTTACCTCCAGAAAATCTCAGACAGTGGGATTGCTAAGAGGTGTTCGGAGGCCACGCTCACCTTTCTCCACCACTCTGCAAACGTGACTGCTATGTTATAGTTAGTAATTAGCTTTTAAAAAACCTTTGAAATTCACTGAAAAAACCATAGGTTTCAGGGACGTTATAGTTAGAAATTAGCATTTAAAAAACCTTTGAAATTCACTGAAAAAACCATAGGTTTCAGGGACATTATAGTTAGAAATTAGCATTTAAAAAACCTTAGACATTCACTGAAAAAACCACAGGTATCAGGGATGTTATAGTTAGTTGGACATTTCACTCGTACAAAACCAGAGAAATTCGGCTGTTATAGTTAGTAGAGATAACTATAACTCGCGCCCCCACAATGCACTGCTGATGACGTCACATATTACATCACTCATGACATGGTCAGTGATATCACTGATGACATCACTCATGACATCTCAAATGACATCACTGATGACATCACTGATGACATCACTGATGACATCATCCATGTGATAATCTGATGCACCTCCTCACACCCTAATAAAACATTTTATACACCCACTCTAAGATACAAAATACCAATATCGAAACCATAGACAGACCAATAGCAGTTACTTCATACCCGCTCATTGATTCCTAGGTCTACACACACACACATCCACTCATTCACCCATACAGTAACTCATACATGCAGTCACTCATCAATACAGCACTATCATATGCACTCATGCACCTATACATACACTCACACACCGCCACTCATCCATAGACTTACTCACACACCTACTCAGTCATGCAAAGAATCAATCACACCCATTTACTCACCTATACAGTTATATACAGACCACCTTACTTATTTATACAAATACTAACACATACTTACTGTCTTTTTTAATCACTGATACAAGCACACACTCATCCATACAGCCACTCTCACAATCACTCACTCTCACGTATAGTCATTTAAATACTCCAAAACTCACATATACTGCCTTTCACATATGAAGTTACTCACACATATTCCACTGAGACATCCATTCACTCACTAACACACCCATACACACACTCACCCACCCATACAGCCCTTCACAGATGCACTCTTGAACCCATACACCCAGTGAATCACCCACTCACACATCTATGCACAGAGTCACCCACCCCCCACCCACTCAAACACTCAGGCACCCATAGAGATACTCAGACAACCAATCAATAACCAATATAGATAGTCGTGTAGCTACTCACCAACCCATACAGCCACTAATACACCAACTGACAGACTGATACAGACATTTACACAGTTTACTCACTAACCCATGCATTCAGTAAGACACATTTAGACACTCACTTATACAGTCAGTCACGCACCTACTAAATCATCCATTCAGACACTTATACACCCACTCATTCTTCAATACACCTTAGCATATATCTATAGAAAACATATTTAAACTTTACAGAAACACACATTCACTGGATGATGTCATCAGTGATGTCATTTGAGATGTCATGAGTGATGTCATCAGTGATGTCACTGACCATGTCATGAGTGATGTAATATGTGATGTCATCAGCAGTGCATTGCGGGGGCGCAAGTTATAGTTAGCTGACCTAACTATAACGGCCGAATTTCTCTGGTTTTGTACGAGTGAAATGTCCAACTAACTATAACGTCCCTGATACCTGTGATTTTTTCAGTGAATTTCTAAGGTTTTTTTAAATGCTAATTTTTACTATAACGTCCCTGAAACCTATGGTTTTTTCAGTGAATTTCAAAGGTTTTATAAATGCTAATTTCTAACTATAACGTCCCTGAAACCTATGTTTTTTTCAGTGAATATATATATATATATATATATATATATATATATATATATATAACCTTATTAGGTAGGTATAGGTAGGACCATGTTTCTATAGGAAAAGGGTTTTTTGCTTGCCTATATCTTTGGGGTCGTTTGACAAATCTTCACAAACTTTTCCCCAAAAAAAGTGTGCTGGTGATTCTAGTTGTGCATGGAAAGTTTCGGGGTGATCCATGAAGTGGGAGATGCAAAAAAAAAGGGGGGGGGTTAAAAAAAAGTGTGTTTCCCATGTTAATTTCCATATTAATAATAATAATTTAATTTATAAAGAGTTTGTTTCTCCAAAATGGAGCGTCCCCACGCTAGTATCGCCCTGCAAGACCTACAACTGAACTGAGCTAGAAGGGGACAGAAAGAGCAAAAATCAAATTGAGCCAAGACTAGCCAGGACTGCGCCAGACAGACCAAACAGCAGACTCTGGCAGTACCAGTGTAAGACAGCTGAAACAGCCAAGTTTTAAGCTTCTTACAAAAGGTTGTTTCTGAAGGCCATAATCTGAGATGAAGGGGTAAGGTGTACCACAATTTTAAGGCTCGAAAACCAAAACAAGAGCCACTCATCCGGGTTCTTCTCATGTGACGGACCACAACAAACGCACCACCAGTCGACCTGACACTTCGACTGGGCTAGTATGGTTTCACCAGAGAAGACAGATACCGAGGGCCATTGCCATTTAAGATTTTGTGACATAAGCACATGGCTTTGAAAGAAATTCTTTTGCTCAGAGGTAACCAGTGCAATTTAGCAAGGGCCGGGCCAGAAGGAGCACATCTTGGAAGATTAAGCAATAAACGCGCTGCTGCATTTTGCACACTCTACAGCATTTGAAATCTACCCAATGAGGCATCAATAGAGGCTACATTACAATAGTCCAGTTGAGACATCACAAGTGCCTGGACTATAGTTTTCTTGGTTGCTATGGGAAGAAGATCCATGATTTTTGCCAAAGTTTTAAGCGTACTAAAACATTTCCCTGCCATGAAGGCTATCTGGCTGTCAGACGTTAAATTAGAGTCAAACCAGACCCCTAAATTCTTCCATTTTGGCCTAGGAGCTGGAACTCGTGCGAGGTGATTCTCCAACGGAGCAGCTGCCCGTCCTTTTCATCACGTAAACCGACAAAAGCGGTTTCACCCTCGTACGCCAACTCTGTGGGCTTAATACCTCCAAGTAGGCATTCCCTGCCTAGATTGCCAAGTCAACTGGTCATACTACTCGCTCCCACGACCGATTGTACCAATTTAATCGCCTGCACACTAACGATGCCGTGCGTGATTACGTTTTAATTAGACCAGACCGCATGCCTGCTGCCTGTCGATTTCCTCACCGGCCCGCACCCCAGGCATCACGGGCTTATCATAGCCCTGCTCCCCTCCGAGGCGTCCCAACCTCTGAGGTCCACTACAGCAACAACGCTGTTGTCAGCTTCAATTACCTGACCTCACACTGACCTCATTAGTTGCCTCAATTTCGCTTGCTCACACTCCCACTGTCCTGATGATGATCTCTAATACTTGAGATCGAAACGCCGTCGACTTCCTACAACATAGAAACTTCAATTATTGTAAAAAATTGGTTCTTAGGAGTTTCTTCTTTCTGTTGTCAATGCGATGTACATATTTTAATAGTCACTTTTACCTGTCACCACACGCTTGCTGTCACTTTGTGTGAGCACCTGAACTATATCTAATATGTTATTTCAATAAATGTGCTTCATTCAAACTTCTTCTGGTCCCTGCTGAAATACTTACCTTATTGTCTCTCCTGGCATGAATTGCCTATATGCCCACAAAAATACAGGCATATTAGTTAAAAATAACCTTTGCGCAACTCACACTTTTTTATTGAACCTCTTTGGCCACCTTGAACCATTGTCTTTTTAATATATATAGTTACCCCTGGTTCTAGTATTGGGGTTACCTTGTTTTCCTTTGACGATATAGGAGCTGGAACTGGGCCTAATGCGACCGGCCACCAGGCGGAGGACCAAACAGAGGGGAATTTACCAACAATAAGAAACTCTGCTTTATTAGCATTAAGCATGAGCCAATTCCTATTCATACAATCCGCAAGTTCCACAAGGCAAGATCTAAATTGAGGTGCGGTGCCTCCCTCATCTTTGGAAAGGGTGACAATAAGCTGCGTGTCATCGGCATAAGACACAATGGTAACATTGTGTCGCTCGATAACCTCTGCCAGGGGTTGCACATACAGACTGAACAGAGTTGGGCTCAGCGTGGAGCCCTGGGGCATCACCTGAGGCAGAGATAGAACTTCCGATGAGAAAGGCCTTTGGACTACCTGAAAGGTGCAGTTTTGGAGGAAGGAGGCCAACCACCTCAAGGCTGTGCCCCCGACACCGCAGTTCCATAGCCGTTCTAACAGAAGGCCATGGGACACGGTGTCAAATGCAGCAATGAGGTCCAGCTTTATTAATGCCGCTGTTTGACCCAGATCTGCACAGAGTCTAAGAGATTTAGAAGCTAACAATAAGGCTGATTCTGTGGAATACTGAGCCCGAAACCCCAATTGGGTCGTATAGAGCAAATTATTAGTCTCTATGAAACCTGTCAGTTGAGTATTGACGTCCTTTTCAACAACTTTCAAAAAGAAAGGGAGCAACGAAATTGGCCTGAAATTTTCAGATAGCGCCGGGTCCAAAGATGTTTTTAGGAGAGGCATGACAATAGCTTGCTTCCATCTCATATGTAGTTGACTCTTAGTAAGTGAGGTATCAATTAGGTTGCTCAAGAATGGCAAAAAAGCCTCTATCCCCTGAGCCAAAAATTGGGTGGAGTCGGGTCCACAGGCGACCCAGAATTTATTGTACTAAAGAGCATCCAAAGCTCATCTAGGGAAGGAGCTGTGAAACTAAAAAGACCATCCCTGGAAGTTGGAGCATCAAACCAGACCTCCTGACACGAGTGTCCCTGGCAGCCTGGGTAAAAGAGTCATAGTTTTTTAGGTCGAGCGCAGCGCGCATGCGCTGCTCTAGGAAAACGACCTCTTGGAATCAATCTGTACTTTTCACACGCTCGTGCGTGTGCTTTTTTTTTTGCTTTCTTTCTATTGGTCTTTGCGTGCGAAGGCAGCGCGCAATTGGGCAAAGGCGGGTGCATATCCCACCTTTGCCAGGAATTGTAGCCGCCCACGGCTTGCTGTTACGCGCAGCGGCGTGCAGTGTGCCATCTGTTTTTCGCATGCAGCGGCGGGCACAAGCGCGCGCGCGCACACCACTCCCGGGCTTGTTTACCTCGCTAGAGTAACACTTATACCACAATTCACTGCGCTTATGCCTTTGCTCGTGCACTGGAGGCGCACGGCACATGTCCGCCAAGGGCTCTCTCCGCCTTTCATCTCACATCTGTGGCCCAGCGAAAACGTCAGCTCGGACCCAAGAGCCCCAGATGGAAAAATACGTTTCATCCTCAGATTGCGCTGCACCGCTCTGTTAATGGCTGTCATTATGATTCCTTCTGGGGTAAGCAGATTAGGGAACTGGTGTCTTTGAGTTGTGAATGACGTTGTGCACATCTGGGGCACTTTTCTGCCTCTGAGCAGGGGACAGGGGGGCGAGGAGAGCTGGATGACTCTGGTCGCAGTTTTATTTTTAGCTGGTTTCAGATTTCTGCCTTGCGGTTTCCCTGGTGCCGACCTCTTCCCGACATTTACAAACAGGAAACATAAAATATGTTATGCCCTCGGCTCTCATCCCTCCCCTCATGACTCCCCCTCAGACTTGGTGTGACTCGGAGAACGTCATCACGTCCCTGCCCCGGCCTAGCTCTTCCAAGGGCTGCAGTGACGCCGAATACTTCTGGGGTGCCTGGGCCTGCTAATTATTCTCTGATTACCGACATCTGTGGGACACCCCACTTTGCTCTACGCCTCTTCCCACCTTTCTTATTTTTCTCTCGCACTCGGTCCCTTTACTGTTCCCCTCACCCTACTTGAACATTTTCCTTCACCCTCCTTTCTGATCTCTCCCTACTTCTCATGTTTCCCCAATTTTCTCTCCTTCTCCCACGCATCTGCCCCTCGGCATGTCCCCCAACCTTTCTTGTTCCCTCATGGTTATCACTGTTATCATGAACTCGTTTGGTGGTTAATTCAGTTAGCCCTGAAGATGGGTTTGAAAGTTTCTTTCATCTGAAAATCTGGTTCTGGCCTAACGGCCAGAGCTGCCGACTTTTGCGATGGGGAACCAGATTCGAGTCTCTGCGTTGGTACAATAACCTGTGATTCTGGGCTAAATCACTCGATCTTCCCGTGCCTAGCAAAAAGGAAAGTGCCCATATGTAATGTGACTGGGGCTCATGTAAAGCGCTCCAATACCTCCGGGTCGAGTTCCCGCTCTATAAAACTGCAAAAAAAAAAAAAAAAAAACAATCTGAAGGACAAAGAATCTGAATTCTTTAAAATTAGACTCATGGTCATTATTATTAAGATCCTCCGGGCTTGAGTCATGTCTAGAAACGGAACTTTGAGTTTCATTCAATAAACGTCCTAATTCCAAGTAGCCCTTAAGAGTGCGACCCGTGCGCAGTCGCAATTACAAGGGGTGCGATGTTTATCAAGGGCGGATAATTAGCAGGCGCAAGAAAAATCGCACCCTTCGTTGAATGTGGCCTGCCAAACCTGCCTGAATGTAACAATGTGAAAAGGCCTAGTATTACACATTATACCCAGTGCTTTAAATGGGCAGGTACTGTCCGGTACAGAGTACCTGCACTTCTTTAATTTGAAAGAGGAGTACCTGCACCTCTCAGAACTGCTGCAATACATTTAATTGGAAAGTACCTCCACTTCTCAGGATAAAATAGGTACTCAGAATAGTGAGTACCTGCACTTCTGTATTTCCATTTAAAGCACTGATTATACCCATGCAGATTTTGTGCAGCAATTCTCCCAATTCTCCTCCAGGAAGTCTAATAGGTGATAATGATCGCATCCAATACACTCCGAACACCTCAGAGTCGGAATTTTATCGATGCCATAATTATCATTCAGCTCATAATCAAGCCCTTGAGTCTCAAAGATTTATAGACTTCTGTGACTTGCATGCTCAGATGCTTGGTATGTGAATGTGAGTTTGTTCGAATAATCTTTTCTTCTTCCTTAGTTTTTGACTAATACTTCGTACAGGGGCGGCTGTCACGTAAATGCACCGGTGGGTGGGCAACTAAGGGGTGGGTGGGTACGTGCATGCAGACAAGGCAAGAGGCAAATAATAAACAAGCATTGGCATAGCCAATAGGTCTCGCTTTTGGGACCTTATAAGTATTTAGTTATGCAGCACAATATCCTTGGTGCAACAACATTAACTGTTGCATGGTTAAACACTTATAAGGTCCCAAAGGCGAGACCTATTGGCTATGCCAATGCTTGTTTAGACTTTGTTGGGGAAAAAATGGGCTATCGTATTGCAGCTCTCAGGAGACAAAATGCTGTGGACAGAGACACATTCCAAAGATGATTAGGACTTGACAACTGAGAAGAGTTCTCTCAAGGAATTGGAAGATGACTCAATCTTCTGCACAAAAAAATTGCCTGTGCGTACTATGTATATGCTTATGATATTTCTAAAGAGCCAGATTGTAATTGGCTTTGCTGTTGGCACTAAACTCTTTCCGCCATAAATGCTCCAGGCGTTTACAAGACTTCTTAAGCAATGAGAGTTCCTCACTGAACCATTCTGCAGGTGGTTTAGCATGGGTAACATGATGCTGTGACATTGGCACAATCCTATCAAGGGCCCCAGTTATCTAGTCTTCTAAAGGTTGGTTAACCGTGTCAATTCCCTCACTTACAATGTGTCCGTTAAGTGAGAGAGCATCAATGAAGCCCTTTAGATGCAGACGAGCGCCGACGGGCTTGCCTTTGGCGCAGCACGCCCAATGCGCGTCCGCGTCTCGGCCATAAATAAGTAGCCAGGCTCCAAAGAGGCGTGCCTATGACGTTGCAAGAGGCACGAAAACTCAGGGATGGGCAAAGAAAACACGAACCAGAGCCCAACAGACCCCGCCCGTCTGGAAGGCTTCCCTTCCTGAAAGGCAGTACTGGCGAAATTAAAACAGTTAAAATAACAACACAAAATAACAGTGAATAACCAACACATAAACTGAAATGTTGAAACGGCTGAGGTGGCCGTGACATGATAGCTGCCAACCTCCGCAGGAGGCAGGCAACTTCATGTGCATTAGCATTACAAGGATCTTAAAACATATGCAAAGCAGAAAGGCAGCAGGTAGAAACAATGCTCCTACGAGAGAGAAATCCCATAGGGTATTTGAATATGACTACAGCCCGAACTGCTGGACGGAATTACACCAAATATGGCTGAAAGTTAGATTTTGTTCGGGAAATCATGCTTTTTGTAATTTGGTGTAAATCCGTTCAGTAGTTTTGGAGATATTAAAGGAAATCCAAATTTGGATATCTAGAGGCACAAATCCTTCGTAAATAATGACAATCTCGTGCAGAGATCTGCAGAGCTCTGATTGGATGCCAACACTTCAACCAGGAAGTGTTCGCAGCCATCTTGGGACTCGGCTTCAGCTGAGTCCCAAACAAATGCACAAAAAACCAAAAAAAGGGGGCAGGGTATGAATACCCTAACCCCCTAGCCTTGGTCCTGGAGTCCTACAGGGACCGCGGCAGGGCGAAAAAACTTTCACTTCACAGCAAAATTTGCGAATATTGCCATGAATTTTTAAAAAAACAAGCGCGGTCTCCTGCGCTTGTTATAAATAATTGTAGCCCCTGGGTGGGCCAGGTCCCAGGGGCATGCCGACTTAAATTATAAAAATGGAGGTGGCACACGGGCCCCCTCCAAGGGCTTAATAATGCCCCGGGGACCGCCACCTCCCTGGGCCTCATGACAATATTAATGCTGGGGGGACCGTGCAGACCCCCCAGGGACCACCACCTCCCCAAGGCTACAATAATCATTAAAGAGGGGGTCTGTGCAGACCCCCGTCCCCAGGGATCACCACCTCCCCAGGGCCAAATACTTTTTTAAATGAAGGGAGGGACTGTGCGGCCTGTCTCCCGGGTCATATACAGCCCCGGGGAAAACCACCTTCCCGGGGCCGGCCCGTGCACAAGAAAGGAGGAGGGGCCGCGTGTCCCACCCTCCTGGAGCCATATATGTATGGCACTGGGGACCACCACCGCCCAGGGCCGGCCCCTGCTATCTCCTGAGGTGCCCACGCTCGGGAGATAGCAGTTTGCTTTTGCTTGGCGGGACAAGCAAAAGCAAACACTTTACTTCCAGCAAGCAAGAGATGTCAAACTGTTCCCGCTTCCTGGAAGCGGAGTTTTTATCTCTTTCCCTGCCCGCAGCAATGCGGGCAGGGACAGAGTTGAAAGCATTGCTCTCGCACGCAAGGAGCTGCATTTCCAGCAGCTCCCTGTGTGCGACGGCAATGCTGGCACTGGCAGGAGGCGGAGAGATGGCTGGGACTTGATGCTCCCCCCACAATCCCCAATATGCAGACTAAGTGCCCAGGGTGGGATCAGGGCACCCAGTGAGATGTGGCCAGGCCCTGGTTGATGGGGTCCTTGGAGCAGAAATTGGCTGGGGAGGGGGACTGTGCGGCCCTCCTCCCCCATTCAATTGAGGCCAGGCCCTGGGGGATATGGTCACCGGGGCTGAAAGGAGCCTCCCTCCCCGTTTTCCTTAATAGTATGCAAAGGTCTTCCCCCTTTTCCCACATTGATGGACAGCTTAACAAAAGGCCCTCAAGCGCGTTTCCAGCTATTTGGGTGATGTGTTAGTGATGCAGAGGAATACAAGGGCATCTCCAGTAAACGAAGGAGCAGTTACTTCATTTAGTCAAGGGGAAGTACCCCTGTTTGGTGGAGATCACCTCTTTGTAGTCTTGTCGACTTCTCTTGAAGATTTGTAGATGAAGATGCTTAAGGAACATTCAAATTGCTGAAATTACATGCACATAAGGTCACTGGAAACATTACCTTGTGGTCCTTTACGCAGCTGTAGTGCAGAATATGCACAAGACATTTACCTAACGACGTAGCACTTACTAATTAACCAGATGAAAATGCTCCAGTTGGGTAGACGTTTTTGGCAAAACTGGGGACTCTTCTAGGAAAAAATGAGGTTCCAATCTGGCCCAGATGCGCATTTCACAGATATTAAACTTCAACGGGAAGCCCTTACAAATATAAGCGTAGCAGGTGCCCCAGTTGAAGCTCCAATTCAGTAAAGACGAAGGCATATCAGATGTGTTTCCTTTCGTATTTCACATTGAAAAACAATCCGAAATTCTTAATGGAGGTGAATGCATTGTTGATCTAATGGAGCGAGATCTGATCTGTAGTGACTGTGACGAGTGGTTTCTTTCTTGTCGTCTCCTGGTGAGAGAAGAGTCCATGGTTCTCCCTTTTAAATACCCTGAGCATGCAAATGCCCAAAATCCATAGCACCACTCACAGACACACACAGGTACTCACACAGCCACTCACAGACCCACACAGCCCCTCACACACCCAGTCACAGACCCATAGCGCCACTCACAAAGCCACTCACAGACCCACACAGGCACTCACACACCCACTCACAAACCCACAGAGGCACTCGTACACCCATTCACAGACCTACATAGGCACTCACACACCCACTCACAAACCCATAGCACCACTCACACACCTACTTACAGACACACAGAGGCACTCCCACTCACAGACCCATAGTGCCACTCACAGACCCACAAAGACACTCACACATTCCCTCACAGACCCACACAGGCACTCACCCACCCACTCAGAGACCCTTACAGCCCCTCACAGACCCATGCAGCCACTCACAGACCCATACAGCCAATCATACACCCACACAACGACCTACACAGCCACTCACAGACCTACTCTCAAGGTTTACAGGTTACAGTTAGGAAATATAATTTTTTTAAATGTAGAAATTCACTGAAAAAAACAAAGGTTACAGGGACTTTATAGCTTGGAAATGGAATTTAAAAAAAAACCTTAGACATTCACTGAAAAAAACAAAGGCTACAGGGACATTATAGTTAGGCTCAGATTTCACTTGTACAAAACCAGTGAAATTCAGCAGTTTTCAGCTAACTATTTCTTATGCCCCCCACAATGAACTGCTTATGACCTCACATATTACATCACAATTGACATGATCAGTGACATTACTGATGAGATCACTGATGACATCTCAAATTACATCACTGATGACATCATCCACAAGACCACTCATACCCCCACAGAACATCTCATACACCCACTCGCAAACAACCACTCACCCATTCACAGACCCATACAGGCACTCACACACCCACTCACTGATCCATAGAGCCACTCACTCACACAACCACTAACTCACCCGTACAGTCACTCATGCACCCACTCACTCATTCATAAAGCCACTAACACACTGGCAGTCACCCATACGGCTACTCACTCAACCATACAGTCACTCACACAGCAACTCACTCACCCATATAGTTACTCACACACCCACTCACTTACTCATACATATACTAACACATACTCACTCAACTATACAGTCACTAACACAAGCACACTCACCCATAAAGCCACTCTAAAATGTACTCACTCACCCACCCATACAACACGTATGCACCCACTCACTCACCCATACAGCTCCCCACACACCCCATAACTCACCTATACTGCCTCTCACATACTCAGTCACTCATCTATACACCACTGACACACCCAATCACTCATCCACAAAGCCACACACACAGCCACTCACACACCAATACAGCCACTCACTCACTCATGCAACCACTCACACACCTATAGAGCCACTCAGACACCTACTCACACATGGATACATACAGTCACACAGCCACTCGCATAGTATGTGTTACAAATAGTATCACTCATTAGTAGTACACAATGTTTATTACTAATGAGTAATTTAACATTTGTAACATCTTACAATATATCTTTAACAATCAGAAACTTTTAGAAAACACTCACAATCACTGGATGTCATTTGAAATGTCAACAGTGAAGACACTGACCATGTCATGAGTGATGTAATATGTGAGGTCATAAGCAGTGCATTGGGGGGCGTAAGTTATAGTTAGCTGAGGTAACTATGACTCTGGAATTTCACTGGTTTTGTATGAGTGAAATCTGAGCCTAACTATAACGCCTCTGTAACCTGTTTTTTCCAGTGAATTTCTAAATTTTTAAAAAATTTATTTCCTAACTATAGGGTTCCTCTACCCTTTGTTTTTTTCAGTGAATATATATATATATGTGTATACACACATACATACATTATCTAATGGCGGTCGCCAGTAGTTAGTTATAGTTAGGACCTAGTTTGCATAGGAATTTATTTTTTGTTTTGCTAATAACTTTGGTGCTGTTTGACGAATCTTAATGAAATTTTACAAACTAGTTTGCCACTTCCTTCAGCTACTGTATGGAAGGTTTCAGGGTGATTTGTCAAGTGGAGGCCAAGAAAAAGGGTTGGGGTCCCATGCAATTTCCCATAAGATTAGACACGACTACAGCCCGGACTGCCGAACAAAATTACACCAAATTTGGCAAAAAGCTAGATCTTGGTCCAGACAGAGTGACTTTTGTAATTTGGTGTAAATCTGTTCAGTAGTTTTGGAGTAATTAAAGAAAAAAATGTATGCATATCTTGAGACGCAGATCCACCGTGGATCCAAGTGCCACAACAATGCCGCGACGGGCTGGTTGCAACCTGAGAGAAAAGTTGCAGCCGCTTTTTTCGTAATCAGGACACGGTTCCTGGATGTGCGGGAGTGGAATAAGGGGTCAGGATAGAGGTATCCTGACCCCATGGGACTTATGGAGTGGTCTATGAGGGACCCCTCATGGGGAAGAAATTGTGGGAAAATGTTTTTTTAGGCACGAGCGAGTACTCAACGCAGCCCCCATGTGAATCCGCAATGGATTCAGACCCCAATTTAAAAAAACACATACACCTACTCACATATCCATACAGCCACTCACACACCCACTTACACACCCACTCACAAACCCAATCAGCCACTCACCCACCCACAAAACCACTACCACCCACCCGCAGATCCGCACAGCCACTCACAGACCAACAAAACCACTCACACACCCACGTACAGAGCCACTTACACACCCACTCACACACCCACTTACACACCCACTTACATACCTACACAACTACTCACAGACCTACAAAACCACTACCAAACGTACTCAAACACCCACACAACCACTCACACACCCATACAGCCTCTCACACACCCACTCACTGATCCACAAAAGCACTCACACACCCACTCATGACCCACTTATACAACCACTCACTCACAGACCCCCCAAACCACACCCACATCGATTCACAGACCCACACAGCCACTCATACACCCACTTACAGAACCACTCACACATCCATTCACACACTCACACAAAACAAAGGTTACAAGGACGTTTTAGTTAGGAAATAGCATCAAAAAACCCTTAGAAATGCACTAAAAAAAAGTTACCAGGACGTTATAGTTAGGAAATAGAATTTAAAAAAACATTAGAAATTCACTGGAAAAACCAAAGGTGACAGGGACGTTATAGTTAGGTTCAGATTTTACACATACAAAACCATAGAAATTCAGCAGTTATAGTTATCTCAAGTAACTATAGCTTGCACCCTCGCCATGCACTGCTAATTACCTCAAATATTACATCACTCATGACAGCTTCTATCACATCCCTGATAGTATCACTGCAATATTTGAAGTGAAATTATTGATGAGAAAACTGTGCATGGCGGGGCGCGAGGTATAGTTACCTTAGAGCATGAGTTATAGTTACTTGAAATAACTATAACTGCTGAGTTTCTATGGTTTTGCGTGAGTAAAATCTGAACCTAACTATGACATCCCTGTTACCTTTGTTTTCTTCAGTGAATTTCTAAGGTTTTTTTCATTCTATTTCCTAACTATAACTTCCCTCTAACCTTTCTTTTTTTCAGTGAATAAATATATAGGTTCATTTCAGTTTTGTTTTGCTCTAAAAAAGCTCCCTTCAATATTTGTCCAATCCCTCCTCTCCCTGACCTGACTCATCCCAAACCGTTCTTTCTACCATAATCTCCCAAACATCCCTTTCAAACATCTGTGTCCTTTTTAGCCATGCTGCCCAACTAACGGGCACACATGACCACTACATACAAAAACAGCTTACTACTTCCCATTTCAAATCCATTTCCATCATTCTATCCCTACTCTAATCTCCACTGACACTCAAGAAATCAAGAGCAAAAAAACGAACATAACTAATCCATACAGAAAAAAGAACAAGACACTTTACTAATCTACTATTAAACTCTAAACTTGAGTTCCGGAATAGCTTGCTACTCGCCGTGGAACGCTTCAACGCCTCGACAGCGGTAGTAAGCGCTATCTAAATACAATTTATGATTTATGAGTACAATTTACGTTCTGATTTTTACATTTTGCCAATGATTGTTATTTTTTAACCTCAAACACCATTAAATGTAGTCTTGTGGAAAGGAGCTCAAAATGTATGTAGACGTGATACTAATATGCAGATAGTTATACGAGTAATCAAAATTCTTGTGGCATCTGAGACTTGCTATTATCTGATGTCATGGTACTACAGTGCCATGGTTACACATGGTTCTGTGACATTGTTGTGTTCTGTTTGTAGTTTCCTTGGTGTTAGAATGTATTGTTTCAAATGTTGTGAGCTGTTACCCTGACTGGCTGGGGCCTGGATGGGTTCTCCTTTTCTTCTTCTTGGAATAAACCTGAACATCTTTACTACATCCTTGTGCCCTGTGTCATCCTTTCAGCTGCATGAGGATTCCACACTGGCGTAGTCGGCAGCTGGAAAAGGAGAAGGACCCAACAGCCTCAACATCCCTTCAACCTTGTGCTGAATTCACCCTTCTCTCGCAAGGTATTGTGCTGTTTCTCTTCATTTTGGGGACTGGGAGCTTTCGCCGCGTTTACATACCCTTATCTCTCTGGTGTTTCAGAGTCGACGCGGGCTCGTCCCTACTTCGACCCTCTCTGCTAACTTCTGTCACCTCTGGGTACTACAGTACAGCGTTAGTACTTTGGGATCCTCTCATTCTCGTCCCTACTTTGCCCCGCTGAGATTGCCCCGCTGAGATTCAACTTCTTTAATGGTCTAATCTAACAGAGCGGAGGCTGCACTTATCTCTACTGTTGTAGGTGCATACTTAAAGCCGCACCTCTTTCTATGCTTCTTTTACGCTTTAACGTCTTCAATGACTTGATGTATTGGTGTGGATGCTGCTCTTTTCACCACATTTGTGTATGATTGGAGATTCAACCGGCGCTGCGATCATTGCGACATTTGTGTGGGTTTAAAAACTCATTCAACCGCTTCCCTCACCTCGTGCTGGGTCGCGAGCCTCTTGGAATCCTCCATTCTTCTGTGACAGCGTAACTTCACTTCACTGAAGCTCCTTCTTGCTGAAGCTCCATCACGCTGCATCTCCTCCTGTACGCTGCGTTCCACGGTGGTCTTGACCTTTGACAGCACGTTTTTCACGCAGCGTGCCGCCATCTTGTTTTCTTCGTTCAGCTCCTAGCTTCTTTGCGTGCCAAGACTGGAACACGCACACATTAACGTCAATTTTCCATTTCTGGTTTGCCCTGACGTCTTTTTATTCTGCTGCAAGACGTCCTACGCTGGTGGAGAGTTGTCTTAAGCTTTCTGGCTATTTTTCACAGCACTTGCTTCCTTTTTTTTGAACAACTCTTGGTATGTTGCCTAGTTACAAGCCTGAAGCTCTTTTGCTCTCTCGTTAACGCCAGCACTTGTGCTCCGATTTACTACATCAGCTGTTCTCAAGGTAAGCCTCGCCTGCACACCGGTGACAGGCACACCTTAATTTATTTATTGTGATTACTGGCTGCCTGCGCTTCGGTGACAGGCTCACCTGATATTTATGTTGCATTTATTTGCCAGTTCATTCTGTGACTGGCACACTGCACGCCGGTGACAGGCACACCTTGATATTTATGTTGCTGGTATTTGCCAGTTTATTCTGTGACTGGCACACTGTTGTTTCATTTTCTACATATTTTTGAGTTTCGCTTGTGTGCCACTTCTGTGACACACACACATTTCTACACTTGGTTATTGACTGTGACTGGCACACTGTTTTTTTTTCAATTTCAACCACTTCTGTGACACACACATTCCTGCACTTGGTTTCTGTCTGCTATTTCTGTGACGGCCATGCAAAATGTGACAGCCCCCCCCTTTTTCCTCATGTCACCTGGTGAACCTGCCATCAATTGGAAAAAGTGGAAAAAAGTCTTTGAACGTTATGCCAGGGTTTGTGGTGTAAGTCTCAGTGCCGAGCGCAGAACCTCTCTTCTTTTGCATTGCCTTGGCTCAGAAGGGTGATCCAGCGGGTTTCTAGCAACGAGCATTCATACACAAAATACTCACTTGGGCCCATACATTCATACTACGCTAGCAATTTCCGCTGGTGGGTCAGTTGGTACTCTTTATCAAATCCCTGCTACCAATTACTTTTTCGATTGAAGAGTAATGACTTACCAATGGACCCTTTGCTAATTGGGAAGTTTAAAATGAGTGACATTCATTACAATTCATAATCCTGAAATAATCACTGAGTCAGGAAGTTTTAAAATATTTATCTGAAGATTTAGCAGAGTAAATTACAGAACCACATGATACTTAAATCGTATATCAAGGTTGAAGCATAATAATCAATTATCGATCAATGACGGTCCCTTAGGAAAGGAGAAGATAGAGACAGCAGCGCAACTAAGGTTTGCATTTATATTTACCTAAAGTGCGAGAACCAAACCCCTTGGCCAAGGAGTTGGAAAAGATAGGACCCTGGAAGGATGAAGAGCAAAGACCTCCTCCCGGATCAGGACAGGACCCGTGACCTCTCTATCAACAACGCCTGCGTCGTTCCCCTCTCTGATACTCGACTTCTCCTCGATTCTCCCGTGACTTCCTTCTAATGGACTCCGCGGCCCCCTCCTCAGGACCTCTCTGGACAGCGGTTCAGTCTGCAATCGATAAGCTCGTCATGGATCTCGAACCTCTAACTTCAATTAATTAGCTAGTACTATATCTATTATACCCTTCTACGCCCATGTACCTCCCCTTAATGTTGCAAAAATATGGGCCCACTATTTCTGATTGGAAAGGGACAGGGGGTTGATCCTCACACCATATTGATTTAATTCATTTTTCTTAAAGCCCATTGTTTTAAATTACCGCCCATCACTTTTAATACATTGGCTTTATTTCCCACCCGTCTCACGACAAAGTTTATACATTCTTCATGTACATTGTTGCATATTAGTAGGGACATTCATGGGTACAGCAATATTGGCCATCAGGTCACGGCCTTGGATGACGTCCAGGTTGACTTCATCCTTTTCTCTCTGGGCAGCCATTCAGGGAGCATGCGCAGAACCATTGTCACACGAGTTTTCAGTTCACCAACCCCAGGCCCAATTTTACGAACTAATAAAAGTCAAAGAAGAAAATATTAAAATCACAAATAAAATGTTTCACTGTATACCCACTCTTTCTACTCTATTCCCATTTATTTATAAACTCTATCCCGCATTAGTAGCGTTAGAATACCACAGTTTAATTACAACTCAAGAGCAAGCTGTAGCACGTGAAAACATGAAGCAGCCATTTTAATGCCCACTGCGCAGAAGCAAGAGTTTCCCACCAAGCAAAGAAAGACGTCACACCACGTGGTATGGTTGAGACATGCGCAGTAAAGTTCCCGCGTTTTAGCGGCCATTTTAGAATAGACAAGCGTTACTTGTTAGTTTAAACACATAAGCAAGCTTCCTTGCTACTTATATTTGTGTGTGCAGTTATTAGTATGAACAATACAAAGTTTAATACATTAATACTTGTGAGAAGATTGCATCCGAGCAAGTCTCATTTGTGAGTCCTTGCTTCATCAATCCCCTCTCTGATGGCGTTTCTGAGCCATCAATTACTACCCACAACCAGATGCCAACTTTTAGCCTAGAATAGTTTCACTTTCATTTTTACACTTTCTATTTTTCACATCCCCTTTTAGTTTCTTGTATAATTCACTTCTTAAATCTTCAAGTTCGATTTCGTCAAACTTTCGCTTCTTTCCTTTTCCTGTCACATTATACAATTCATTCTTTCTACAGCATTTACACCATATTATTATTGACAGTATTATTATTGCTATCCCTGCTAAGGGTACTAATATTTGACCTATAAGCCCTTTTCCTACATTAGCAAACCAGGTACCAATTGACCTAATACTATTGGTCAATCTTTCCCATACACTATCAACTTCCAGTGGTTTTAATTCCTTCTCAAGTTTAGTTATATTCTGTATATACGTTCCAATTTCTGCACTTTTATCAGGTATGTAAGTGCAACAGTGTTTCGTCTTCAATAATTTACAGACTCCGCCCTCTTTTGCCAATATAATATCAAGAGCAAGTCGGTTTTGCATAACCATAGACCTAATCGCAACCATCTCCGCATTAATCATTAGAAATCCTCCAGCAGTGTCAGTTGATAAACGATCAACCACTGTAGATAATTTACATATTTTCCTTGAGTTCAGAATTATTCCCACTGAAGGTATCAATGCACCAAATATATCAACTACAATTTCTGAAAAACTAGCTCTTTTTCTACGTGTTAATTCACTATTATTTTCATTGCTGCCAGTGTTTCTTTTTACGTGGTATATCTTTGGAAATACTATTCCAAAATAACAACTTCCATACCACCGTGCAGGAAGCCTAAAGTAAGCCTTATTCCCACACACATAATAGATTCCAGGAAAAACTGAATCTGTTCCTCCTTTGAGTCCCCAACCTCCAAGAATTAAGAAATTCTGTTCACATTCACTGGTACCGATGAAAACATTGTTATACTCAGTCTTTAACCTATTTAGACAAATTTTCCCTGTTTTTACAAAATCTAGAGCCATAGCAGCTTGAGCCTTGCCAGGTGTGTAACTACCTTCTTTCTCAGCCCAAGGTGGCAAATGAGCCTTATGCTCAGAAGCTTTCTTTTGAAAATCTTGTCTTCTATTCTCTACTAAATTCAAAAATATCTTTTCTTCTTCATGTAATGACCATGTTAGATTGCTTCTATGTGCGTGTGTTATGTCTATTGACTTCATTGTTAAGAAAAACTCTCCCATAAATTGTGCATCTTTGCTACTAAACACTGGATTCATATTCTTTCGAATCGAAATTTCAGTAAATATCACATCTATATTTGAATAATAATACTGTAGTCGCCCTGTTCTATAAAATAAACTGGCTAATACACTACATGATATGCCATAGGTTAATGGTAAGTGATGATACGTTAATCCTTCTGCTACTGATTCAGGCAGTTTCATACAGACATAACAATTACTAACTTCCATGGTATTTACATACTGAAACAATAACTTTGTGAAAACATTCAGACTAGAGTCATTATCTGTTACTTCATGATGAAATTCTGGTTCATCTTCTACCTTTAGTTCTACTCTATTACTCTTCAAGTTATCTGTCCTTTCCTTTGTTTCGTTGTTAATCTTTTTATCTATTATCATAAGGTAAGGAATTGCTACGATCACAACTAACCATACTATAAGCATCACTACCAGATTGCATATGCATGTAGCACATCTTTTACAACCTTTCTGCTTTGGTCTCCCAGTAACTCTATCGTCAGGCATTTTTGACAAGGAAGATTGCTCTTCTTATCGTATTCTTCAAGTCTCTTTTCGTTCTCAAGGTGGTTCTATTTCTTTTTCATAAGTCAGTTCCGCACTGGTTCCTTCGTCACCACTTTCACTTGATTCTGAGCTTTCGTAATCTTCGAGAATAATATAAGTCCAATCAGGACCTTTAAATTTATTGTTCACAAGCTTCAGTCTTTTACTTCTTCGTTTTTCAGTTTTACTTTCTTGTCCCGTTTGGCTTGTTACTTCGTTTACTTGTTCTGGTACTTCACTTCTGGTTGTTATGTGGTATTTTACTCTTTTAATGACACTAGGCCAATGATCACCTTTTCTTGTTTTCTCTGTTTGCACTTTCTCTTTATTTCCTTCTTCAGAAATTCTTTTATTTTCAGGTTGTGTTACAATTTGATGTTCTTCAATTTCTGTTTCTTCTACTATTTGTTCTTTTTCAGGTCTGATTTGTTTTTCTTCAGCTGCTCCACTGTGAGTCTCTAGTAACTGATCCTGTTCTTGATTTACGTTTTCATGCTCGAGATTCTCGAGATCTTCTTCTTCTGTGTACTTTTCTGGATCTAACTGGTTCTGATCAGGGCTTATTGCACTTTGTACTTCTGCAGCCTGACCGCGTTCTTCTAAACCTGTCTGTCCCTGCTCAAAATCTGTTGGTTCTTCTTTAATTTGAGCCCCGTTTCCTCTCCCTATCTGTTCCTGCTCAGGTTCTCTTATTATCTCTTCTTCTTCTTCCTGAGCTGCTTCTTCTTCACCTATCTGATCTTCTTCAATTTCTTCTAAATTTGCTTGACTTCTTGTTCTGTGGTAAACTTCAGGAATTTCCACCACCGGTATACAGTCCTGACTTGTGCTTGGTTGTTCTTCTTCAGCTTCCTTCGAATCTTGTTCCTGAGATTCTTCAGCTGGGCAACCTTCAGCTTCCTCAGCAATCGATACTGTCTGAGTATTTTCTTCTTCAGGATCTGGTACTCTTTTGGTGTGGCTTACATGAATCCAATTAGGAAATCCTGCACACTTTACTGCTGTGTTTGTGACCAGTATGACCTGACAAGGTTCGCCCCACCTAGGTGATAGACACGTTTCTCTGGTGTGATTCTTCACTACCACCCAGTCTCCGGGACTCAGATCATGTTCTTGTTCAGGCTGCCTGGAAACTGCGTCTTCTCCAACCTGGTGAGAGACAGAACGCACTAGGTCAGCCAATCCTTTGCAATAATCCAGAACCATATCATCAGATATATTCAGCAGTTTATTTGTGGGAACATGTGCTTGTCTCATTGCTCTTCCCATCATTATCTCGTGCGGACTCAATCCGGTATTTCTATCAGGAATGCTTCTGAGTCCCATTAAAACAAGAGGCAATGCATCTGGCCAATCTAATGATGTTGATGCACACATTTTTCCCAGTCTGGATTTTATCGTGCCATTCATTTGTTCAACCACTCCAGAAGCCTCTGGACGATATGCACAGTGCAATTTTTGCTCAATTTGGAATGCTTCACAGATTATCTTAATCACTTCACTGTTAAAATGCTTTCCTCTATCTGATTCCAAAGTTACTGGAAAACCAAATCTCGGAATGAGTTCTCGTAACAACAACTTTGCGACTGTAATACTGTCATTCCTCCTGGTAGGGTAAGCCTCCACCCACTTTGAAAACAGACACACTATGACAAGTACATATTTCAGCCCTCTACATGGTGGTAACTGAATGAAATCAAGTTGCAATCTCATAAATGGACCCTCCGCCTTTCCAATTTTTCCAAACCCAATTATTGTTTTTCTTCCTGGATTATGCATTTGGCATGTTAAACATCTCTGACAAAGGCTCTCTGCTACCGCCCTAAACCTTGGATTGTACCAATTTTGTCTGAAGAGCCTAATCATTGCATCTCTCCCTACGTGTGTGTCTCCATGATACATCCTGGCCATTTGTGAAAGCAGACAGTCAGGCATGACTGGTCTTCCATCGGCACAAATCAATACATCATCGTCTGCCCTTTGAGAACATCCCATTTTAATCCATTTACTTCTTTCACTCTCATCAGCATCATCTTGCAATCGTTTTACATCATTCCATGTTTCAGGAGGTGCATACAGCATAAGTTGGCAGCTGATTCCCATTCTTTCCACCCTTTTATTTACTGACAATCTGTTTTTGGCACAATGTTGAGCCACAAGATCTGCGTATCTGTTGCCGACTACCACCCAGTCATCTCCTGACTGGTGTGCGGCACATTTCACCACAGCCAATTCTTTTGGTGATTGTATTGCTTCCAGTAGTTCTTTTACGAACTGTCCATTTTTAATGGGGGATCCTGAAGAAGTCATGAAATCCCTCTGCATCCATAGTTGGCCAAAATCATGCACAACCCCGTAACCAAATTGGCTATCTGTAAATATAGTTACTTTTTGATTCCTCCCAATTTTGCAAGCCTTTATCAATGCAATCAATTCAGCTATTTGTGCAGATTTGACTCCCGGTAAATAGGATGCTTCGACTATTCCAGTTAATTCACACACTGCATATGCTGCAGTTAGTTTTCCATCTTCATGCCTTTGGCACGAACCATCAACAAACAGCTCCCTGTCTGGCTTCCTGAGCGGTAGTTCTTGAATATCAGGACGTGGTTTCGTGCACAACTCTGTGACTTGTAAACAATCATGTTCCTCTTCGTCATCTTTAACTTCTTCATGATATGGGTCTGGTAGTAAGGTAGCTGGATTTACTATTGTGCACCTTACAATGGTCACATTTTCAGCACCCAGTATTATTCTTTCATATTTAGTCAGCCGACTAGGAGTAAGATGCTGAGTTCGGGTTCTTGTCAACAAAATCACAACCGCATGTGGAACAAACACTTTTACAGGGTGTCCCATTACAATTGACTCACTTTGTTCAATGCTCAAACAGGTAGCCGCCACTGCTTTTAAGCCGCCTGGCAACGCAGCTGCCACTGGGTCCAATGTAGCAGAGAAATATGCTATAGGACGTCTGTCTAAACCATGTCTCTGCGTTAGGACTGAAAGTGCACAATTTTCTCTTTCATGGCAGAATAATGCGAATTTTCTTTTATAATCAGGCATGCCTAGGGCAGGTGTTGTACGCAAAGCATTTCTTAATTTTAGAAAAGCTCCTACGCTCTCATCATCCCACTCAACTGGGTCCTTTGCCCTCTTTTTCGTCATTTGAATTAAGGGCTTTGCTAACAGCGAAAATCCTAGTATCCATTGTCGACAATACCCTACTATTCCAAGGAACATTCTCACTTCTCGTTGGGAAACAGGCATTTGCATTTTCTTTATTAATTTTATTCTTTCAGCTGTTATTCTCCTTTTGCCCCTCTCAATCGGGTGTCCTAGATACTTAACTGCTGTTGTACAGAACTGCAATTTTTCAGGTGAAACTTTATGCCCTTCTTCAGCTAAATGATTTAATAATGCAATGGTGTCAACAACACAGTCCTCTCTGGTGTTAGATGCCACTAGTAAGTCGTCTATATACTGCACTAAGACTGAGCTTCCTGGCATCACTAGTTTCTCTAGGCACTTTTTCAATATCTGATTGAAGATGGAAGGACTTTCCGTGTACCCCTGAGGAACCCGATTCCATACATAGACTTTGTTCTCAAATTTAAATGAAAAAGATACTGGCTATCTGGATGCAAGGGTATCGAAAAGAATGCTTGGCATAAATCAATCACAGTAAACCATCCTGCACTCCAAGGTATCTGGTATAAAATTACAGCAGGATTGGGCACTATAGGACAACAGGGTTCCACGATCTTATTTATTTTGCGCAGGTCTTGAACAATCCTATACTTTCCACTAGGTTTCTTCAAACCCATGATTGGTGAGTTACAAGGGCTACTCATTACCTCTTTTAATATTCCCTGTTTTACCATTCTGTTTATTTCTTCAATGACTCCTGCTTTTACTTCTGCACTCATTTTGTACTGTCTGGTGTTTGGGAAAATTGCACCTTCTTTTACAGTAATCTTAACTGGGTCTATTTTGGCCATAAGTCCTACTTCCTTTCCCGTGAAATCCCATACCATGGAATTCACTGTAGTTTTCAGTTCTTCTGGTAACTCGTCTTTTGTTATCAAAGAAAACATCTCATCTACTTCTGTACCTTGCTTTGCAATCATAAATTTATATACATGGTCTTCATCTGGGGTCTGAACTGCCACACCATCCGGCGTGCAGAAAATTGTGCAATTCATTTTGCATAACAAATCCCGGCCCAATAAATTTACTGGACTGGAATCACACACTACAAATTGATGCATTTCTCTAAAGTTTCCAATTTTTACTTCCATTGGTTCAGTAAGAGGTGTTCTAATCTTTCGATTAGCCACACCCACAACTTGGATAGCTTCTCCAGAGAGAGGAAGGTCTGGGATGTCTGCTGTTCTCACAGTAGACCTGGTAGCACCAGTGTCCAAAAGGAAAGTAATATCATTACCTTTCACATTCCCTTCAACATATGGACCTGACTGATCTACCGGTAAGGATGCACCAAGTACGCACTCCTTCTCCCCTCTCCTAGGCACCGTCATTGGCTATAGGTACAAAAGTCGTCCTGCAAAAGAAATTGTGAGGTTACATAATCATTCTTACCACTTCCTCCTTGATATCTGACGTCTGTACCGTGCTTTGCTCTGCTTACATTACCCTGTATAGGTGCAGGTGGCAACTGACTCTGAGGATTTACACCCTGCTGTGAGTCATTCTGCGTCTGTGGATTTAAATTTTGATTTGGGCCATTATTATTCCGAATCTTTTTACATTCATCCTTCCAATGCCCCAATTTTCCGCACCCATGACAAGGAAACTTCTTTTTAGCCTCTTCTCTGCTCATTCGTCCTCTCAATTTTCCACCATTTCCAGTATCACCATTCGTTCCAGAATCCTTTCCTTGATTCTCACTCGGATTATCCAAGTTAATTCCCTGTTTCTCAGCCATTTTTACCTGAGCCCACATCCCTTTCTCTTGCAGTTTCTTGTGCCTATCCTCAATGTCATCTCCACAATATTTTGCATATTTCAAGATTTCATCTATTGGCTTCCCCTGCCAACACAACATATGCTGCTTAATCATCTGACAAATCTCTGGCTTCAGACCGTAAACAAATCGGTAGACAAACTGACTCATGTTTTTATCTCCAATATCCTCAAATCCACTATACTGCTTGAATACCTGCAATAAACGCTCATAGTAGGCGTGTACTGATTCACTGGCTTCTTGGGTAGTTCTGTCTATTTTCACCCAGTCTGTTTCTTTTGGTGGTATTTTCCCTTTCAGGTAAGTTATCACCTGCTGATACTTTTTCATGACATCGCTTGACGGGGCACCTGTCTTTGGATCTCTAGGATACTCTTCACTGGGCCAATCAACTGTGATTTTGCAATCTGTCCACAAATCGGCAGGTACCACTATGTCGAACAAACCATCCAAATCTTTCAACAATACCTTTGACACCTTCACAAACCTCTCAACCTGCTTGTACCATTCAATTGGCTTTTCTCTCAATTTTGGAAAATCATTTGTAAATGATAAAATATCCTGTCTACTTCATGGGACATGTACATATCCCCCTCCTGGAACTTCTCGCATCGGGTACATTTGATCTGCTTTCCCTGTTTCTTTCATCAGATATTCAGAAGTTGTTCTACTGTATCGTGACTCTTCCTTTTTCTTTGTCCATCTAACCTTCCATTTATCTAGTTCTCCCCATTTCTGCAAGATTGTCATTAATTCTTTTACTTGTAATTTTCTTCCAGAGGCATTCATGTTTTCCAAATCTTTGTCTGAAAAATCTGCTCTATAGGGTTTTTGTAACACTTTTGACTTCCCTATTTCAATTCCCATCTGCAGAGCTAAATCTGATAATTTCTCATGGAATATTTTTACATTTCTTGTGATGCTTCTGCATACAAATAATAGCTCTTCTTCATCGTAAGTATTTAGACGATCTACTCCTACATTTCCTGCTATCATTTCTTCTAACTCAACTTTTAATTTATAAATGTCCATGATCTTTGGGGGAGAACTCTGTTTGTCTGATCCTTGTGCCCATCTTTCTAAGTCTTCTGGTGTAACTACTGTGGCACTTTTCGTTCCTGATGAGGTTATTATGTTTACATCTTTGGAGCAACCAGGTGTTACTCTTCTTGGGGTACTATTTACAGAATCTCGAATGGGCAAGTCCATTAATGAAATCATAGACTCACAATCACTAAAGTGATCCTCAACCATTACTACTGCTTCAGGTTTAGGAACATTCACAGGTGTGGGCATAACTAGAGGTTTGGGATAAGTTACTTTGTCACCATATAAGGGAACCACTGGACCAATTGTTACAGGTATGGTCAATGAATCAGGATGAATACTCAATGGTGTTACTTTCTGAATTAATTCTGCTCTGTTTTTATCTATCGCTTCCTTTTTTTTATCGTGAAGTACTCTACTAACTGGGGAATCATGCAATACTTGGGGTACCAAGGGTGTCCTTAACAAGGGTGCACTTGGGGTGCATCCACTTGTCCCTTCCTGATATGGTGGCGGATTCTTTAATATATCTTCCATAAATTCATCTTCGGAATCTCCAAATCTAGTCAAATGTTTTGTCTTTTCTGTGCATTTACTCCCTAATGATTCTTCTGCCATTAATATTGGATACATACCTTCTGTAAGCATCGCTCTTCTCCACTGTTTCATCTGACCGTCCCTTGACTCATTTTGGTATCTAGGGAAAAATCCCCGATAACCCCTATTACTTCTGGATCGATCACGTTCGAATGCCTCGGTTTCCCACTCTTCTAAGGCTTCGTATTGCGTTAATCTAGGTCTGGGTTCTAGGTCATTCATTCTTAATCTAAAATTTTGAAGAATTCTCCCATTGAAAGTACCATTCTCGGGAAAAGCTAATATTCCATCATTTTTGGTATATTCCATCCAATTTTCTATCCATACGCAAGTATGATAACCTCTCTCCATCATCATGAATGAAGCGGGCGTTTTAGCTGGTGGAATGATAATTCCTTCCCTAGTTTTGATTGGTTTATCCTTTTTAAAATAATTCTTAATCTTTTGTAGAACTGACATTTTCCTCTTCTCTGCGTACATTTTTGCCAAATTCCGGTGCACAAAATTGTATTCTACAAAGCCTAGGAATCTTCTATCCGGACGAACTCCTATTAAAGTTGGATCAGGTTTTAACATACAATCTCCACTATCCACTAGGATTTTTGCTTCTATAGTAACAACCAATCAGATTCCAGCTAACTTTTGTCTCTGAACCAATACTAGCGCGGCCTTTCAGTGACGTCTTTTCTGCCAACCCCTCCTTTACAATCTGCGTTTCTCTGTCCCTCGCTGTTTCAACCAATCCCAGCGCGGTACCTGTGACGTCAGTACTACTCCTGACTACTGACCCCTCCTTTACAAGAGTCTTTCTACGCCCGCGGTTTCAACCAATCCCAGCGCGGCGTTTTGTGACGTCAGCTTCCTCTCCGGTAGCTGACCCTCCTTTACAAAATCGTACGCAAAACTTTATTTTCTCTACGCTTTTATTAAAATTCAGTAACAACATAAAACATTCGCTATCGTGCCAGTTTCTCTAAAATTGAAAAGGATAGTTTCTCTCACACTTAGTAAAACCTTTCCGTTTACTATACATATACTATGAGTAAAACCCTTCCGTTTACTCTTCACACAAGCTTCAGAAATACCAGCTACTTCTTCAATGTTACCCTTTCTAGGTGATATAACATCAAATTTTCACTAGCATATTCCTTGGCTGTCACTCACACGCATAGAGTCCCTAACAAGTACTGATAGCCCTACTTAACTTTTCAGTACTATTTCTGCCTGACAGATAACCTCACTGCAGTATGGCTTCCACTTACCATCCGCTATTCAATTTTCCCCGGGGATTTCTGGACAACATAAAACAAAATTCAAACAATAACGGATGTTAGTTCATAGAAGTACCATTCTCATTACCCAATTAACAAAGCACAACCATCCTCTGATAACCAGAAAACTGATCCAGCGGGTTACTAGCAACGAGCATTCATACACAAAATACTCACTTGGGCCCATACATTCATACTACGCTAGCAATTTCCGCTGGTGGGTCAGTTGGTACTCTTTATCAAATCCCTGCTACCAATAACTTTTTCGATTGAAGAGTAATGACTTACCAATGGACCCTTTGCTAATTGGGAAGTTTAAAATGAGTGACATTCATTACAATTCATAATCCTGAAATAATCACTGAGTCAGGAAGTTTTAAAATATTTATCTGGAGATTTAGCAGAGTAAATTACAGAACCACATGATACTTAAATCGTATATCAAGGATGAAGCATAATAATCAATTATCGATCAATGACGGTCCCTTAGGAAAGGAGAAGATAGAGACAGCAGCGCAATTAAGGTTTGCATTTATATTTACCTAAAGTGCGAGAACCAAACCCCTTGGCCAATGAGTTGGAAAAGATAGGACCCTGGAAGGATGAAGAGCAAAGACCTCCTCCCGGATCAGGACAGGACCGGTGACCTCTCTATCAACAACGCCTGCGTCGTTCCCCTCTCTGATACTCGACTTCTCCTCGATTCTCCCGTGACTTCCTTCTAATGGAATCCGCCGCCCCCTCCTCAGGACCTCTCTGGACAGCGGTTCAGTCTGCAATCGATCAGCTCATCATGGATCTCGAACCTCTAACTTCAATTAATTAGCTAGTACTATATCTATTATACCCTTCTACGCCCATGTACCTCCCCTTAATGTTGAAAAAATATGGGCCCACTATTTCTGATTGGACAGGGACAGAGGGTTGATCCTCACACCATATTGATTTAATTCATTTTTCTTAAAGCCCATTGTTTTAAATTACCGCCCATCACTTTTAATACAATGGCTTTATTTCCCACCCGTCTCACGACAAAGTTTATACATACTTCATGTACATTGTTGCATATTAGTAGGGACATTCATGGGTACAGAAATATTGGCCATCAGGTCACGGCCTTGGACGACGTCCAGGTTGACTTCATCCTTTTCTCTCTGGGCAGCCATTCAGGGAGCATTCGCAGAACCATTGTCACACGAGTTTTCAGTTCACCAACCCCAGGCCCAATTTTACCAACTAATAAAAGTCAAAGAAGAAAATATTAAAATCACAAATAAAATGTTTCACTGTATACCCACTGTGAGAAGTTGGCCTGGTATATGCTGTTCACTGATTAAAGTGGACACCTTGCACCAGAACAATTCGACTCTTATGGTTGGTAGGTTTAAGACAACCTTTATAGAAAGCTATCCTAGTGGTAGCTGTGGAGAGCAGCCTTCAGGCTAAGTCTTGGAGGAATGTAAAGCAGCTTGTTTTACCACACAATCTCTTGAATCACCAAATGAAAAGACACCACACAGGTATATATATCAAATATATATGTATTTATTAATAAACAACTCTCTACTAATCTCTTTATGAGATTAGAAGTCAGGAACATATGTACAAATCAAATGTTATCAAAATAAGTTAGCACAATCAAATATCACAATCTTAGTTTGGCTAGACCTAAGTCTAGGGCAACTAGAATCGAGGGACCCCCAAGAACCACCCCAGGTAGTTGTAGGAGACCCACAGGGGACGGACGCGGTGTTCAGGCACCGGTGCGAGTCCTGTACGAGTCTATGCGAACCTACGCGATTGAGATTTCAATGTTAAAGGTCCCTTGCGTGTTCGAGGCGAACACATCGATCGGTCCTTGTACGAGTCGAAGGACGCGGTTACAGATAGAGTTGCAAGGGGGATGGACGCGCTGTGTCTAACACAGACGCGAACCTTGTACGAGTCAGCGCAATTGAGATTTCAATGTTACAGGCCCCTTGTGTGTTCGAGGTGAACCCACCGATCGGACTCAGTACGAGTCGAAGGACACGGTTACAGATAGAGTTACAAGGGAGATGGACGCGATGTGTCTAACACAGACGCGAACCCTGTACGAGTCAGCGCAATTGTCGCACTTAGAAAATAAGAGTTTTAGGGCACTTCTAGGGTAGCTACAAGCAAGCAAGTAAGTAGTTCTAGGGCCCACACCCACAGGAGCACCGTAATGCTAAAGTTACCTCACCCAGGGGAGCCGGGTGCATAGGTGTCCTTTGGTGTCGGGTCGCGGCGTCGTTTTCAATGGGAGCCAGTGAAGACTTGCTGCTTGCGGCGACTGAAGAAGTGTCCGATGGAATCCAAGCCTGGATTCAGAAGGAGGAAGACCTGAAAGCAGAGGGGACAGTGTTCAAGGGCACTTGGCAGTGACCCGGGGCAAGGAAGATGAATGCCCACCGTCGTCGACAGATTCAGGTCGTTCACTGGTGTCTTGACTCTTCGACCACGAGGTCCAGGAGGCGTCGAGGACGGCCAGGAGCTGGATTCAGCGTGTCCCACGAAGTCTGCAGCTGACTGCGGTGTCGGCGACCCGATTGGAGCCAACAAGCCTTGGTAGCAGCAAGTCTCGTGGTGGAAAGAAAAGTCAATGGTGCAGACCAGCAAGGTCTGAGGAACTTACCCAGTGAAGGTAGGTCAGGGCCGGCCTGGAGCAACCAGGGGAGCCCTTTGGTTTCTTTGGAAAGTTCTCTGGGGACCCACAAGCCGGCTGGCAAGGGATCGCGAAGACGCCTTAGGCGGATGAACTCAACAGGGGCCCACGGTCACTCGGGACGGTGTAGGCCTCTGATTTTGGGAGGGATTTCTGTTAGAGGCTGGGACCACATGTGGTCCAAAGCACAAGTTCGTAGAACATCGTGAAGGGGTTGCACTCGACAATAGTGCACAGTACCCAGGGTCTGCGATTCCTCGTGGGGTCCACTTGCCTCAGCTTCACTGGGGACTCACGATGGCCTTGGAGAAGTCAGGAAATCCTCTTCCTGGGCTACATGGACTTCGGGCTCCGGCAGGAGTGGCGTAGTTTGCGACCGTCGTTGTCGTTTTTGGTGCCTGCCAAGCAGGGGAGTCACTCCTTGACTCCAAGGGAGATTCTTCAGTCTTCCAAAGGTAGTGGAACGTCGAAGGTCCGGGATTCTTCTTGTAGAGCGTCGTCCAAGGGTATCTGGGGTGCAATGCACAGGTTCCCCCTCTTATACTAAAGAGAAGGGAGGGACTAGCTCTATGACCCCACCTATGGGAGGGTCAGGGGAGTGGGTGGCTACACCCACTTCCCTTTGTCCAGTTTCGCGCCAGAGCAGGGGCAGGTAGCCCCTGAGCCGGTTTGAACTGGCATATGCACAGAGGAGCCTTCTGCTCCCCCAGTGCAGGATTTCAAAGCACTCTAGGAGTGCACCCACTCAGCCCCAATACACTAAACCCTGTCTGGGAGGTGGTCACACCCCTTGGGACAGGATATCTATTGTTGGGCTTCCTCCACTGCGAGTGTTGGTCATCAGCAGGAGGGCAGCCCAGTGTCTGTGACTGGTGGCATCCATTTTGTGATGCCAGGGCTCTTCAGGATTCTACCGCGTTTCCACAGTAGTTACATGTCTATCCCTCTAGAAGGGTGGGATCATACTCCCACACCAGTTACTGGTGTGGGGGTATGATTCCAAAGTGTTTGACACCAAACACGACATGTTTTGATGCAGCCATTCCATAGTTAGCATTTACCGCGAGGATATAATGCACTTAAGAGTATATGGTTTGGCTGCATTCACAAACAGCCCCAGAGAATAGACTCTGAGAGCTGCAGAGGGGTCCTGCTCAGGCAGAGGCACCCCCTCACATGGAAACTAAGCACCCTGCCCTCAGGATTGATAGGGCCTGCTTTAGGGGTGACTGATAAGTCTCAATGTGTGTGCAGGAGAGATATAGGGGACCTATATCTCAGTGAGGGGTGCTAGCACCTCCTCACCCAGGCAGCAGTAGCAGGCCTGTGGTGTCAGATTTAGTCTTCTTCCCAGGGTTGGCATAATACATGCTTCAGCCCCTGGTAGGCCTGTGAAGTACCTATGCCCTTGGTACCTAAGGGGCCATATACTAGGGACTCATAAGGTACCACAGTATCCAATCACTAGTGCACCTAGAGTGCACTCCAAATCGTTTAGAGAGAACAGAGAGGCTGGGGCCCTGATTGGCAGGGTCCCAGCCAGACTATAGCCAGAAACCAGTGTAAACATCAGAAAAAAAAGTGGGGGCAACATAAGAGGCAGATCCTACTCTCCTACACCCACTCTTTCTACTCTATTCCCATTCATTTATAAACTCTATCCCGCATTAGTAGCGTTAGAATACCACAGTTTAATTACAACTCAAGAGCAAGCTGTAGCACGTGAAAACATGAAGCAGCCATTTTAATGCACACTGCGCAGAAGCAAGAGTTTCCCACCAAGCAAAGAAAGACGTCACACCACGTGGTATGGTTAAGACATGCGCAGTAAAGTTCCCGCGTTTTAGCGGCTATTTTTGAATAGACAAGCGTTACTTGTTAGTTTAAACACATAAGCAAGCTTCCTTGCTACTTATATTTGTGTGTGCAGTTATTAGTTTGAACAATACAAAGTTTAATACATTAATACTTGTGAGAAGATTGCATCCGAGCAAGTCTCATTTGTGAGTCCTTGCTCCATCAAGGGCAAGATGTATTTGATCATCTGCCTGAGTTAAGTGATGCAGAAAGCAAAGATCTTAATGAATATGAAATCTGCATATGTAAGCTTGACAAACATTATTTACCTAAGGTGAGCACCATACTCGAAAGGTACCAATTTGTTAAGAGACATCAAAATGATGGTGAATCTGTTGAGGTGTATGTCACTCATCTTAGAAAACTTGCCTCTTCTTGCAAATTTGCTGAGTTACTAGATGAAAAATAAGGGACCAGTTCATGCTGGGGTGTAATATTGAAAAGGTTCGTGAAGAACTGTGGCTGAGAGACGAACCTTCCTTGGATGAAGTGTTACAAGTGGCTAAAAGGATTGAACATTCTCTAAAGTGCGTTGATACTTTGAAGAAAGATAAGCAAGTTTCTGTTCAAGTTGTCAAGGAAGAGGCCAAAGTGGTATCAAAAACTGATAGTGCTGTTAAGTCAAAGAAAGGTACGTTTGTTCCCAAGTGTTTCAGATGTAACAAACTAGGGCATTTTGCCAATGATAAAAAATGTCCTGCCTTGAATGTGGTCTGTTCCAAATGTAAGAAGAAGGGTCATCTTTCTGTTGTTTGTAAAAGCAAGTTCTCCACTTCCAATGTTAAGTGCATTGAAACTGATATCCTTGAGGAAGACTTTGTCTGTGGGCAAATTGTTGTCCAAGTTGACTCTGCATTGGAACAAAAATCATGTCCAGTTGACATAATTCAAGTAGAAGGTGAATCTACTAAAGTTTTGTTCGATTCGGGGGCAAAAATTACCATAGTCTCCAAAGCTTTTTATCAAACAAAACTTGCCGGTAAGATTTCCCTTCTAAAACCAGACATACACCCTTTGGCCTATGGTGGTGAGCCTATACCATTATGTGGTTACTTTTTGGGTCTCATAGAATACGCTGGGCGATATGTTTCTGGCAAAGTTTACGTCTCTCAGAAGGGTGACAGCATCATCAGCTGGTTTCACCAGGGGGACTTAGGTGTTATGCTGGATCCCAGTAGTCCATCTCCCATCATCCTAAAACGCGAAGTTCAATCCGTTTCTGTTAATTCTGATCTCACTGTTGAAACACACATTAGACAAAAATTTCCAAAGGTTTTTAGAGAGGGTCTTGGTTGTCTTAAAGATTTTAAATTGGACATTCCCTTACGCCTCAATTCACAACCTTCTTGCTGTAAGGTTAGAAATGTGCCTATAGCTGTGAGGGAAGAGATGAAGAAAGAGTTAGACAAGCTCAGGGATGGTGGAATAATTGAAGAGGTTACTGGTACCAATTGGCTTGCTCCGGTTGTGGCAGCACGTAAGGCCAATGGGTCACTTCGCTTGTGTGTGGAGTTGAGGCAACTCAACAAGTGTGTGGTGGTGGATCGCTATCCACTGCCCAATATTGCCGAATTGCTGGCGTTGTTGGGTGGTGCCAAAGTCTTCAGCTCCATCGATTTGCCATCCGCGTATCACCAGATTGAGCTGGCAGAAACCTCAAGGGATTTCACCTCTTTCATTACCCCGTTTGGGACCTTCAGATTTGTTCGGATGCCGTTCGGCCTGGTGCCGGCAACTTCCATCTTCCAACGTGCAATGGAGACAGTCCTCAAAGGTTGTGATGGTGTTTGCGTCTATCAAGACGATATCCTGGTCTTCGGGAAAAATCATGAGGAACATGGAGATCGTTTTGATGTCGTTTTGGGTAGGCTTGAAGAAGCCAATCTCACCGTAAAATTGGAGAAGTGTCAATTTGCCACTTCTTCGATTCATTACTTGGGACACACGATCTCAGGGGACGGTATTGCTCCCAAGTCCAATCTTGTAGACACGATCTCTCGCATGCCTCCTCCCTCATGTAGAGAGGAACTTATGAAGTTTTTTGGCATGATCGAATATTACAATAAGTTTGTTGAGGGTTTTGCTGAGCATTGCTTCTGTATGAGGGGGCTTTTAAAGAAAGGCACAGAATATAAGTGGAGCAAAGAATGTGACCTTGAATTTGTTTCTCTCAAGAAAAGACTCTGTGATGCCCCCAATCTTAGAAGTTTTGATCCCTCCAAGACTTCCATTGTTACCACTGATGCTAGCCTTAAGGGCTTAGGGGCTGTACTCCAGCAGGAGGGTGAAAATGGCATGCAAACTATCACATTTATCTCACAAGGCCTCAAGGACCCTGAGTCACGCTACTCCGTGATTGAACGTGAAGCTCTTGCGGTGTTTTGGGCCATCAGAAAGCTTAAGAAGTTTCTTTGGGGGACGAAATTCTTGGTTAAAACTGATCATAAACCTCTATGTGAAATTTTCTCAAAGAAAGGAATAGACTTGGTCTCTGGTAGAATAACAAAGTGGGTCATAGCTCTCCAAGAGTATGATTTTGACATCAGGTACATCCCTGGGGTGGAAAACTGTGTGGCTGATACGCTTTTTAGATTAGTTGTTGATGAACCCCTTGATGATGACTCTGATGATGAATGGAGTACGAGCGATGTTCATGTGTGCCTGGTTGGAGAAGCAATCATTGATGAAGACCAATGGCGCCTCAAGTTATCCCAAGATCCTGTTTTGTCTGAAGTAATGGCTCTCATCCACAATGGCTGGAACACTAAAAAGCAAGCTTCTGGGGAGGCTTCTAAATTCTGGGGAGTCAAAGATGAATTGGCCGTGTGTGATGAGATGCTTGTGCGTGGGACACGTCTTATACCTCCTCTTGAGCTGCGCAAGGAGTTAGTAGATTTAGCTCATGAGTCTCACTCTGGTATGTCTAAGACCAAGGAGAGACTCCGATCTTCTTACTGGTGGCCACGCATGGACCTATGTGTTGAAAGCGTCATAAGGGACTGCATGGTGTGTGCTACGAGTGAAAAATCCAAACTTTTGAGAGTCCAACCTATGGTCATCAGGGAGCTTCCGCGTGGGCCTTGGAAAGAGGTGGCTCTAGACATTGTGGGGCCCGTTCATTCTAATGGACAACAAATTTTCATTTTTGTACTCCTGGACTTATTTTCTAGGTGGCCGGAGATCCACTTTACCTCCAGTATAGAGACGGGTCAGGTGATTACATTTTTAGAGAGTCTCATAGCCAGAGAGGGTTACCCTGAATCCATTCTCACTGACAATGGGGTGCAGTTAGTGTCGAAAGAAATTGAGTCCTTTTTGAAGAACAGTGGCATTAAACACAAGAAGTGCTCCCTTTACCACCCAGAAACCAATGGCATGGATGAAAGGTTCAACAGGGTGTTAAAGGAAACCATTTCCTGGGCCAAGAACTCTGGACTTAACTGGAAGGAACAAGTTCTAAAAAAAAGTGGAAAACTATAGAGTAACTCCTCACAGTTCTACTGGTCAGTCTCCTTTTGTTCTCTTCAAGGGAAGGGCTCCATGCACCTTAGTCGAACCCTCGTGGGTAAGGCTTCTTGAGGAGTCTGTGCCTCGATCCTCTTCCCAAGAGTCTGCATTGCACTGGCACAAGAAGGAGGAGGGCAAGTGTTTAGCTAGGAAATTACATTTTGATTCCAAGAAATCCACTAAAGAAACGGTGGTCAAAGTCGGTGACTTGGTGGTTATCAGACTTCCGGGTCACAAAGTTAAGTTCTCGAAGCCCATACAAGTTGTTAAGGTGTTTAAAAATGCTGTGAGGACTCAGGATCACAGAATTTGGAATTTGAGTACAATTTCTGTGTGTTCTGGCCCAATTTTAGGTGAAAAATTTTCCTCTGGACCTGTTTCCACCTCAAACACTTTTGCTACCCCACGCATATCTTCCAGGGTTGTTGTGAAGACTCGTTATTTAAGTGACTATGTTCCTTAATCATTGTATTTTATTGTTTTTTTTTTTTCCTTTTCATCTTTCCTTTTTGTGTTTACGGGGGAAGGTGTGTGGCATCTGAGACATGCTAGTATCTGATGTCATGGTACTACAGTGCCATGGTTACGCATGATTCTGTGACATTGTTGTGTTCTGTTTGTAGTTTCCTTGGTGTTAGAATGTATTGTTTCAAATGTTGTGAGCTGTTACCCTGACTGGCTGGGGCCTGGATGGGTTCTCCTTTTCTTCTTCTTGGAGAACAACATCCTGGACCCTTCCCAGTCCGGCTTCCGCAGCAACCACAGCACCGAAACCGCCCTCATCGCCGCCACCGATGACATCAGGACCCTGCTAGACAACGGAGAAACAGCAGCCCTCATCCTCCTGGACCTATCAGCCGCCTTCGACACGGTCTGCCACCACACACTACGAACACGCCTTCACGACGCCGGGATCCAAGAGAAGGCCCTGGACTGGACCACATCCTTCCTTTCCGGCAGAACACAAGCGTCCGCCTCGCCCCCTTCCGATCCAAGGCCACCAAGATCATCTGCGGCGTACCCCAAGGCTCCTCCCTCAGCCCAACGCTGTTCAACATCTACATGGCACCCTCGCCCACGTCGCCCGACAGCACAACCTCAACATCATCTCCTACGCCGACGACACCCAGCTGATCCTCTCCCTCACCAAAGACCCTCACACCGCCAAAGCCCACCTCCACGAAGGAATGAAGGCCGTCGCCGAATGGATGAGGACCAGCCGCCTGAAGCTGAACTCGGACAAGACGGAGGTCCTCATCCTTGGTTCCAACCCTTCAGCCTGGGACGACTCCTGGTGGCCAACATCACTGGGAACAGCCCCGCCACCCACCGAACACGTACGCAACCTAGGGGTCATCCTCGACCCCACCCTCTCCATGACTAAGCAGGTCAACGCCGTTTCCTCATCCTGCTTCAACATCCTCCGAATGCTCCGCAGGATCTTCAAGTGGATCCCCACCGAAACAAGAAAAACAGTCACCCAGGCCCTCGTCACCAGCAGGCTGGACTACGGAAACGCCCTCTACGCAGGAACGACGGCTAAGCTCCTGAGACGGCTGCAACGCATCCAGAACGCCTCTGCACATCTTATCCTCGACATCCCCCGACGCAGCCACATCACACCCCACCTGAGAGACCTGCACTGGCTCCCTGTCAACAAGAGGATAACCTTCAAGCTCCTCACCCACGCACACAAAGCACTCCACAACTCCGGACCAGCCTACCTCAACAGACGACTCAGCTTCTACACCCCCACCCGCCAGCTCCGCTCGACCAGCCTCGCCCTCGCCACAGTCCCCCGCATCCGGAAAACGACCGCCGGCGGCAGATCCTTCTCCCACCTCGCCGCCAAGACCTGGAACACCCTCCCCACCAACCTCCGACAGACCCAAGACCTACTGGCCTTCAGAAGACTCCTCAAGACCTGGCTCTTCGATCAGTAGCAGCACCACCCCCCTCTTCCCCCAGCGCCTTGAGACCCTCGCGGGTATGTAGTGCGCTTTATAAGTGACATGATTGATTGATTGATTGGAATAAACCTGAACATCTTTACTACATCCTTGTGCCCTGTGTCATCCTTTCAGCTGCATGAGGATTCTACAATTCTTCATATGCTTTCAGTTAAAATTCCTTTCTCCGCAAATCACTAACTCCGTCGCCTATGATAGTAATATTGCCATTTAAGGTTAAATATTCTTTTTGTTCGCCCGAAAACAAATCACTGTGCCTGGTGTATTTGAAAGCAGGGGTTGGTTATGTGGGCTATGCACTAGCTTTACGGCCCATCACCCCATACTTTATTTGCCCTTGATCTTTGTGACTGCCTGGGCCACGGGCTCTCATTGTCCAAATGGGCGGCTTTTGGACTGAGATCATACCTATAACAAAAAAATGGTTTCCAGGTGTGAAGCTGAAGCTGCTTTAAATGCAATCACTGGACTTTCCAGATAGGTAAGGCGCGAGATGGCATTCCAAATTCAAACTTTACACCCAAACGAGTCAGAACTAGGGTGCCTTCAATGAATCTATCTACCCCCTCAACCCGGCTCTTACACGTTCCCGCGCGGCCACCGTCCCAGCGTCAGGTCAAGGTGAAGGTGTTGGAGCCGGCGGGCGACTGGACCCGGCGACTTGTAACAGCGGCGGCAGCAGTGCGGCGCTCCGTAAGGCTCAGGGAGCAGGGGACGGCCTACTTCTGACGTCACTCAGTGCGAGGAGTTTAATTTTAAAACAGAAAAAAGCAAGATGGCGGAGAGCAGCGCGCTGAGGCACCGCTCGGGATCTGGCCGCCAGGGTGTCCAGGCCAATCACTTGATGGACAAATATCAGCCTGAAGGTGAGGTTTCCCCCTGCTTAGGGCGCGACTATCGCCTTACCATTGAAGGTGATCAGTGTCTGCCCCAGCTGCGCGGGCACTGTGGTTTTTTTGATACCCCTCCGGACGGAACGCAGTGCGCGCGCTCCTGACCCTTTAGCGGCTACGGTTAGTGCTAGGGCTCTGTCCGTGAATAAGAAGGGGAGTGAGAGCGCGCGTGTGCGGACCTCAGGCTCACACCTGTCTGCTAACTCGCGCCCCCTCTTTTTTTGCCTCGTTCTTCATTCTTCCACCTGTCATTTAGCCCGCGCTTCTCCGCCCTCTCCTTTCTGGGCTGCCCTGACATCCACGGGCAGCAACTGTCAGTTGACTTCTCGTTGCCGTCCTGTGCCTTTCGCTTCTGACGCCTGTCATGTAACACCTGTCTCCTTGCTCCAGTTCGTTAATATATAATGGAGGATAGCCTCTTGGTTGGATTGGGGGAGCAGTGGGTGATACCAAGGTTTCTTACCTGGTCTTGCGCTCTATAAAAATGCAGTCCAGATTAGCTTTTTTTTTTTTTTTAAATTTCAAAGTAGTCCAGATTAGCTTTAGTAGTGTCTCAAGTGTTATTTAAATTCTTGTCGATTTAAACGTGCATTGCTAAACATCTGTGTTCTTCCAGGCACTGCAATGGGATGCAGAGCCCGTGAAGTCATGTCAGATTCTTGGCCATATGTTGAGGAATATGTATTTTATAGTTAGTAACTTAATGATGCAGGTTATTGATCTCTAAAGCAAACACATGTAGGAAAAGTGTGGTATAGTGGGGCAAACCAGTATGGTTTAAAAATATGAAATATGCTCATGTTTAGTTCTTAGTTCAACCAGTTATGGGAAGTATTTTAGAATGACAGAGACCAGTGGTATGAGTGTGTGTATGAGTGTATGTGTGTGTGTATGTATGTATGTATGTATATATATATATATATATATCCAAATAAAATCGCGAGTCTCTCTGCCTCTCACGGCGGGCTCAAGTGAGGTCGCGAACCTCTTTAAATGTCCATAATACTTTAGTCGATCAACAGAAAGTACTCGAGCCCAGATCCATAAAGCATGATTTATTCAAAACGTGGCAAACAAACGCCCGACGCGTTTCGGTGCAGCCGCACCTTGGTCGCGGCTGCACCGAAACGCGTCCTGCGTTTGTTTGCCACATGTTTTGAATAAATCACGCTTATGGATCTGGGCTCGAGTACTTTCTGTTGATCGACTAAAGTATTATGGATATATATATATATATATATATATATATATATATATTTTTTTTTTTACTGAAAAAACAAAGGTTAAAGTAATGTTATGGTTAGGTAAATATATCAGTGACAACATTAACGTTATGAACTAAAAAATAAATATATTTCACCAGTTAGTTAGCAGAGCTAACTATAACTTGTGCCCCCATGCGCTACTTATGACCTCACATATTACATCAGTCATGACATTTTCTATGAAATCACTGGTGACATCATCCAATGAGTGTGCTAGTTTGTTTTATAGTTTACATAGTGGCAGGTAACTACCATATAACTTTTCTACCCCTGTGTCTAGCAAATGGGCGTAAGTGTTTACAAAACGCATGTGCTCCTAATGCATTATAGGTGTGTAAAGGTATTGAACACGTTATAAATCTTTGTATTGAAGAGTAACTCTGTGTGTGACAGTTGACGACTTGTGTTCATTATGTTCCACACAAGTTTTTTAGTACTGTAGAAAAAGTTTACATCAGGGCAAAGATTCTTCGTACTACAAACTAAGTATGATGAGCAATCTTGCGTTATTAGACGGAATCGTCTCAGCATGACAATTTCTACTTAACATAGAGGACTGTCGCTAGGGACTAACCTATGTACGTGTACTTGTTTCGCTTCATAAGATGGACTATCTGTAAAGTTTTCACCACAGTATGAAGTCTGCAGGTAGTATTATCTATAGCACCTTCAGACCTTGGTTATTTTAAATGAATAGTGGCTCTTCGGACAAGTTTTGCATAGAGTACACTGTTCTTAATAGATACTTTTTAATACTCTGTGGTGTATTTCACATAGGAATTTTGCTGCTTGCAAATAGTGTGGTACAGGGTTAACTCTCTTCATAGAGTAAACCGTGTTAACAGTACCCAATTTTCTACTTTCCTCTGTTTCTTTTCTCAATGTAGGTACAGTGACAGTCAAAGGTTTTAATACAGGTAAAGACTGTCCGTAGTAGGGCATTAGTTATGTAACAGGGCTTCAGCATCTGGAGGAACTTTTTCCCTGAACAGTTGTATACAGATTGAAAATTATTTGCAGGACAGGTTACCGTTATATCTGGGGTTCATGGTTATTGTTAACATGGCTACCCATGAAGTGTATGGTATAGGGTCAATGTTGCATATAACACAAGCTTGCTTTACCTATGGGGGTTGTATGTATGATAGCAGTAATGATGCTTCACATTATTCTGAGGTATTTTGCACTTACTTTCATAGCTGTAATGCTATACCTGTTTAAAGAGCAGTGTGTACAAAAGAAGCTTGGATGATGTAATGTCATCAGTGTTACTTGAGAGGTCATAAATGATATAGAACATGTCATGAGTGATGTAATATGTGAGGACAAAAGCAGTGCATGGCAGAGGCGATTTATTATAGTTATCTCTACTAACTACAACTGGTGAATGTGTGCTTTTTTTTTTCTTCTTTTTTTATCACACTTAAGTATAACACTTGTTTTTATTCAATGAATTTCAGTTTTTTTTTAAACTTAGTCTTTGGCCGTGCATGTGATGGGTGGTTGGCCACAGGACTCTTTTTTTTTTTTTTTAATTAAAGGGAAGGGGTCCACGTGCCTCCCTCCCGGAGCCTTATTAGACCCTGGGGACCCCATCCCCCACAACCTATTTATTAATTTTTATTAGAGGAAGGGGAGGGGCTGCGTGGCCCCACTCCCTGATCCTCCTTAGGCCCTGGGGAACCCATCCCCCAGGGCAACTAGTAATAATAAAAGGGAGAAAGGGCCCCCCCCCCCCAAGACAATATATGCCACGGGGGCCCCATCCCCTGGTGCTGCACTATGAAAAATGGGTGCACACCTAGGGCACCCACCGTATACTTGTTGGGGGCCACCAGGGGAGCCTTGGGCCCCGCGCAGCCCCTGCCAGCTTCCTACATGTAGTGGGAGCTTGCATTCCTCCCTTCTGGAGAGAGCAGCTACTAATGCTGCTTCCTCTGGGCGGGAGCAGTATTTTGAGCTGTTTTCCGACCCGCATGACTGCGGGCAGGGAAACGGATCAAAAGCCTGTTCCCAGACAGCAGGAGCATTTTCAAAGCTCTTGCTGGCTGGGAGCAGAATTTGTGTGTTTGCTCCCACTTGGCAGGAGATTTAAAAGATGCTCCCGCCAAGCGGGAGCTAACACAGGTTTCCTTGCCGTGCAGGTGCGGGAAGGGAAACTGCTATGTCCCGGGGGTGGGCTACCTGGGACATAGCATATGAACTGGGTCCCCGGGGCCATTAATGGCTCAAGGAGGGGAGCTGTACGGCCCCCTCCACCCCCACCCCTTTTAAAAAAAAAAAAAATTCGGCCAGTGGGATGGGGTCCCCAGGGCCTCTGGAGACTTTGGGGACTTATTTGCAGATTTCGGCCCCCGGGGTGGGCTGCCCAGGGCCTTAATGTATCCCTACCCTGCCCCCTTATATTACTTCTTATTTTTATTTCAGGATAAGGGCATTAAGTCCCCGAGTCCTGTAATGGCTGCCAGCAACATTTTTCAAATGTAGCTGGCAGCCAATTGGAGCGCTCGCTCCCTTAGGGAGTCTGACTGCCTCGTGAGCAAGATGGCCAAAGTGGAAAAAAGCTTCAGAGGTCAATCTGTTTTTAAATTGGCACTCCTGCGAGGGTCTCTCTCGAGCCTCTCGCGGACCCTACTGTCCAGATATACAATTATTTTTTACCTTCATTTCTCAGTTTTATCTGTAGCTCTTATTAAAGAAGTATATGGAAAATGCTTGGGGATTTTGTGTTTTGGGACCCCCCCCCCCTGTTCCTGCCCTGCTTGATGGCTCACCCCGAAACTTTACATGCACAAGCTAATCAAAAACTTAGCACCTTTTTAGAACGTTTCGTGGAGGTTTGTCACAAGCAGGGCCAAAGTTATTAGCAACACAAAAACACTTTTCCTATGGAACAGCTGACCTAACTACAACTGCCCAGTGGCGACTGCCACTGGGAGATTATATATATACTCTGCATCAAGGTTTTCAGTACTAAAATAGTTGTACACATAGGGCAAAACAAACACTATTCCTCTGAGATAGAGATATATCTATATCTCAAAGGAATAGTGTTTTTGTTTTGCCCTATGTGTACAACTATTTTAGTACTGAAAATCTTGATGCAGAGTAGTCAAATGGGGAGTTACAGATGGGGTGAAAAAGTTCCTCCTGTTTAAACTCATAACATTTGTGTTACAAGAATGGCAAAAAACACCGAATCGACCACTGCAAACGTCAGCAAGATGTCACTGTTTGGGCTCAGGAAGAGCTGCTTAATTTGGTGTAAATTCAACTGTAGGTATTTTAAAAATAAAAACGTAAAATAGGAAACCGCTTTATCCTTAAAACCAACTTTTAAGATTAAGAAATCGTAATCTGATTTTCACTGAACTGAAATTTTCATTCCTACTGCCTTCTTCACTTTAATCAGTCATTGACCCTATTTTGTAAACAGAGTGGGGGATTTTAGACCTCAAATTGAAAAGTTGTGTCTGGGAGCATGCTCTTGATTACTGATATTTGGCCTTATCAAATCAAAGATCACTTTGGATTTTTTATTCTAAAGCATTGATGTTGGCCTGTTTCATAGAAGGCCAAATGGCATGCCCTGATTATAGCGTGCACCATGCCCCGTGTTTGCTACAAATTAATTCATGGATGCATAGCAGGAGTCATTAATGATGCCTTTTTTGAGGTCATGGGCAGTACAAGATTAAAAGAGTTTGATTTTTCTACTTCGCTGGTGTTGGACTTTGGCCATCCATCGAATCTCATAGGAAGTTCCATGGGTGCTATTGCCTTGCCACTTAACTTCCTTCAGTTCCTTAATTTTCAGCTTTCTGTAGTTAACAGACAGTTTGAGGAAAAGGGTGTGAATACAGTTTAAAACCAAACAAGGTTTAATCACATTTTCTTAATAGTTATTGTTTTTCAGACCATCCCCAAGATAACCCAGGGTTTCTGTTTGTGTTTCTTGAAACATTACTAAATATTTAATATTTTCTTGTATTCTTTGCCTAAATTTCTTACTGTGACTCTTTTGACAGATTTTGACAGACTATATGCCACTTTTCAAGAGAAGGAAAAAAATAAATGGAAAATGCTATAAAAAAGTGCATTTTGCTGATAGCGTGACTATTTGTTATCTATAATCTAAACTGTCTGCATATGGCATTTTGTGCTTAATACTTAGTTTGTAGATCTAGTTGCTCTTGAATTGTTTAAAAAAAAAAAAAAATCTGTGGCGATTTTTGTATGAAAATTAATTGTTTATATTTGTTGGACCGCATGTGCAATACTGCCAAACAGGGTTCGTCCATAAAAGAAGCATGTTCCTTCACGGTATACCTGCCATTTGAAGTGTAGAGCATTTGTGGGTTTCATGGCTGGACCATTGTATTGTCTTGAGCTTGGAGTTAAAGTTGTATTGCTACTGTTCCAGATTCATCTCTTGATTGGGAGGTTCTTGGAATCTGATACACGACGAGGCAGCATTGTTCTGGCAGTTCCTTGCTCTAATTTCATTGGTGAGCCCGTGGCTCTTCGTTTACTCTGACCTACTTTCTCTTAGCGTACAACCAGATAGGAAAAAAAATCTTGAGTGTGCTTTGTAAATGTAGCTGCAGTGGCGGAATCACGCTCTTGAGTAATATGTACAATGCAGGTGTGCAGTGGATGTCTAAAAATAGACAGACTAATGTAAGCGTTTAGAACTTCATAACATGGGTGTGGTAAGATTTTAAAATCTTAATTAAATTCTTCCAGCATTTGTTCTGTTTGATCCTTTAAGATGATTTTTAAATTTCTTTCTCAAAGTGGAATGGCCAGTTTGAGTGCAAAATGTGCTCATTCCCGGAGTCGAGCCCTAATGCACGCTAAGTGGAACTTGCCTGCTGATAATGGAGGGTTCATGCAATCTGATTGATGCTGCCTACGTATTGAGATGAAGCACATTGTAAATTTAATCTGTCTACATTTTACTGTAGTTTTGCATTGCACAGATCAACATAGTTCTGATCGAAAGTTGAATTATGTTTTCCGCATTAACTTTTTCTGTGTTTGGTTTCTGTAACACCCTTGTCAATTCATCAACCATCTCCATGCTTCAGGATTGTTCAAATTGCAGACTGCTTCATGAAATGGGTTTCTGTTTACAACTAGCAGGCACTAAGATATGATCCCGGCATTGTTTTTGTTACCTTGACTTGACTACAATCTTTTGCATGTGCAGCTTCGGACCCCTTACTGAAGAAGGTATGAGTGCTTCAGTGATCTCATTCTGGCCTATTTAGCATTAGGCCCACTCTCAAGTATTCTAAGGACCTCAAGGCAATTAATTACTACTGTAAGCTATAGAGAACCTAATCCCGTATTGTTCTGGTTTGGGACAACCTTTTCTGTAAACTATTAACCTCGAGCACCTCTAGTGATATGGCTAGGAAAACAAACAAACTGGAGAGCAGGCATGACTTTGGAATCCAACATATTATTAATATAGACAAATGTAATGGTCATGCAATAGTGCTCTAAAGAGAAGCAGATAAATTACGGTTAGAAATGTGCAGTGGAAAAGAAACCTTGCCACAAAGCCCATGCACCTATAACATTTATGTATTCTGTACTGAAGCCCCTTCAAGACCTACCTTGGGGGGGGGGTGAAGATAATTGAGTGATGTTATTTTCCCCTCTGACTGGTATTTGTGTCGGATCCATTGCTAGCCAACAACGGAAAACGTGCCGTGCAGTTACTCTTACCATACTGGTTTTACTGAAAAGTGGTAAGCTTGATTCTTGGAAAGTCACCTCTTATAATTAATTGATCAAAAGTTCTCTTGTTTTAATTAAACCACCAAAAGAATATTCTGATTAGCGTTTAAAAGTGAATACTTGCAGAGCATTTTTGTGAGGACCCTCTCGTATCAGACTTGATTGTGAAGGTGCTCGTTTACTTTGAACATGTAATACAGCAGCAAAGGAAAGTTGTCAATACTGTTTGTTCAAGATTGTTCACTTTCTTGGCACCTTTGGTAATTTTCCAGTTGTGACCATTGTTTTTTTTTTTTTTTAATAAATATGTCCACTGAGGCGGGCTACGTTTTGTCTCCTAGCACAAATGTTACTAATGATCTTCTAGTTCCTTTTGTTCTGATCGTATTACTGTTTCCATTAAGTGCATCATGTTAAGTCTTTAGAGTTGATGAACTTAATTTATTTAAAATGTGTATGGGAAATACTTTTTTGATCAGTTGCTCTTATCAGTATTTTGAAGTAGCTGGGGGATTCGTTCATTTTCACTTGCTTTTCCAACTTTTATCACAGCTCATTTTACGAAACACTCTTAACCAAGTATATAGTTTCATTCGGAGCATGCGTATGCTTGTTCTCAGAAGCAGTAAATTGGTTTAGGACTTCCAACTTCAGTCCATCAAACTTTGTTGCCTGAGCCACAAAATCTCACCCTTCCGATTGTCCAGTTCCTTTTCTCATTACCTAATGTGTAGTTATGTGATAATTTTTTTTCCTCTAGACTGGTTTGCTAAATGTGGCTTTTGTCAGGCATGTCTTTGCACTTTAACGTCATCGTTTTAATGTACCCTTAATGTGGACTACACTACTGTATGCTACAGTTTTTTTTTTTTCTCACGTGGTGGGAGGCATACGGTGTATCTGGTCTGAATGGCACATTATTAGCTCTCTAATATTAGGACACCTCCCCCTTTCTCATCAACATATGCTTAGATTCTAAATAAATGTAAATTGAGTGACCATTTTGATCCATATATTTAGAGAAATTAGCAGTTCCCTAAAGTAAGCTCCCCTTAACTTCTTTATGCCCTTTTTTAGGTCTCGCCTACGCAGCGCGCATGCGCTGCATAGGAGGGCCTTTAGCCGTCGCTCTGCTCATTTTCAAGCACTGCACTCGTGCTTGTGGCGGCATCCACCTTGCGGGAGCGAGCAGCGGCGCGCCACAAGCACGAGTGCAGTGCTTGAAAAGTGAAGACCGAGCACGCACCACTCCCGGGCTTGTTAGGTCTCGCCTAGGCTGCTTGTTCTTCTTTCCTTTCTCTTCATTGGTTGTTCTTTCTTCTCCCACTTCCAAGCTTCCTTTCTTCTTTTGTCCTTTGCCATTTTTTTTCCATTCATGGGTTCCTTCATTCCCTTTTTATCTTTCCTTCATTTCCTTCCTTTTTTCACCTTCCTTCCTTCCTTCCTTCCTTTGTTTCTCCTTCGCCCCTCTCCTATCAGGCCCCTCTGTTCCTTTACCCCTCTCGTTTCCTCTCCAGTTTTACTTCTCTCCTTGGTTCCTTTTTTCTTTCTTTCCTTTCTTCCTCGTCTTCTTCCTCATTCGTCTTTCTTTCCCTTTTCTATTTTTCTTCCTTCATTCATTTTTTTCTCCTTTCTTCCTCTTCTAGGTTGTGTTATTTAAAGATACTTAACTTCCTGAAGCAACCTCTTTATTGATTACTTTGTATTTCGTCTTTGTCTCAGAGGTACAGTTACCAATATTAGGGTGGCTGCAGTGCCAATTTCGGGACATCATTCACTAGACTTCAAGGCAGTTAGATAATCATAGCCTTTCGGGCTTAGCTCTCATAGTGTGAGTAGTGTCATACCATGTACTGCATGATCAAGAGGCCACAATCCCGAGTGAGACACCTGAACCGTAGGTGTCATAAAGAAGTAACTGGTCCTTGGGAACCATACAGATAATCCGTTCCCAATACAGCTCTTTTGCCGTTAAGTTTGTATGCTGACTAAAGCAGGATTGGGGGCTCTGGGGGGAGTTTTTAACTGACATGCCCTTTTTGTTCTGTTATATGTCAGCATTTGGGAGACATTACCTGGCCTGCTTGTGGAATTGTTGTGCATAAGAATCATCTGACAATCCAGTCTGATTTAGATAAAAGTAACACTGGGTCAGGATTAGACCGAGCCTTAGTGCAATTAGGTTTCAGAATCCTACAGGTCTCTTAGCACCGTGGCTATCTATAACCTAATACCTGTAAGATGACTGAGATGATTGAGTGCCTTCTGCGAAGAGCTGCGAGTAAGTTGCAGAGCCCAGGTGAATTTTGGAATGGGTGATAAACTGGGTAGTTGGACGTGTCTAGGAAGCTGTAAAAGGAAATTCAGTTTGTGGTGTAGCATTTATACATTGTCAATAATAATGTCTTAAAATCTTTCTTTTTCATTAGGTGGTGGAGTGCTCTCAATACAACTCATCACCACCACAGCATCCCTCAGTGCCACCTCAACATCACTCAGAGCCACTTCAATGCCACCTCAGCGTCACTCAGTGCTACCACAGCGTCACTCAGTGCCACCACAGCGTCACTCAGCGCCACCACAGCGTCACTCGGCGCCACCTCGGCATCACTCGGCGCCACCTCGGCATCACTCGGCGCCACCTCGGCATCACTCGGCGCCACCACGGCATCACTCGGCGCCACCACGGCATCACTCGGCGCCACCACGGCATCACTCGGCGCCACCACGGCATCACTCGGCGCCACCACAGCATCACTCGGCGCCACCACAGCATCACTCGGCGTGTGCCACAGTCGGGGTCTTCCGCCTCAAGCCGGTCTCCAGTCCGTCTGCCACGTCACCGCCAGTCCCCATCCACCTCTGGGGGGGCCCGAAATCTCTGCGGACCAGATGCAAGGGCCTCCACACAGCCCCGTCACCACTTGGTGGACTCCGCTGGCGGGCGGGGAGAATCAAGAGTGTCCCAACCCTGGCCTCCGCCCACTGTGCCAACGAGGTTTATGGTGAGGATACCCCAGCCTGTCTTCTGGTGCTTATACCGGTGCTGTATGCAGGAGTGGGCCCAAGGATAGTCGGGTAGTTGTCTAATCGTGCCCCAACTCAACTCTGCAGGTAGGGGTGGTGGTCTCCATGTGGCAGCTGCGGCCAAACTCCGCTGGAACGGGCGGGGCCCAAATGCCCCTCCTCGCCGCTCGTGTGTTTTTCCCCCAGGGCTCGGGCCGCTCCTTCCCCCACAGCTCTCCGACTTTGCGTGTCTCTCAGGGGAAAGGGACGCTGGGACGGATGATTGCGGCCTAGACGGGCCTCCAACCCGCACCCCGTGGGGGGGCTGCCACAGCCTGTCGGCAGCAGGTCAGGCGGACGGACGCCGGGACACTCCGCTGCCGCTCTCAGGCACCCAGCAGCCCTCCTATCATGCCAGCCCCAACCAGGACGCTGTCCGTACCTCAGCTGCGTGATCTGCAGCTTGGGCTGCGCTGTCGATCCCGGCAATGCCCCGATGCTTCACTCGGAGGGGGCAGGGGACGTGGGCTGCCGCTGTTCGGCCGTTCCGGTATCTTCCCCCGGTCTATCTTGGGCGGGCAGTCGTCCAGCAGACTGCGTCTACTCCGGGCTTTCCAGCAAGGCTCCGGCAGCCGCCATCTTGGTGTCTCCGCCTGTAATGGGCCGTACTGCCCGAAGCGCCACGTCTCTTCTTCACAGACACTCAGCTGGCTCCCTCGAGCCACCAGGAGGGGAAAGGTCTTCCTCGGGGTGGGGGGGCCAGATAAGAGACGATTCGGTCACGAGACGCTGCAGGATCGTGCACGTGTTCAGGGCTCTGGCGGGAGCTCTCGCTCAGTGCGACTTACTCGGCCATGAGCTCATATGCAAATCAGTCTTGACCCTGCTCCCCCTGGGAACAGTCCAGCCTGAACTGCCAGGCTAGGTCCTCCGTGGACTGGAAACAAGAATCCTGGGACTGTTTTCTGGGTATCGCCCTCATCAGCCAGGCTAGCTTGAATCCAGTGCCACAGCGAGCAAGAGACCCACGTCTAGGCATACCCTTGGCCACTCGGAGCGAACATAGCAAACACAACAAGTTTATTGACTGAGTGCTGAAACTTTTCAACCACTCACCATCCCCCCCCGTAAAGAGAACTGGGTTAAATCCATCCTTTTGCTCACCATGACACCCCAGTTTGGACCCAGCCATATGTGACAATCCCTCACACAGGGTGTAATTTCATTGGGAAGTCAAAGGGCTTAATAAGAGTTAAATACACGAACAGGGTGGATATTTGGTTGAGTGACTCTTGGTCCTCCATGTGTGATGACTATTCCTTCATCATACATAAACTATTTGGCAGGTGGGTTTGATTCTACTGCCCACCATAACGCTGTTGATGAGGATGATATTGCTCACTCTTTCCACTCTGGCTGTTTAAAGTGTTGGCCACTATTGATCTTTGGAAAGGGCACCTAGAGCTTGTAGCTCAACAGCTGAGCTTTTCTAGTAGATGACCACATGGGACAATGCACAAGCCAGCCCAGCCGAGTTTTGATTCATTTCTTGTAGTTCGTATTTTGTCACGTAAACACCATTTTATTGGTACCTGAACCCGAAAGATTAGCGTTAATCACATTCCTTTTTTTATTATTTTTTTCCCTGCTCCAGCATAAAGTTATTGAGCAATGATGGCTTATAGATACCTACTTGTGTGTGCTAATGTCCGGAGTTGATTGTGTTTCCGTTCAGAGGAAACACAACTTGGCGTTTCGGACTGTACCAGGACTTCATATTGAAGCAAGACCAAGGATGATTTGTATAAGCTTGGTCGCATGCAAGGTCACCAGGAGCGTCTGTGGCTTGCTAGGCAGCCTGTGACAGCCTCTGGGATGTTTAGTTTTCTCTTTGGTTCCCCTGGTCTGTCTTTGCGCATGGTGTCTCTGCTGATATATTCTGAAGCGGCATGCTCCATTGCCAGCTCAATTTCTGGTCTCGGCAGTCGCTGATTTCAGTATGGCGCCCGTTCTATTGGAGCAGCGCGTCCTTGTTCTTCCACCTGACCTGTTCCAGGTCTGCAGGCGTGCGGTGAGCCTACCTTTGTGTTGGGCAAGAGCGTGTTGCAAGACCTGGGTGTTGCCATGGTACCCTGCCTGCTTCTTTCAGGAATTGTTTTGCTGGGTGGGTTGCGGTGCTTGGTGTTCTCGGCTAGATGGCCGGTGGATTGCTTCTTTGGGATGACCGTCACTATGGCCCTGTGGTGTATGTCTGGGACTCTTATTTGGGGGTTATGGGGAGGGGGGCATGTGCTGGAGCTACTGCAGTTAATGTTTGCCATAGCTGTGGATTTTACTTTGCAACTGGCGTTGGTATAGTTCCTGAGGCTTCATGTTCGGCTGTTCCTAGTTTCCGTCTGTGGATGTGGTATTCAGGGACAGATACTTTCAGGGCTTGTAGGTGACTTTTTTTTACTGGCCCATGTTTCAGTCACTTGGTCTTTTTTGTTTTTTGATTCCTGGGCTGTGGATGGTGGTGAGTGCCTGGATCTCTGCCCAATCATATAACCTTAGTTGTCTCTTTGGGCTGGTTCAATAGAACCCCTGGCTGGGCTGATTTTGCAGACAACTTTCCCGGGGGGGGGAACGACTTGCTTCCAGTGGTTCCATTCAGCTTTACATGGTGCTTTGTCCTGCTTTTTCTGGTCCGATTGGCGATGAGTGTGTTCACCCTGTTGTGGTCCTCAGGGGGGTCATTCAGTTCTCCCGCTTGTTTTCACCCAGTTGGTGTATCCAGCTATTCTGCCTCTCTTACGGTATGACCGTTTCCTGCCCTTCATCGGTCTTGCGAAGATCTGCTTCCTGGTCTGGGTTCTTTCGTCTCACCTGCAGTGCCTCTGTTTCACTGTCCAGGGCCTCCGCTTCCTGTTCCTGCCCTTTGCGGTGGTGTCCGCCCCCAGGGTGTTCTGCATGCCGTTGGTGGGTGTTTTACATTCTGTGGGGTTGGCTCTTCCCTTCTCCAGACGGTTGGCTGGCCGACCACCTCTTGTTCTTTTTTTTTTCCTTGCCCAGTTGGTGGTTCTCGGTGCCCCAGGCTGTTGATGGTGTACTGCTTCCTGCTCTGCTGGGTGTAAGTCCTTCGTCCTGCTGTACCTGGTTCTCCTCTTCATCGGGGCCCGCTTAGAGTTAGACTTGGGATGGTCTTTGGGTCGGTGGCACGTTGTGTTTGTCTCCGCTCCCTTTGGTGTCCTCTCCTTCTGCTTGGACGTGGCTGCCCTGTTTGGGGGTGATGTTCTCTATGGCCTTGCGGGGGGGGGGGAGATGCACCTGTCTCCCCTTGTTCACCATTCCCTACAGTTTTGTTTCTTGTTGTCTCAAGTGTGCAGGACTCTGGTCCGTTGTCTCTTCCTTCCTGGGGCAATGGTGCCGGGCGGAGGCGGTTTCTTGGCGCTTGGTTTAATGCTGGCGGCTGTTCCACGCACATGGTTTGTGTCTGCCTGCTTGTCCGCTCCTTGGGCGGGGCAGTTGTTCCCCTCTCTGCTTCTTTCCTGGTAGTTTTGCCTCTGGGCCTTTTCCCTCTCTTGGCTAACAGCCATCTATCTTCCGGAGTGTTTGTATGGGCCATCTCCTGCCCTGTGGTGGTGTTTTCATTCCTCTGCTGAGGTGTGGCTGGCGGTCCCTGGTGGCCTCTCTGTCCTTTCGTTGTTGCAGTCTCCCTTGCCTGGGTTGGTTCGCACTGAGGGAATGCCCTACCCCTTTTTTTGTTGTCTGGTTCCCCCCTCGAGTACTTCAGCTGTGGTTCCTCTTGCGATTCCCTGACCCTGGGGCATCTTTTTTAGTCCCCTCCTCCCCCCCCCCACCCTCCTTCTGTCTTTCCCTGGTTGTGTGGGATTTAGGTCCATGCGGTGGTTTGGTTGCTTGTGCTGGTTTCGGTCGGGTGTCCTGGGTACCCTTGTCGGGCCCCATTTAGGTTTGCCTTCCTCTCTGTGGCTGCCGCTTCTTCCACTGGGTTTGCTTCGCTGATAGAGGCTTGCGATTTGTCTCTTGTGAGACAGTCCGACTTGGGCCATGGATGTTCTGTGACTGTTGCTGCACTGCTCCAGTGTACGTGACTGGTCTGCCCCTGAAGCTTGTTGTCATCTTTGGCGATCTTTTTCAGACTGGTGTCAGGCTGGGGGTTGGCCTCTTCCTCTTAGTTCCTCCAGCTGTGTTGATCTTCCTTCGGCTGGTTTTGGCAGTGGCTGCACTTCTGGTTTGTCATGGGGCTGGTGTTTTGTTTATACTCCTCTGACATCTCGCTTGCTGCGGGGTGGTTTTCCTCGGCGTCCTGTTGTTCCTTTTCCGTTGTAGCTTTGGGGATTGCCTTTGGTCTGCTGGTCTTACGGGATGCTCTGTTTTGAGCCTTTTGGGGAGGGCCACCTTCAGGCTTCTTTCGGCCGCGGTTGTTGTGGTGGCCTTTATTTTCTGGGAGCCGGTTGGGACATTGTTTGTCCACTGTTCCAATTTTTCCAGATAGTGAGATGCCTCGTCTGGCTTTTCTCCCTGGTGGTGGTGTCCTCTTTTTCCTTTGGTCACTGGTTTCTGGCTCCTGTATCTGCTCCATGGTTTTGTTCCCTGGGTGGGTTTGTGCTCTTTCTATGTCTTTGCGACACGCGGCTGTGTTTTGGGTGTCAGGGGCGTGTTGGTCGCCCTGGGTCTGGTGATTGGGGGGGGGGCTCTGTGCCTTCTCTCCCTTCCTTGTGTCGTTGGTTGTGTTGGCCTTCTCCTTTTCCTCTGCCTTGGCTGGCCTGTGTACCCCGGTGTCTTTTCCTGGGTATTCACCAGGGGTGTTGCTGCTGCTTGGGCGCTGCCGCTCTAGGTTGTGTCCCATTCCTGTGTGCATCTGGGTGGTCCTGTGTGCATCTGGGTGGTGCTGTGCCCTCGGATTATGATGCTGCTGTTTGAGTTCTGTGGGTCCTGCTGCAGTGTTGTCTTGGGGTCATTGTTTGATGTCCCTGGTTTTGCTTTTTTCTTGGTGCATGTTGGTCGAAATCAGTTTCTTGGCTTGCGTATGTACTCGTACGTAAGGACTGTGGAGGAAGATGGACAAGGAGGTAATGCCTGGTTACTTACCAGTAATATTCATTACTCAGTCTGTCGTCCTCGTCACCTGTCTTCCCCCCCCCACACACACACGCCTCTCCCTGTTCAATTGATTTTGTTCTATGCTTTATTTTAGGAAGTCCTTCCCAGTAAGTGATGTATTTTTACCCTTTGGTATGGTGGCCATTTTGGATATGGTAAGGAAAATCAAGTTTGGTGATTAGGTTCTGCATGAATGGAGATAAACTCATACGTAAGGACTGTGATGAAGAAGACATGGACTCGTAGTAGTGAATATTACTGGCAAGTAACCAGGCATTCCACCCATGACTGATTTTTTGTTTGTCTGATTTGAGATGTCTTGCATGCCACAGGTATGTGCAAATGCGGGTCCCAGGCTTACTGTAGCATAGAACTCAAGCTGCATCTCACTTTTGAGGCCCAGCAAGGCTGAAATGGGTCTGGTGTTTCTTGTTTTCCACATTTAGCCAAGGCTACATTCAATGAATCTCTTTGGAGTATGTGTATCCATTATAGGGAATCTAGAAATGATACTGCCTTGATTGCAGCACACTGTTTTGTCATGTCCATAACATTGACAGTAAACTAAAGCCCAGCACAAGGGTGAGGGGTGGGAAGGAAGCATTCAAATGTTATAAATAACTGCTAGCTGATCCCTATGGAATTAAATTGTATTTCCTGGAGCAGTAATGTATGTAATCTAGAGTATTAAGAAAACAAAGTTTAGAGGCAGGATGCATATTAGAGGACAGTAAGGGCCCACACACAAGTGAAGTGGTTAAGAATTGGACTAGATCTCAAACTGAATGTGGAAAAGCAGCACAGGGCTAATAAGTAAGGCCTCTGTTTTTGTTAAGCCCATTAATCTGTAACAAAGCTTATTCCAACTATCTTAAGTGTATTACCCAAATGCACAAATAAAAGGTGCATAAATGTTCTAAATAAGAGAACAGCCTAGTGGAAGTTCTCTAATACATGTATTCTAAGGAAACGGAGATTAAAGTATAAGTAGAAATTCAATGGCTGTTCAAAAATGAAATTCAGTTAATTTTAACGTGCAATGTTAATTTAAAAAAAAAAAGGGGGGGGCGGTGCAAAGCCCCCTGACCTTCTCCCTTTATGCTCAGTCTAAAATTGTGTGCCTTTACTCCAATTCACCAGTCTTTTGCAGTGCGATTGATCTGGGAGCTTTGTCAAAGCTTCAGGCTCACATTGGAAGATGTCAAATGTCAATAACCAGGACATTATTAGTTAGCAGTAGTAGTATGGGCCAGACTACCATGTGAAAGAAAATCAGTGGCTTTATGCCTGCTTGAAGTCTAATACATGTTTATTAAGGCAAAAATAAGCAATCGCAAAGATAGCGATTCACCTCTCAGAGATTCAGCATGTAGTGCTGACCCTTCCAACAGTTCACGACTTTTCATGCATTTTCATTCCAAAAAAGAGGGTGGCTTATTAAGTGCACGGTAGTCGTACTCCCCCACCCACTACGTGCACGGTAGTCCTACACCCCACCCAAAGTATGATGATTCAGGATGAGGAAAAGGTCAGCCTGACTGACACTCAGTAGTCGGTAGCCAGGCGCTTTACATGCGTTTAAAGCGCAGGCCCATGACAGCTGGGCTGAAGATTTCACAGCCCTGAGGGCAGTGACATCATTAGCCTGGCAAAGCCCTGCGAGAATCCTTCTCCTCATGATGAGGGGATGTGGGGCATCACCGATTGTCAGCCATGGGTGAATCGGGTTTAAGCCCTGAAGTGCCATGGGCTGGCTGGCTTAGAGTGATGCTTTGCATCACCCTTCTTTAATTCATCACCGAGCAGGGTGGGATTAGCAAGTCTTGCTGATCCCACCTCACTCTGTGATGAATTAGGGATGGTTCTCCTCTCATTGGCTAACCATTTGCGAAGTTGGCTAATGAGAGGAGGCGGCAGGATCTTCCGTTTCCTCATAAGCTGTTGTGCTTGTCCCATCATCACTGCTGCGACCTGTTAACTGATTTATTGAATGTTTGGGTGTGTGTATCTGTATTTGCATGTGTGTGCTTTGAATGGGCGAGTGTGTGCATTGTGCTTGTGAATGGATTGGTGGGAGTGGGCTTTTATGAATGGATGAGTGCAGGTATGTGCGAATGTTTCTGCTTGTGAATGGATGTGAGTATGCGCAAGTGTGTGCGTGTGAATCGAGAGGTGTGGCTGTGCTTGTGAATGGATGAGTGTGTACGCTTGTGGATAGGTGAAAGTGAGTGTGTGCCCCTCACTACAACTTCGTTACCAGCTGTCACTGCCAAAGGCATCCACTGAAAAGATGCACCTTAAAGTGAAACTGACAGAGGGAGATTCAGCAGTTCTGGGGTTCTTGCACGAGAATAATGACTAGGATCTTGAAAAGATACAGATAATATAAATTTCTCCGACGTTGGGCTTGTCATTTGAGAATCCTCGCTTAGTGTTGATATGAAAAGGAGTCTGAATGTTTCAGAAGCGCGAGGACACTGTAGACCCAAATATATATAGGCGTACGAAATAGCTGCATTTAAATAACCAGACGTTTAAAAAAGAAAAGTAATTTAAAGGAACATACATTTATTAAAGACAAAAGTTCACAATTTCTCCCTTTTTGTAACTCTAGGTACACGATAAAGGACATTCGTGGTTTTCATACTGTTTATTCCACTAGCACATTCTCCTTCGTGATGCCTCCTAAAATCCCAATTGCAAGAGCTTATTTTACTCGGGTAGTCTTCAACGATTGGTAGTGGATAAGCAGGGGCTGTGCCTTTTTTTTTTTTATTGGCCCTGAAACAAGTAATATAGTAATTGCGTAATTGTATGATAGTATATAGTTGCCGAACAAATGAGCATTGCAAGTATTATCTCTAAAATTTTCATTCTCCAACCCTATATGCTCCAAAGATGCCATTCAGCCAGGACCAAATTCTTCCTGTATTTAGGCTGTTATGTATTTTACTCATTTCTTTAATCCTATCTTTAATGGTGTTTCAGTTTGTGAATACTGAGAAAAGTGTTGGGAATATATGTGCATTAGTCTGAACCTACTATGGCACAAACACCACCCTTTTGCAGGTAAGGCCACATCCAAAGCTATTTGATTTTGTCATTGCCAATTTGTTGAGCCTCCAGTGTAGTCAGAGACTAGTCCCAATGTGAAAGCTGAAGCATTTGCTACTTGTACTACTTGAGCACTTATCATAACATCCCGGATTGTCTGTACAACCAAATACATGGGGAAAGAATATAAAAGCTTTTTGTTTCAGAAATGGTGCACCACTGTTTTTCTCACAGAGGAAATTCATTAGAAGTGAGATAAAAAGCAGGGATCAGTTGGGAAATGTTGCAGGTGCCAGTTTGTCTCTAGGTAGCCAGGGGTACATTTCTTTACCAGATGCAAAATACCTGTTGTATTCGCATCCAGATTATAGCGGGTGTAAATTACTCCAGTGGCAAGTCTAAAGTTTTATATGGGGGACATGGTCGGGAATCACAACCAGAACAATGTTGCACTCACTATGGCCCACAAAGATGCTGCCTTTGCCTATGTTGTAAAGCATTTCCTGAACAGAGTAAACAATGTGATTGGCTGGGGCCATGTTGCTTTCATCAGTATAGTGGAGACCAGGATGTTCTATGAGGTGTTCCTGTGGGAATGAAATGGACTCCTCTATGCAGTGCCCATGGAAATGGAGGTCTAAACAAGTTGCCTCTTTCCTAAGAGGCAGAGGAATTATCGAAAGACCCCCTTCAGTCAGTGGGCAGGTGAGTGCAATTCCAGCAAGATAAGATTCAAAACTTGTTGATCACTTTCCAACAGGTGTAGATTCTGTATAAAATGGAGGATTCTGGGGTGGGCAACAGGCACTGTGAAGTTCTTCACATGAATACCATTCTCCATTTCGATTACGTACAGCACACCGATCCAATGCTGGAGACTTGCACGAAAGATAGATGTCCAGGCCAACTGAGTGAAAAGATAGTCTGTAACGACCTCTGTCAGAGGAGACTCTGACAGAGGTCGTAGCGATGAGGAGGAGCAACTGTATCTTGTGGGTGAACATAGCATTCAACAAGCTCTTTGCTTGAAATTGGTACAGGTTGGTGTATGCCCAGGACCATGAGGTGTGGGAGAGAATGAATGCACAGCTGGGGCAACCTGGTGGTCTTTAGAAGATGCAGGCGCATGCTTGCAGTAACTGTATGGATGCAGGCAGGGCGGGTATGCAGGTAGAACCGAGTCACAAGAAAAAGGGTGAAACAAAGTGAAAAATGAAGACAAGGGGGCAGGGTAGAAACACCCTGACCCCCTAGGCCTGCTCAGGGGGTCCCACAAGGACCCCCAGGCCCAAAAAAAGCATTTTGTTTAAAAACAAAAAATCGGCCGAATTCGCGCTGGGGTCGCGAATCCGGCCGAGAAAATAAAAAATAAATTTTAAAAAAACGAAGCGCGGACTCCTGCGCTTCGTTATTGTTAAGCCCCAGGGTGGGCCAGGTCCCGGGGGCATGCCCAAATTATATTGCGGGGGGCCCCCGCAGCCCTGGGGACCGCCACCTCCCCGGGGCTTTATTGATTTGCGGGGGGGCACGCAGCCCCCCCCCCGCAGCCCCGGGGACCACCACCTCCCTGGGGCTTTGCCAATTAAACGCGGGAGGCACGCGGCCCCCCGGGGACCGCCACCTCCCCGGGGCACCCAAATATTCAAATTTGGGGGTCCATAACGGACGCCCGGCCCTGGGGGCCACCACCTCCCCGGGGCTTTGCAAACATGGGGAGGGGGGGCCGCGCGGCCCCCCTCCTGGAGCCCTTGATGGCCCTGGGGACCGCCACCCCCCAGGGCCGGCTCCTGCAATGTCCCGGGGTGCCCACCCCGGGACATTGCCGTTTGCTATGGCATAGCAAACTCCTGCTTTGCTTCATTGAAGCGAGAGCAGGGAAACCTGCTCTCGCTTCAATGAAGCAAAGCAGAATTGCTTTTGAGCAAGGGGAGCTGCAAGTTGGCAGCTCCCCTTGCTCAAAAGCAACGCCGGCTCCCGCAGGAGGCGGGGAGCCGGCAGGGACCGTGGGGGCATTGGGGCTCCCCCCACGGTCCCCAACGGAGAGGCCAGGCCCCGGGAGATGGGGACCCGGGGCCAGAAGTGGCCCGGGAGGGGGGCCACGCGGCCCGCCTCCCCTATAATTAAATAAAAAAATTTAAAAAACACAAAGGCCGGCCCCAGGGGATGGGGTCCCCAGGGCCATAATTGGCCTGAGGGGGGCCACGCGGCCCCCCTCCCAAAAAATAAATAAAATAAAAAGGCTGGCCAGGCAGACAAAACAAAAAAAAAAAGGAACCGGCAACTCGCCGGAGTCCCCGCCCCCTCCCTGCAGCACTCTGCAAACGCGCCCCCTGGCGCGTTCTAAGTTGGGGGATTAAGTCCCCTTGAATACTGAGGGTCCCTGGGGGCCAAATAGCCCACCAGGTACCTCCAGTAAGCGCCACAGAGCTGCGTTGCAGAGAGGTGTTCCGAGGCCACGCCCCTTTTTACACCAGGCTGCAAACGTGGCTTCTGGTGCACTGCTGGTGGGGCGATGAGGTCCTCTTGTGTCCGGAGGACCTCAGGACACAAGTGGACTTCATCCTCCGAGCAGCAGTGCGCCAGAAGCCGCGTTTGCAGCGTGGTGTAAAAAGGGGCGTGGCCTCGGAACACCTCTCCAACGCAGCCCTGTGGCGCTTACTGGAGGTACCTGGTGGGCTAGTTGGCCCCAGGGACCCTCAGGATTCAAGGGGACTTAATGCCTTAACTTACAGTGAGCCAGGGGGCTCGTTTGCACACTGGTGCAGGGAGGGGGCGGGGCCTGATATAACAAGTTAGCAATCTTGCTGTGTGGGACTTACTGGAGGTAATAAAAGGGGTAGTTGGCCCCCAAGGTTGACGTTGGGGGCTAACTACCCCTCCTGTTACCTCCAGTAAATCCCACACAGTGGGATTGCTAAAAGGTGTTTGGAGGCCACGCTCACCTTTCTCCACCACTCTGAAAACGAGACGGCTATGTTATAGTTAGAAATTAGCATTTAAAAAACCTTTGAAATTCTCTGAAAAACCATAGGTTTCAGGGACGTTCTAGTTAGAAATTAGCATTTAAAAAACCTTTGAAATTCACTGGAAAAACCATAGGTTTCAGGGACGTTCTAGTTAGAAATTAGCATTTAAAAAACCTTAGAAATTCACTGGAAAAACCATAGGTTTCAGGGACGTTCTAGTTAGTTGGACATTTCACTCGTACAAAACCAGAGAAATTCGGCCGTTATAGTTAGTTGAGCTAACTATAACTCGCGCCCCCGCAATGCACTGCTGATGACGTCACATATTACATCATTCATGACATGGTCAGTGACATCACTGATGACATCATCCACGTGAAAATCTGATGCACCTCCTCACACCCTAATATAACCTTTGATACACCCACTGTAAAATACAGACTACCATTTTCGAAACCATAGACACACCAATACCAGTTACTACATACGCACTCACTGATTCCTAGGTCTACACACACATCCACTCATTCACCCATACAATCACTCATACATGCAGTCACTCGTCAATACAACACTATCATATGCACTCATACACCTATACAGACACTCACACACCACCACTCATCCAGAGTTACTCACACACCTAGTCAGTCATGCAAAGAATCAATCACACTTCCATTTACTCACCTATACAGTTATACACACACCACATCACTTATTCATACAGATACTAAGGCATACTTACTCTCTTATACAATCACTGATACAAGTACACACTCATCCATACAGCCACTCTCACAATCACTGACTCTCACGTATAGTCATTTATATACTCCAACTCTCACATACACTGCCTTTTACATATGTAGTTACTTGGACATGTACCACTGAGACATCCATTCACTCACCAACACACCCATACACACACTCACCCACCCATACAGCTGTTATGTTAATTTTAATTTGTAAGGCGCAACAGCTACCCCAAAAAGGGTTTCCCGGCGCCAACTAAAAAAAAAAAAAAAAAGACCAAAAGGAAGGGAACAATTACTGATTAAACAGCCAAATTTTTAGGCTTTTATGGAAATTCACATATGCAGTTTCATTGCGAAGCGGCGCAGAGAGAGTTCCACAAAGTGGGGCCTAAGTAGGCAAAGGATCGACCGCCCATACGTGCCAGTCTATATCTGGTTACAGAGAACTTCGCCTGAGTGGCAGAGCGGAGCGCACGTGAGGGCAAGTAGGGGTGAACCAGAGCCTGCAGGTATTGAGGGGCCACTCCAGATTTGATTTTAAACATGTATGTTTCCACATGCACTCTTGAACCCATACACCCAGTGAATCAACCACTCACACATCTATGCACAGTCACACACCACCCACCCACACACACTCGGGCAACCAATACAAATACTCAGGCAACCAATCAATAGCCCATATACACACACTCCTGTAGCTACTGACCAACCCATGCAGCAGCTTACACAACAGACAGATGCAGACATTCACACAGTTTAGTCACTAACCCATGCATTCAGTAAGACACATTTAATCACTCACTTATACAGTCAGTCATGCACCTACTAAATCCTCCATCCAGACAGTTATACACCCACTCATTCTTCAATACACCTTGGCATATATATAAAACATATTTAAACTTTATAGAAACAGTCACTGGATGATGTCATCAGTGATGTCATTTGAGATGTCATCAGTGATGTCATCAGTGATGTCACTGACCATGTCATGAATGATGTAATATGTGACGTCATCAGCAGTGCATTGCGGGGGCGCGAGTTATAGTTAGCTGAACTAACTATAACGGCGGAATTTCTCTGGTTTTGTATGAGTGAAATGTCCAACTAACTATAACGTCCCTGAAACCTATGGTTTTTTTCAGTGAATATATATATATATATATATATATATATATATATATATATATATATATAATATTGTGAGCAATCGATAATGAAACACTCAAAATCAAATAATGCATGGGATAAAACACAAGCAGATAATAAACACTTACAAGTCAGATAATAATTAAACATTCACAAGTGAAATGCAAGGGAGCAAAACCTAAGCAGATAATAATAATAATAGACGTCTATTGGAAGAAACAAGTGCTGTCAAATGGAAGTAATCCAATTAAAGAAGTTAACACTATCAAATGAAAGACTCTGATATAAAGAGCATGTATACACAGCATGGAAGCATATAAAATATACACACATGATCCATCCGATTATGCTAATAAACAAGAACCAATGAATAAAATACGTCACAGGCTGATCATTCCGCACACAAACATGTAGAAATAACTCTATACATACATCTCAATATTATTGAAAAGAGAAAATACCTAACCGGCTGCAATATCTTCATCTTAGCCCACACAAGCCTGGTAGATCCCAAATTAGTCCTGGCGTCAAGAGACTTCTCAAGCTGGGACATGCAGCACTGAGCAGACACGTCCCTCTCTCAGCTGAGAACCTGATTTCTGAGCCAAGAAACCCTAGTTTTATAATCTTCTCAATGCTTGAGAAGACACCTTCTACAGCAAGGAAACTTACTAGTGCTGGCCAAGCTCCTGAAAGCATTCCAAGGCAAAGGATTTCTCATGCATTCTCCTCAACATGTTTCAGCCCCTTATCCTAGTGAAGCTTGTGAAAGTAGAAAATCACTCCAAAAGTAGGAAAACCATCTTGAACGCAAATAACTGAGAGTAACGCGTGTGTGTGTGTGTGTGCGCGCGCGCAGAACTCAAGCCAGACAGTCGGCATTCAAGATGAAGTTTAGGGCACGTTAAAGCCCATATGTAAAAATCCATTTCACAATGTACAACATAATGCACATTTGCGCACCACTGCCTACAGCACTATACTCCGAGACAGAGAAGTACATTCCACACATTTCTCTCTCTCATGCTTTCAGACGCACATACCACACATTCTGCCTCAGGCAAGGCTGCCTTAAAACACTCCTACTCTGAAGCTATAATGAGACACAAAAAATGAAATCACAAGTTAAAATGCATTTGCACAGAAAATTGTCGTACATTCAAGAGAGTAAATTAAACCGCATGTAGTCAATTAAAACAATGGTAGTCAAAGGTCATCACGTGGTCCTAATACATATGAGTGCATATAGCACTACAGTTGATTAGCAGAATTTGGCAGGACCCCTTCCACTGCAGCTGCAGAGTGGACTTTAGTTGATGCAATTTTGTGAACACCCAGCACCTAGGTTCCAGCTCTTGCAAATTTCAGTTGGACACTCTGGCAGGGGGTCTTGGATCCAAGAATGGAAACAAGTCTGGGAATCCATTATCTGTGGTACTCTAGGACCACATTATTCAGTTGCAAATTGAAAGAGGTGGGCAGCTCTAGTGGTTTAGAGGGGAGCATCATCGGCCTGCCGAGCACTAGCTCAAGTGTGCTTGGCTTTCTTTTCTGAGATAGAATGGTTTGATGGAACCATAGTGCCACAGGCAGAATGTCAGGCGATCTCGGTTTGATTTTTGAGCATGTTAGATATATTGTTATTACGTGTAGTGTTGCTATGCACAACGTTTCTTGTGGACTCTTGAATGAGAGACTCAACGAAAATGCTATTTAATTCGTATGGCTTTTGCAAATTTCCTGAGCTACTGAGGAATTTGAGCGATTAACATGATCACTGAAAAAGCGGAGAGGCATCTTGAAACGGGGAACACTATCTCAGTAACTTTTTGGCTACCGTCACAGCATTGCTCAGGAGGGTAAGCCTTGACCCACAGTGAAAACATGCACACAATTAAAAGAACACAGAAAAATGAGCAACACGTGCACACCAGAATGAAGTTCATTTGCAAGTAGACAAAGGGGTTCCAAGGAGGTAGGTAAGCAGCAGGGGCAGTCTTAATCACTTTCCCAGTATTTTGAGCTTGGCAGGTGACACAGGAGTGGCAACAGTTCTGAGCAGAAGAATGGCAATGCCCGTCAGTCACTGGGGCACAAATCATAACACCCCGTCCAATGTATAGTTCTGTGATACAAATGCGCTTGGTTGGGGAGTAACAATTTGTGCTCTCTTGCTCTGCCATTTTCTCAATTTATGCAGAATCAGTCATGTCTGCCAATGTTGTCTGATGTGATCATTCCAAGAACTGTGAAAGCGTCAAGTCATTCAGACAATGACCTGGATATAACACCTGTTGTGACATCAGTCTGGGACAAGTGCCTAGTTATCACAATGTCAAGGTCAAATAAGAACAAACGCAAATATATAGCCAAAATAGTGTAGTCTGAATTGACGTCCATTTACCCTACATGTTCATAAGGATATGTCTGGGATGCACTCCTAGATGCACAGTTTGTCGGACCTTTCTAAAATTGTCAGTTTGGAAAATCTCCAATAAGATTTAATATATAAGGATTGCCCCATGACCACTTGTCAGGAGAGGTACTTCGTCCATGTAATCGCACAAGATACTGCCGGAGACTGTCTTTACAGGTGCCAGTGCACCAAGAAGATGATGCATCTCCTTGATCCAGATAATGATCTGAGTGCAGGAGAAAGGATGCTGCCACAGCATGTTTTCTTTTCGCAGGGTACACTGCCTTCATGCCTTATAGATAACCACAGCTTTTGCTGTCAACAAGTTATGCAGTGCCTTGCTTCTCCCTAAGAAAGTCTAGATTGCAAGTTATACTTTCCACGCTCTCCTAGTGTACCTCATAGAAGTGGGTTTTAATATGTTAGTTAAAATGTCATTTAAAACCTATGTTGAGAATGTTGATTTTATTCTTGTTGTTCGCAACATGCCTATTTGCTGTTTTTATGATATTCTGTGTGGTTATTTTAGACGTGCTGACAAAGGTTTGTGTTACAATAAAGGCTTTTAGTTAAGTGTCTATTCTTCTTAGGTGTGTGTGTGTGTGTGTGTGTGTGTGTGTGTGTGTGTGTGTGTGTGTGTGTGTACACACTTCATCGGAGGTACCTTGGTGTACAGCACATTTTCTAACTGCCATCTTCAGTGGGAGCATAGGAGTATTTAACAAAATCTGCACATAAATCCCCCTTTTTTTTTTTTTTTTACCAAAACTTTTTTTATTGAATTTTGAGATCACTGCATAAATTCACATCCAGCTGGTATCGCATTAATACAACAATCTTGTTTCGGATGCAGCTATGGAAGTTCCAGCACAGATATCATTACAGTTGCTCATGTCAAGATCTTGTGAGCCCTCTAACCCATTCTTCCTTCCTGGTGGTCAAGATGCCCGTTGTGGTCCCCATGAGCAGCTATACTATGTTGGATCCTATACTGTAACAGTCACATGCATCTCGTTCCACATTGAGCACTCATTCCCCGATGCACTTTTGCAAGAGTTTTTCCCCTACGCTGCTCAGTGCAAAAGTTAAGTGCCCACCACTGGAACAGTTTGAGGGCTTTCAACCAGGGTGGATAGGATATCCAGGGGTCCCCTTCATCAAATATTGTAAAAACGGGTTCCAGATTGATTTAAGAATTGCTCCCCATTTCCAACATATTGCAAGTCAACTTTTCCTTGGCCAGCTATTCCAAAGTCTTGCCCACCGACGGGGCGATATCTGGAGGCTCCTTCTCCAGCATGCTGCCACAGTAGTTTTTGCTGCTTCTAAGCAGTTCAATATCAAAATGTTGACCGCCCCCCTTGGATTGGAAGTGTATGACCCGATTAGTTTGTCAAGTGCTGGCTACACTCCACTCCCACTCCCCTGAAGAAATCTTCACGTCGTGTGGAGTCCAGGCCAGCTCTCTTCCCACTTCAGGCAAAGAGTAGGCAGTTCTCGGAGACGGCACCATTTTCTGTGAAAGAAAATCCCTGTCTAAAAACGTACTTGAAGTCTAAAACATGTTCAGCAAATCAAAAATAAGTACTTGTAGAGCAAATGCTTTACCTCCCTGAGAGACAGAATATGTAATGCTGATCATTGCCCCCCCCAGTTCTGCTGACCCGTCCTCCAATTCACTACTTGAGTAAGCATTTTTGACTCCTAAGCAGCAATGGAATATGTACACATGACAGAAACTGAAACCGTGGGAGTTTCAGCAGGTGCAGGTTTTTCTGATGAGAAGGAAGGAGCGGACATTGGGAAAGGTACAGAAAATATATACTATCTTAGAATATGAGCTTGTCATTTTTAAAACTTCATAAGTGCCACCATGAAAAGGATGCTGAAGCACTAGTACAGTGCAGGCCTAACTATAACATGAGCATACAAACTGGCTATGATTAAACGTGGCATTTTCATTAGATGCAGTACGAATTGACAGAAATCGGTGAAAATGGCAAAATCAGTTCACAACCCTGCCCCGCTACATATGTGAGTTATATGGCTGTGAATTATGTTTTCCCCATTATCAAATTTCACAAGTGATCGCCTGTCAAAGACGATATTTTAGCCATGATTTTTCAAATTAGATTTCAGATCCTGTATTTATTATTATTTGATAGGTAAGTGAGGCTTTGTTATACTTTTCTAGCCCTAGTTGAATTAAAGCACATTGCACACTCGGGCTTGAGGAAAAAAGACCTGTACTCATGAGTGGAAATAATTGATACAATTCCTGGGATGCTTGCTGGGTTACTGTGACTCCTTAAATTGCAGGTGTTTCCTCTAGGTGCCTTCTTTGGGAGGTGATCAGTTCCGGTTTACATGCTTCGAGACTGGCTTACGGCACGGTTTACTGTTCTGCAAAGCTTGAATCAGTAGGAAATTCTGAGGTTTTAGTGCAGTAAGGTAAGTCTCTGCACTGATATTACATCACACTGTTGAGAAAGGAGGGAGGGGTGACCCTGAGGGAGGTTTAAGTTCTTGGAACAAAGTGAACTGCCCGTTTGTTGGAATCACAGTTAACTGATGGATTACTATGCCTTTGACAACCTGTTAAAAGGTTTGGGCAACCCCTCTCCCATTACAGCTATATTTTATGGCATCTGTTTTCACTGGAAATGATTAGAATTGTATATACTGACTTGAAAGGCAATCTAATATCCGAATTAGCTTATTCACCGCAGCCTTTGGAAGGCGATGTCCTCTAGTGAATAATCTTTGCTCCCTAGGTTTGGGGGCTACCGTCCCCATACAGCTATATTTTAATGGAACTTCTTTCTCTAAATGCTCATGAAGGGAACTTCTTTCTCAAAATGTTCATTATGATTATACATACTGATATGCTGGTATGGCGTCCTTCCTGCAGATGGAATGGGACGCCTTTAAGGTCCAATCGGCTGAAAAAGTGCTTAGGGACATAGTTACGTCTCCTGAATCGAGCGGAATTACAGAAGCCTCTTTTAGAGGCGAGGGAGGCGGTGCCGGCACAGGTAGATCGCCTTTTGTGTTTTGCCTATAAGCGTTATATGGACAAGACGCATGCTGAAAGGGATAAATTTGGTTCTTTGTTGGCCTCGCTCGCTAACCCGTCTAAACGGGAATCAGATTCTCAACCTGGAAGATGTGAGAGGGGCAATAAAGAGTACTTCCAAGATGGACGTAACAATATATTTGCCCGATACTACTCAACACTTCACAAGAGTGTTACAGAAGCAAACGTTGTGGCAACCCAGAATTTCCTGGGGGAGCTCCCGTTACTGTGCCTGTCGGAGAAAGAGGCGAGGGACTGGGAGAGGTTATTTCTCCGCAGGAAATATTGTGCGCCATTAAGCACATGGCGCGGAATAAGACCCAGAGGACTGACTGCTTCAAGGTGGATTTTTATGCCACCTACTCCTTAGCGCTGTCACCCAAACTAACGGAGTTGTATAATGTAGCTAATACTACTGGTATCCTGCCGGACACCACCAGAGAGGCAGTGATCGTTCCCATACTGAACCCCGGAAAGCTGGCACATGACCGCTCGGCATACAGACCTTTGTCGATGTTAAACATAGACTATAAGATTCTAAGTAAAATTTCAGCAGCCCGCCTGCTCTCCTATGTGATGCAATTGATACACTCAGACCAGACGGGATTTATCCTGGGCCGTAACATGGCAACTAATATCAGACTCCTTTTAGAGATTATGGAAGCGAACGACTATCCCAAAGAGGAAGCTGCCGTCTTCACTATTGATAATGAAAAAGCCTTCAATAGTCTTGAGTGGCACTACCTTATGAGGTGATGCTACGCATGGGACTGGGAGAGGGCTTTGTAGCCTGGACGCAGCTTTTATACACAAGACCGACTACCAGGGTGCATACTGGTAAGGCCATATCGGCGAGCTGCCCAGTGGAGCGGGTAATGTGGCAGCGGTGCCCCCATCTCATCTGCTCATCGCGATGGAACCCTTAGCGGCCGGTGTTGGAAGGGCGTTCCAGGGTTTGACGATACGGAGACATTGCCACAGAATAGCGCTGTATGCGGACGATCTGTTACTGTTCTTGAGCCACACAGAGGAGGACATGAGGGGAGCTAGGGCCATGCTGGAGGAATTCAGACTCTTGTCTGGGCTGCGGGCTAACTGGCAGAAATCGAAACTTTTTCCCATTACGCAGAGAGAGGACCCCCCAGCACATGTATCTATGGTACAGTGGGAATGCCACTGCTTGACCTACCTGGGGGTTAAGCTATACCACGACAATGACTATCTGTTGGAGGGTAACATTAGTCGCACAATTGGATCCCTGAGGTCCTCCATGAATTTCTGTGGGACGCTTCAGCTATCGGTGATGGGGAGGATCGCCCTTTTGAAAATGGTGGCCCTACCGTGGCTTCTTTATCTTTTTTCTACACTCCCCTATGGATCCAGGGGTCACGGTTTAGAGAGCTAAAGACCCTGAGCACAGAGTTCAGCTCGAGATCAGGTCGACGAAGAATAGCATTAACCACTATGCAACTCCCGACGGGCGAAAGGGGGGGGTCCTAGTGGTTCCTGATTTCACTTTTTATATTACAGCACGGCCCAGCTGCAGTGGTTGACCCAAGGAATTGCGCATTGGTGCAACCCGGATAGGACCCCTGGTCCCTCTGTGCCGCCACTTCTTGGGGTTCTTCTGTGTACAGCGATCTAATGTGGGTGACTCATGAGTTTCGCATTATGGCATAGTGTTGGAGTAGGGGACTACAGAGACTACTTGCTAAGACTCCTTACACAACGGAATTGCCTATTGATTTCTTACAGGTATTACCACATGGGGGGAGATGGCGGTGCTTGACCCAGTGGACTGTGGCAGGAGTAACAAAGGTGGGTGATCTGCTTCCGTTTGAGGACTTAGAGCAGACTTTGACCCACCGCATGGGCATTTCCTACTTCATAGGCACTCATGATGTAGATTAAGAAACACTGGGGAGGGGGATCCACTGAACCTGCAATGTCCCAGAGCTGTCAGTACATGGTGCTTTCAGCGGGTGTCATACTAACGATTTTCTGTCTGTATAGGGCACTACGAGCAGACCAACAACTACCTCTAGACTCTCTGAGGACTAGATGGGAGGAGGACCTTGGCACTCCTATTGACCTGAAAGACTGGGATAAGATTTTAGAACGCACACCGAAAGTCTCTAGGAATTCATGCTTCAAACTTATTACCTATTACATACTTTATAGGGCATATTTGACACCTGAGCACATATGTAGATATTTCCATGTGCCTGACACAACATGCCCCCAATGTGGAGACACTAGAGCCCACCTCCTCCACTTGTTTTGGTCATGCCCTGTGTTACACGCTCTCTGGGAGGGAGTTATATGCACGATGGAGGAGAGCATTGAGAAGGAGATCCCACGGATCCCGGGGTCACTGTCTCCTCAGTTGGTTCCCCCACCCTGCAAAGTCAAAGATAAAAGGGAGTTTTCAAGATGTAGCATATATTATTGCTAAGCGTGAAATAGCACTTAATTGGAAGGAAGCAAGGGGTCCGAGGCTGACAACTTGGAAGAGTGAGATGGTAAAGTGGATGAGTTGTGAGGGGAGGATACTCCTGAGGGAGGCACTGAGAGGCATGGGGAATATAGAGGGAGCCAGAGCCTGGAGTGCATTAGTGGACAGCCTGACCAACCCAGAGATGGCTTTGCCTGTTGTCTCCCTGATGGAGTCACCCAGATGAACTATAAAGACATTGCAACCGGGGGCCTGCTATGTGTTGAATACCTTCCATCACAGGATGCAAACCTGAGTCTCCCACGGGGCGGGTTGTCCACCTGCCTGAGACTTTTTATTATGGCTTATCTCTCTTCTCCCCCCCCTCCCGCTCAAACCCCCCGTCCCCTATCCAACCCTGGATTCAGCAAGGGGATGTAATGTATTGACCTATTTTGAGGGGGGGATAGTTTGATTCTTGCTTTCTTTCTTGATTAACGTTGACAGATTGGGTTGCAAATTATGACGAATTGTACTGTGGTACCGCACTGCGGAGTGGTTGTAATGCAGGTTTTGATTGGCCATGGAAACTCAATAAAAATGATTTTTTTTTAAATTATACATACTGATAGGATAGAGTGATTTAATAACAAAGGCAGCTTATTCATTCCAGCCTTAAATGGGAAGATTGGGGTCCTGGAGTGATTCATCTTGGTACTTTCCTGCTCTCTAGTGGATATTTTTGATAACGCTGGGTACTGAATGTTTCTATCCTTGCCATTGAACTACTAAGTAAAAGCGTTGGGAGTTCTTCCCCCAAAAATATTGTTCCTTTTATGGCATGTCCTTTTGTATTTAACCTGTTTGTGGCATAACTCACTAAGACATAATTACCCCTTCAAAAACTATAGCTCTCCATTTTCTGATCTGCATTTACTTATTAATTTTGTCAAATATACCTGGATTCGCCTTTTCCAAGTCCCCTTTTTCTTTTTTTAACTTTTTTTTTTTAACTTGTATTAGGTTTTGTTACACAGTCTTCACGCACACTTCTCTGAAACCTTCCTAGTTCCAATGGCCTAGTTGCAAGGTTGATACTCTTGGGGAGAATGTAGATTCTTCAAGTATGTGTAGAGAGAATCTGGATTTCATTAAAGACACGGTGGCTAGCATTATGCTTAACACTTTTATTGCCAGCTCCTTGCAGCACTTCAAAGCAGAACAACTTCAACTCTTCAAATTCCAGAACTTAGAATGTCCAAATACACATAACCTGTCATAGCAGCCATCCTCCTCTTTTAAGCTGCTCCGGACCCAGAAACTGTAACTGAAAACAATACGATGAACATAACTCTTCAAAACATCCTTATTGGTTATCTGTGAACAAAAAAACAAACAAATGTATTTTCCTCATAAAAAATTAATTTAATATCCAAACCAAAGCATAACACCAACATTTTTAATAATTAAATAACCCCCCCCCCCCCCCCCCCGAGGGAGGGTGGGATAATGCTAGCCTCCGTGTCTTCAGATTCTCTCTACACATACTTGGAGAATCTACATTTCATGCCAAGACCGGAGGCTAGCATTATGCTTGTTCAAAGCTGTGATAAAATCACAAACGAAACATGACTCGTAGGTTTTAAGTAAAATTTTGCAAACACATCCGCATTTGACCAGTCTGCTGCATGCAAAATTTCCTCCAAACGACCACCTGATAAGAAAACCTTACTTGCCATAGCTCCTCTTACCGAATGAGCACCAAACTCTTGCAAACTAATACCTGCCTCAGACATGCAAAATCTCACCCATCTTGCAATAGTTGCTGAAGTCACTGGCCTAAACGGCTTAACGTAAGAAATCAATAACTGATTATCACCATGTCTTCTGAATTCACATAATCTACTCTCATAATCTTTCAAACATCGCACCACACACAACCTTGAATGCTCCTCAAATTTCGAATGGAATATAGAAGAAGACATACACTTAGTTTTCTTAGTAATCTTAAAAATTACCCCGTCTGGATTATAACATCTATCACTAACATCCAGAGCTTTTACATCCGAAACTCTTCTGAAAGAAATCAGACACAACAAAATAGCCAGCTTCCCTGACAACTGCTTTAAACTCAAAAACCTATTCGCCTGCCATCCTTCAAACAAATTTAGCAGTTTATTAACGTCCCACAAACAATTATACCTAGGTTTAGGCGGTCTGCACAACTTAACACCTTTCATAACCCTGCAAATCAGAGGTTCCCTACCTATGGCACTGCCTCCTACCAAATCATGACCAGCAGCAATTGCCGATCTATAACAATTAATAGTCCTGTAGCTCAAACCTTTTCTGAAACAGAAAAGATAAATAGTTTGACAACTCTACGGCAGATGCCTCCACGGGATCCAGACCCCTTTCCACGCACCAACAAACCCATTTCTTCCACACTCCAACATATCTCTTCCTAGTTCCAGGTGCCCAAGACTCCCTGCGCAACTCCTGAGCGTGCTCTGAAAGTCCTCTGAACTGCACTATAACCAAATGGTGAAATCCCCCTTCTGCCCCTATAAGCATGTCCTCTGACTCCGGTATTAAGTAAGGCTCCTCTATCGCCATCTCTAACAAACCTGGAAACCAAGCCTGTCCTGCCCAAAAAGGCGTCCCAATAATCAACCGACAACTGTCTCCTCACCATCACCACCACCCTCTGAATCATTGCAAATGGGGGAAACGCATACCCCCGTATCTTCCTCCAATCTTGTTGAAACGCATCCACCTCCTCTGCCAATGGATCCGGCCTCCAACTGTAATACCTCTCTAATTGGAACGTCAACCTTGACGCAAACAAATCTACGTCCAGAGGACCCCAAACCTGTAATATCCTCTGGAAATACTGAACATTCAGTTTCCAATCGCTGTAGTCCCTGAGATACCTCGAATTCCAGTCTGCAACAATGTTCTCCTGACCAGGAAAGTATTCCGCTTGTAGTCCTATTTTCTGTTTTAGACAAAACGACCAAATCTTCTTCGCTAACTGAGTCCGGTTCCTCGACCTGCTTCCACCCAATCTGTTTATGTAACAAACCGCCGATATATTGTCAATTTTCAACAAAACATTGAAATTCCTCAACTTCCTTCCAAAACTCTTCAAAGCATAGAGTCCTGCCCTCATTTCTAAACCATTTGTGTTCCAACCTCTCTTCCCTGGACCATATTCCACCTGTTTCCTGTTCCTCCAAGCAAGCACCCCATCCAAACATGCTTGCGTCTGTCTCTAATACAAAATCTGCACAAATTCCAAAAATTGCCCTGCCATTCCAAGCCTCTAGGTTCTCTAACCACCAACCCAGCTCCTCCCGAGCCTCTACCCTAAGGGAAACAAAATCTCCATGCCAAAAACCCTTCCTCAACGCATCTGCTTTCATTCTCTGTAAAGCTCTGTAATGGAGCGGCCCAGGGAAAACTGACTGTACTGAACTTGAAAACAAGCCAATCACCCTTGCTAAACCTCTTAGAGATACCCTCTTTTTTCAACAAACCTTTCACTTCTGATCTTATCTTTACCACTTTCTTCTTCGGTAAACCTAGTCTTCTCTACAGTGTTCACCACGAAACCCAAAAATTCTATACTTCGACTGGGTTTCAAAACCGACTTCTCTTTGTTGATCAAAAAACCCAAACCTTCCAAAAGATCCATACACAATCTTAACTGTCTCTCCAACTCTAGCAGACTCTGAGACATTAATAAAAATTCGTCTTAATACATTATCATACAAATTCCTCCCTCTCTGAGAAACTTGGCTACTGGTCTCAACACCTTTGTAAAACACCAAGGTGCCGACGCTAGACCAAATGGGAGACAAGAAAACTGATACAGCTCCCCCAACCATCTGAACTGCAAGTATCTGTGACTCTCCTCCGCAATTGCAATTGTGAAATAAGCATCCTTTAAGTCCAATTTCACCAACCAATCGTTCTCTTGTAGAATATCTCTCAAAAGATGGATCCCCTCAGTCTTGAAATGTCTGTAAACCACATACTGATTCATATTTCAAATTTATCACGGGTCTCCAACCCTTTTCCTTTTTCTTCACCAAAAATATTGTACTCGCAAAGCCCCGATCTTTCTCCGAAACCTTCTCTATCGCCCCTTTCTGCAACATCTCTAAAACCTCTTTTTCTATTCTATCTTGTAAATCTTTTTGAAAAACCAATTGATTTGGTTCTTTCAACTGCTTTGGCTCCTCTATGAATTCTGTAACATAACCTTTTACTGTTTGAATTACCCATCTGTCTTTTGTTAAATTCTCCCACATCTTCACAAACCATCTCAACCTTCCCCCTACCCCGCTTGGGATAGAACCAGAATCTGTTCTCGTACTCACCTTGAGAGAACTGTGCTCTTCCCCTAGGGTTGCGAACTCTCCCTGTCTTCCTCTTTGAGGGTAAAACCCTGTTGCTGACTGGAAACCTCTAAACGCAGCTCTTCCCTGGTACTGATAATGTGCCCTTCCGAAATTCCGGCCAGGGAAACGGGCTCTTGCCCCGGCCCGGTCAAAAACACCTCTTCCAAAAACTCGCCTTAAGGAAGACTGTGCTTTGTCTAAACTTGTAAAAGTGGAAACGTACTTTCCCACACCTTTTGACCAGTCCTTCTCCAAACAAATATCCTTTAGGGTCCTCACTTGGCTCTTTCCTCGCAAAGTCCCCCAGTTTTGGACTAATCCTCATAAGGATAGCTTTGCGTCTTTCCGCAGATAAAGATGCGTTAGCGTTTCCTAAGAAACAAATCGCTCTCTGCGACCATCCTCTCAATAAATCAACGTCAACCTGTACATCTTTTATCTTGGCCTCCTCGGCCATGTCTAAAATTCTTGACAATGGACCCAATACGTCCAACAAACGATCTTGACACTGTTTAAGTGCCCTCTCCAAACCCTTCCTGGGATCTCGTCCCATCTTAAACAAGAAACGTATAAGATCTGGATCCAGATCTGGTGTCACACATGCTTTTCCATCCACAACAGGATGAGAGCACTCAGCTCTCATCACTGCTCTAGCCTCCTTTTCCAATGGCCTTCTTATCCATAATTTTAAGATTTCGGCCACATGAGGCATAGGCCACCACTCTGAGCTCCTTGGATGCCTAATCATTTCAGGACTAAACATGTCCATTCCCTGCGGATCCTTTATGATCCCTTTTTCCTTCCTCTCCTTCTCATCTTTATCCGTGTCCATATCCCATCCATCATCGTAATAGTCATCCAACACAAACTCATCTACCTCATCCTCACACTCTATATCCGTAAGTTCTTCCAAATTTCTCTTTCTTTTGTGCCGTTATGGACACCATCCTCATTTGTGGCTCTAGGCTCACCCAATCTTTGTCATAAACTTGACTCCTACTTCAATATTCTTACTCTTCCTAGGTCTTTTTCCATGACCTTTAGTCTCGCCTTCCTCTTCTTCAACAGACCAGTATTCATCCTCTGAAGCCTCATTAGCTCTTCTTTTCCTCCTCATAACGCTCTCAAAAACCTCCTTCATAGAACTCCTCATCTCTTCTTGCACTATTTTCCTTAAATTTGCATCACCTGACCATGTGCTCTGTGCACCTTCATTAACTTCCATTTTTTTAATTTCTAGTTATAAATTAACTTTTCTTATAAATCTACACCTTTGTACCTTTTTTTTTTTCTCTTAAAAATAACTTTCTAAATTACCTACTCCTTTTCTACTAAATAACCGTCAATTCCCTCTCGTTCGCGTCCTCTCCAGAACCGCTGTCAGTCAGATTAAACAGCTGATGACAGTTGGAGAAGACGCACGAACGTACACAAGTTTTTAGACCTTGCGCACCTCCTAGGCCTAATGCGCTCGTAATGCCAATCCAAAATGGCCTCTTACGTCGTCGCGCGTGGCGACGTAAAACTTTGTACAGGGACCTACGAGGTTCAAACTACCTCGCTAGCACTGCTTAACCTGCACGGGACCTCATCGGTCCGCCGCGAGCTGAAGCACGAGATCCTCGCTCGCGGTGCAACTGTAAGTTTATTCTTCAACGGTACGCCGCGAGCTGAAGCACGAGACGCTCGCTCACGGCGCAACGTTCAAGTTTTCCGTCTTTATTTTTCTTTTAAAAAAATGACCCTCAACATTACTAATGCTAATCCTACTAAACTAAAAGCAAATTAACCCATAAATTGGGCTTTCTACATACAATACATACAATCTACCTACCAAACAAACCTAATACTCCATAACACAACTTTTTTAACCTTGTACTCAAATCCATTCTTCTCAAAACATTATATTTTAAATATATTAATTTTTCTCAATCAAACGTAAATATTATTTTCAATCATACAACTACAGTATAACACAGTAAAGCAATGAAGTTATACTCATCTGTCAAGCAGCCTATAAAAGAGGAAGATGGCTGCTATGACAGAGGTTTTATGTGTATTTGGACATTCTAAGTTCTGGAATTTGAAGAGTTGAAGTTGTTCTGCTTTGAAGTGCTACAAGGAGCTGGCAATAAAAGTGTTAAGCATAATGCTAGCCTACGGTCTTGTCATGAAATTAACTTACCCTTGTGGAGTCATTTGGATTGGTCAGTGTGAGCAATTAGTCCCAGCTTACATTAAGGCTGTGATCTCTACACACAGTTCCGAAACTTGCCTGTTCAATTTCCTACAAGCAAGAGGATTAGCCTTGTGTGTACTCTTAATTAGTGCAAATCCCACAGATTTGTACATTTAACTGGGGAGGGGGGTGCTAAGAGAACCCATGCAGGATGTAAGGAAGGACACAGCCAAAAACCATGACATTCTCCTGGAAGAGTAAAAGCGCAATACTTAAATCCGATAAACCCCAAAATTGCCAATTTTGAAAGGGCCTTGGAGTGCACAGGGGTGGGGGGGGGTAGAGAGACATACTACTTGGTGTTCCTGGCGAAAGACCTCTACAGGCCTAATTTCCATGTCATCGACCTTTTAAAGTTTAAAAAAAAAAAAAAAAACGTTGACAAAAGAGACAGCGACCACCTCGCATAAGAATGATCCTCTGGAAAAGGCCACTCTGAAGCTAATACCACCACCGACTGTAGAGGAAGCCTTCCTCATTGCTACCTGAAGTAACGCATAAATCACCTTTTACTCTCTTTGCTACCACTTTGAAGAAGATGTGGAAAGGAAAGCTGGCCAAAAGACAATGGGAAGGACCAGGCATTTTCCTTCGTGCTATTAGATTGGGGCCACTGCTAAAGTATTGTGAAAGCGCTGCACTCTCTTGGACGTGAAGCAGAACCCTGGAATGGAGGCCACTGCGTTGATACGATGGAACACAGCTGATAGTTCTCTGGGTGTGAGATTGCCCATTCAGAGCTGATGTGTACCTAGAGCACGACCTGTTCCTCACTGCTTTTGTGACTCCAAAGAACTGACATTGAAAATGACATCTGATGTGGTAGTTACTCACAGGCGTGTTTGCCTGTCTCTGGTAAAAGTTTAGAGTTGAAACAGTAACAACTGTAGGGTCGGAAATTCTCGCATGACCCTGGAAACTGTGCTGTCCTGCCTCGTTTGACTTTCTGGTCTGGCATTTGACAATCTGTGCATCCAGAGTACACTGCTGTCCCAGTGGGTGCACACAAAGTACACTTAACCCATAGCTTAGCTGAGGGCGGTTACTGTACCCGCACACTTGTGTGACCTCAATACTTTTGTAGTGGGAGATGAAATGCTGATGTTTACCCTTTTAAATGTGTGTATTGAATAACGGGGATGCTTGCAGTCACTGGCATGTTTCATGTGGGCTGGGAAGGTGGAGACTGTGATGAAAGGCATTATAGAGATGACCAGATCCCGATTAGTTCCTGTCCAGATTGGGGTCTCCAGGTTGTATTCTGTTATTCGCTGGGAGCATGACAATCTGCATGTACTTTGCCCTTTGGGCTCTGCTTCAAAATAATTAGTGTCCTGTGGGCTGATAGATTTACTCCCTCTCTGCCCTTTTGTCCTGTAGAGTAACAAAGCTTTAATTTCCACTCTCCGCCCTTCCTGCATTGCGTTTGCATTACCCACCAACCACTGGCCTGTTTTCAGACTGGTCTGATCCACAGAGCTTGACCAGTTGATGCTGTCTTCTCGCTGCTTTCTTATTGGATGAGTGCTCGAAAATGTCATCAAACTCTGTGCTTTGACTGACCCCTTGCTTAAGGTCTGCTCAGCCAAAGCAGCTTATATACTGGCCTTATTTAGTCAGCAGATGTGTTTTTGTCTGGCCGTCAGAAATATTCTTAGCACTAACCCAAGAGACGTTTGCCAGGAACAGGGCCGCATTAGGCGGCAGCTCCCCCAGGCCAGTAACAGCCTTGGGTTTTGGCCAAACGCTGTTGTTGTTATCTACCCTGGAAGAAGCAACTTGTGTATCTTCTGAGCGAAATGGAGCAGGTCCCTTATCGGGAGGCCAAAGTGCAAAAATCCACTGTCTAAAGTTTGCATGGAGGTGAAAATTCCCAAGCAGTCACAAAGACCTTGCAGTCTCACTGGCCAGGACTTACTCGAAAAACATCAGTATGACTGGAGGTTGAGGACTTGCAAAAAGACATGGAGAAGTGCATAATTTCTGACCTGCACTGGACCACCCTTGACTCTAGGGACGACCCTATCTCCCTAGCCCCAAAATTTGATTTGATTTTTGCCAAGATAGTGTCTTGTTGGCCTGGCTGTGGCAAGTTTCCTGCTGCGACCTTTGGAACCCACCTTCTGCATTCTTAAGTCTTTAATCGCCAACCATGAAACCCCTTAATGTCGAAGCCTACGTCTGTGACTAGATTGTGCAGTTTGTTCTAAGGAGTACAGAAAATTCTCAATTTCTCATGCTTCTTTATCGAGTGCTAGCCTGCAAAGTGACGGCCACCAACTACAAGACCTGTTGATGAGGCACATGCAAAACAATCGTTGCCACGTTGCTTTGTCACTATTATATTAAATGAGTTTTGTGTAATATTTGATGTCGCGGTTATTGCTGTCACCTAATCACGCGTCCAGCAAGTGCTGTTACTCATTTTTATTTTAGGATCGACATAGGAAGAATGAAAGGCTGAGTGAACCCTATTGAGATCGAACCTGTGGTTTGCATGTTACACATAGATGCTAACCACGAGCTTTTAAATGACTCGGCCATATGACCTTTTATGAGATAATAAAAATATCACGAATCTCATGGAGGCCAAGAGACGATGCTCGGTGTGACCACTATCAAGTTGCTGACAGTTAACTCGTTTCTCTTCAGGCCCCTCTTCCCAGGCTCATCTGTTTCCGAAATATTGATCGAAGAGCCAAAAATAAACAATCCATGTGAAATAATGTTGCTCTCTTTAGAATAGACACTGAAAACATTGAACGGGGAACATCTGGAGATCTGCCAAATCACTAAACTTACCGGAGGTGGCTGTTTAGAGTCTGATGATGGAATGCTTGGTGCGTGCTCCTGAAGGAATATGATCATTTTAGTCAGGCATCTAAAACCATCTTTAATCCTGTTGTCCTCTAACAAATGTTGAAGCTTGTGCCACAATATGAAAATGCCAATGCATAGAGTCTGAGCTTTGCAAGTAGTCAAACTAATGTTTTGACTTAATCCTTTTTACCTACCAATTGCAGGTGGAGTTGAATCATTTTAAGGTATCATGCTCTCTTCCAAACCCTTCATCCCCCTTCTTTATAGCCTCCTTCCTTCACCTGTTGTGCAGCGCTTAGAAAGGCCTAAGGGTGGCATCCGCACAAGACTGGCAATCACTGTGACCTGTGCCGGTAACACAGCACACCTTGAAACTGAGCATTAAGCCCTTAGCCTTTCCAGGTAGCCATATCGCACAGCAAAGCAGCTAATCCTGAATATTGTGATCAGACTGATTTTTCGTGGTCTGATAATATTCAGGCTTTTAGCACTGATTGTACTCTTGAATATCAAGTACAATTATATTGCGGCACGCTAATTTTATGGATATAATATCGAGGAACAAAGTTTTGAAAGGTAAATGCACATAGGGGAGTATAGATTTAATATTCTTAACTCCACTTCTATGTACCTTGATGATGCATATATCTTCAAGGTACATATTTGTAGAGTTGGGCATAGAAAATCTATACATATTTATCTTGCGATATTTTGTCCACAATATTAGTATCCCACAATATCCTGGACCCTATATTCAGGGGACACATTGCTAGCATCTTAACCTAGAAAACTCCCCTTAGATTACTGTACTGTTACCCTAGTTGTCGATTGAGGTGTGCCACCTTCCCACCTGGCGGATGGCAGAGATGGTCTGTAGGGCGCTTTTTTAAATTTTGTTTTTTATATAAATTCCCGTTTAGTCGATTACAAAGCTAGGGCAGCGGTTTAAGTCACTGTTGCAGAGATGCTTGTGACATCTAGAGATCATTTCCCTATGTTTTGACTAGGTTGGCTCAGACACTTATCGTTTAGTGGTCAATTAAAATAAGTTTAATACAGGCATAAATAAATATGCCCAATAGTGTTGAGATACTTCAATCCGTGGTGAGTTCAGCGCCAATGGTCTGCTTATGGCAAAATTAGGTTTTCTATTGTTATTCTAAAGTGCTTTCATATTTTATTATCGCTGTATAAGCAACTGACATAGCATGTTTCCTCTTCCCTTTGTACTTTCCTCCTGCCCAGTCTTTCATTCTCTGCCCTCCCCCCCCCTTTTTTCCCCCCCATAGCTCTTTTAAGGGGCCTCCGATAAGCCTTTCACAAGTCACCTGCCCCCATTGGTGCATCCCCTTTTCATAAGTTTGCGCCGTTTCATAGAAAGCAGCTGCAGAAGAACTCCTTGTACAAAGTCCGCACATCCTCTACTTTACCCCATCTGCCCCCTAAAGCCCGCACTTCTGCCCTTTAGAAATTGTGTGCTTTTTGACGTACTTTGCAGCAGTTTTCCTAAGACTCAAAAGCATATTCCGGCTAGCACCAGAAGGTAATTAATCCTATTACTTGGGGCCTTAGACTGAATCTTCATTATTCCTTCCACGGAAACATTTCTATCAGACCATAAGAAGCCCCACAATTGCATGGAGGTGACAGTTTCCAAGCAGTCACAAAGACCTTGCAGTATCACTGGCGAGGACTTACTTGAAAAACATCAGTATGACTGGAGGTTGAGGACTTGCAATAAGGCATGGAGAAGTGCATGCTACTTTTCCCTGTCTCGGGGTCCTTGCTGGGGAGTATTTGGAAAGTTTTTTTCCTTTTCCTTTAAGGTAGATAGTCACTCCTCGACTAATGCAATTGTGTATCACTTCAGAGAGTTGAATGCAATGAGTTTAGGGACTGGAAGCAATCTCAGAGCTAAGGGTATGGCCTAAGTAATACCGTTCAGTTAGCTGATCTTAGGCACCTGGCAAGCGGCGGTATTCTGTAACTGCTGGTGGTAAGCATTTCTGTAATCGAGATTTGAGTTTCTGAGAGAGCCTACCCTGACACAGTGGGCTTTATTTATGAAAATTAATATCTCGTTTTGCTACCTAATGCAGATTGAGCTACCAAGCTAATATCTGCATCAAAAGTAATTTCAGAAACCCTAATAGCTCTAGACTGTCAGTGTGACTGGCGGGTAAGGTGGTAATTCTGGAAAGATAAGGTGGGGATATTCTAGGGGGCATTGAACCAGCTGATGTGGGCCCGACAACTGCGTATCAGTCTTGTCACTCTTCAAGATGTTTTTCCTTCTCCTCCACTCCATCAATGCGTAGCATGGCTGGGCACCCAAACAACTTCCCAAAGGCAGACCCTTTTCTCAGTGGTAAGCCTTCACTGGATTCATGCCCCATAGTAAGAGTATAAAGTGAGCTGGTAGTGTGCATTCTGTTCAGACAATCGCCATGTGTCTTGCAAGCTCTAGGTGCCCATGCAGGTCCCCTTATCCTCCCGGAAATTGTGTCTGTTCCCAGAAAGTTTCTCAGGCTTCATTGACTCGTGTGCTCGTTTCCTGACTCCACCCACTTTCGCTTGAGTGTATCAAATCACAGTGTTAAAGACTAATTGGGTCTGGCCAGTATCTTGCATTCTTTTTTTTCTTTTTTAATCATCTTATCGATATTTCATTTATTTTCTTTAAATCCCTAAAATATAATGCAAACACACGCATAAGAAATAAACTTGAAGGTGATTGTGTGAGTCGCCTGACACTCCATTCGTTCAGTGATGTTCCTCAGCGAATTCGTTTTTAAGGCAAAGATTTCTGAAGTGTGAACCTAGTTCATTTAATAAAAGGAGTTGTCTACTGTGGACTATAGATCTTAACCTTCATAATTGTATACCGAATAAAACCTAAAACTCTCTTGTGCTCCTTTCCAAATCTTACTTAAATAGTCACTTAAATATCTTACTCGGATCCATGATGAGCTTACCTTGCACCCTAGATTTTTTTCCGTTTGTTTGGGGCCAAACCGTGCTTCATACAGTACCTTCTCTGCAGCAAGAGGTCGGTGGATTGGAACTGGCCTACAGTTACTGTGCCACTCTGTGCTACTATCTACCCATGGTTGGGCGAATCGTTTTTGATGTCTAGGAATTTCTTGTGTTTCCCATTCCCATAATAATAGGATGTGCATCTTGGGGTCCAATGTCAGTCCCAACGCCTTACTGAACTTCTGCAATAGTTGAGTCCAATAACACTGAGTACCTTGAAAATCACGTAATGCATGGGTAAAGATTCTACTTGAGACTCATCCCATTGAAAATATTTCGGTATTCCATCATCCAAACCTATAAAGTTGGACACTTGTTTAATAAAATATGTGCAGGATTTTCAACTGGATCAGACAATCTAATTGACCACTTTCTCGGGTGTATCCTTGCATCTTCCCTACATCCATCCTCTATGTGCCTCATATCCTGTACCCAGCGTGATCTCTTCCTCTCCAGATCTTGGTTTATGATCCCTTTTCTCATAATCATTGAGCCCAGCAGTCTTTCTGGTGGCAACCAGTCCTGTAGTGCCAGTCATTTCACAGTGTGGGTATACTGATGAGTGCAGCAAGGCTTCTATATGCATTTTACGTGTTGGATACAGTGTACAGTACAGCTTGCTTGTATGCTCACTGTGCATTTAAAACGCTAGAGTGTTCAATGCATGTAGAGAGCCTAGAAAGCAGGCTGACTTATTTGAATGGTGCAGCTAATAAATGTGTATGAAATGGCATGTTATGATAAACTAACACAATCCTGCTGTTAAGATGGACTGCGTACCTGCGGAAGACTAAGACTGAATAACCATGGTCACCCATATGACACTGAGGGAGATTCCCCAGAACGCCTGCGTGAGGCCACTCTGAAAACTTGGCTTTAGCTTTACAGAGCGTCTCCGAAAAACCTGCTTGGGGATCTGGTGGTGGTGGATTCTGAAAGCCATAACGTTTCACAAAACTCTCTAATTGCGCAGTGATAGGTTTAAGGGCAGCAGCCAGAGCCTGATTCACTGTAATGGGGACAGCAGTCTCAATAGCCCTCTTGACTGACTACTGGACAGAAGCATCCAGAGCGTCAACTAAATTATCCTCCAAAAGGGGTCCCTGTTGTTCCTCATAATAGGACTCGTACTCCTCCTCTTTAGAGGGAACCCGATCTTCCATTATTAATGAGATTTATTAACAAATGAATGTTCAATACCAAGTCTATCCAACCAAGGATCAGTAAGGGGGGAGCCACCCCATGTGCACACAGATCAAAATTACCCCAGCACTTAGCTCCTCAGCACCAGTTATAATCACAAATTATTGCAGCCCCAGAAGTCCAGGACGTCACAAACCAAAGGATTTAATGGAGCGTGCACTCGCTCCACAGGGCAGCTTAATTATTGCAGCCAAGCTGCCGGCGTCAGGATCACACTGCATTCAGTGTTGCAGCGGTAAGCCGAGCGCCGATAATTGCTACAGCGAGGAGGGAGTTTCAGTAGGATCGTGCATAGCCCAAACATACCCAAAACCAGCCCAATTGGACTACACGCGTCCATCTAAACCAAGGCTCAATTGTATTATCGGGCCCGATATTAGACAAGGTACCGATGCGTGTCACGCGGGAGACTGCAATATTAAAAAGGGCAAACAAACCAGTACAAGTTTTTTAGACCGCTTCCAAAAGCGGGAGGGCCGGAGGCATCAGCGTGGCAGAAGCTGCGAAGTGAAGGGCGTGGACAACAAGGGGAAAAAACCTCCCGAAGTCGGGGGGGGGGGGGGTTAGAAGGAAAGGGCCGGCAGCTCGTTCACTCTGGCACGAGTGTGCGGGGAAAAAGCTGTCCACGGACAATTATATCAGGAAGAATAAATGGTATACCATATACACATCAATCAATATAGAAATGAAAAGCCACTTATCTCCGCTCCGAGCAGCAAAGAACGAGGCTCTTAAGATGGCGAAGGTGACTCCTATATGGTCTGCGGGACCCTGATTGGTGGTTGTATGCAAAGCATCATGGGAAATGTAGTTTTTTGTAATGTTAAAACGTTTTCATTATCTTCTATGTTTTTTGCAGTAAAGGAAGAGAAGCAATAATCTGAGCCTCCTGTCCTGAAATAGAATTCTGTTAGTTGCAAAAACGATTTATTGTCACTGGTGTCCCATGCACCTCCCAACTTGGAGAGAACTGTAACAGCCCATCCCTAAAGTCTTGTCAGGGCATGTAAATCCAGGAGTTGGGAACCTTCTAAGAGCAGTGTTGTGAGTAAATTTCCCCTTCCAACCCACCACTTTGTTGATTACCGCCCATATCTTAACTATGGAGTCAGTTGCCAGGGCTAGTCCATGTGTCAATCTGCCACCATTATCGTGTGTTCATATCAGGTAGTGCTCATGTGCTCAAAGCTGGCTCATTTTGCAAGGTGAAAGCCCAGTTGTTCCCAATCGTTGCTTGAGCTGTCTTCATACAGCCTGATGTTGCATAGCGCTATCCTCTCTAGATTGTACTCTTTTGCTGTGTTGAAAACACTATCTTAGAGGGACCAAACCCTATCTTACGTGGACTGTCTTTCCACTGCAGCAATCACAGCAAAGTAATCTAGTAGCCTGAAATACCCATTAGAGATTTTATAAGGTGTGTTTGAGCGTGTCCAGAAACGGTGACAGAGCCATCATTTTAAAGAGGGCTGTTCGGCCCGGATGCCATTTCCTGTGCAAGATCTCTCACCTTGTCTCATAGCAGTAGATCTACATTTTCCATGTAAAATTTCTGATTAGGCTCGTCTTGGAGTGCTATAACTGTTGACTGCTTGAAAGGCTGTGCCTTTGACGAGAAAAGCATAAATCTGGTCCAGTTGATTCAGAACCTGAAGTGTCTTCCGTAAATCTTGAAGATGGACATCGGCCTATCCAAGGCGTTGCCTAATGCTCTGCAGCCTTGGAGCGCACTTACACTCCTTGCAGAGTTCAGTTTGCTCGCTAGCCACACATGAAGTTTGTCCAGTGGAAAACTGTTTACCAGCTTGAAGAGGATTTCATAAAGCTGTTCTGTCACTAGCTTTTACGTACGTGTGCCTCAATTTGAAACCCTTATTGCTTTCCAATTTAGCACCGACCACCCTTTCTGTCCATCCTGTATTAAACTATCTTTCCCTTGAAAGTGTTCTCCATATCCTGTGACGCCTTTGGGGACTACTTTCTAAGAAGATTGGTGTTTTGAGCCATTAGTGCTGAATCTACTGAAAGAAAACAATGAGTTATGTTTTTGTTTTTAATTCATGTTAATGTATCGTCCACAGCGGTGGGGGTCCCCTACCATTACGCTATGTGTCAGAACTTATCTAGCTTTTACTTCAATCTCCGCTGCCAATGCAAAATGCTCAGCCTTTCAAAGTTATACATAAGCTGCAATATCAGTTCATCCTATCCTGAGTATCCACCTATACCAGATCTAGCATTCTGTTTAAACCTGCATGTACGTTCCTGCTTTGTAGATACATGCGTGTTATTCTTAATGCAAATGGAGCTTTTATAAGAATTTGGTTAACAGTACAAATTCTAAAGGTCTTTTATTGTACAGAGTTTTTTTGTTAAATCTATAATCTAATGTTTAAAATGAGGTCATTGTTTTCAATGTATAACATGTCCAAAGTGTTAGATTCTTCTTTTTTTTCTTTCTGCCTTCCCCTATCAAATTCGTACAACTGAGTTTTCCATTGGATTTCACTTTAACATGGTTAGGCTCTAGCTTTTAAGTGGATTTTGATAAATGGATAGAAAAAGATTTGCAGCAACACCACAACAGCAGGATCTCTAGTAGCTCAAATTCCTGTCTGTTTTCTGTTTATCTGAAAGTGAATTGAGACAACCACTTAGCAAAATTAATTACTTTGTTGGCGACTGACGTGCTGCCTTTCTTGATTACTGGTTAGGTCCATGGTGGAGAAAGAAGAGTGTTTTCATGTAATGTATGGTCCAACAAATCATTCGTTTTCAGTAGTTTAAAGAAGCGTACATCGAATACTCCAGCCTCAAAATGCAAGTAGAGCAGTGGGGCTCCCAGCCGTCTGATTAGATGTTCTGTGGATTTCCTTATTTGCCATTGCTATCTGTCACTCTTGTTTATCGCATTCCTGACCTACCTGATTCTCTCTGGTAAACGCACACAATTTTTTTTTAATAACAATGGGTTGGTTGGGTTAAAAGTTGGTGGAGCCAGTGCTATTAATTTGTGCGAAAGGTGGACACTGGTTCTCATTTTTGGGAACTGGCTCCTCTATTTTGACCCAGTACAAAAGACAAAGGCAGAAAGGAGGAGGAATAGACACGTTTACTTGAGCTATCCATGTGAGGTTTCATGTGCAATAAAGTAAGCCTTTCTTCTCTTTACCACAGATTATGTCCTTTTAGCAATTTCTTTAACCTGCTTTCCTGTGTGCTCAGTCGAGTTTAAGATTGAAGCCACTGGTTTTGGTTCCTCTGCGGTTAAGATGTAGGGTGTGGGGAGGGAGACTGTTTCTTAATTTGCTCCTGTGTCAGAATCTGCATCTAAAATAAAGGCTGGCCTAGTTTACTCTGGTCCCGCTGATTTCAACTTGATCATGGATTGATTTTACCTTCTGGAAGTAAATTGCAGGCCTGATCTTAATCCCATTAATGTCTGAATTTTTATGAACAGTTAATAGTTGATCAAATTGTGGGTGGAAGTTGCAGCTGAGCTGCAGGAGCATTTTTGGTAGTACTGAGCATCCATTGGACCCTTAATAAGTTCATACTTTAATTGAGCGGTGAAATTTGACAAGGAGAAGATGGTGATATTACCATTCCCCCGTTAGCAGCATCTGAGGTTTAAAATGGGCAGCCTTCCAGGTGGATCAGATTTCGGATTTGAGCATGCACCATACAGATTTTGCTTGCGATCCATACTGCTAAGAATGCAATGCTCATTTTGACATGTAGCCTTCACTAACCAATCATATCACTCCTGACTGTGATGTATTTATTTGGTAGACTGGAGCAGTGGGGCAGGTAGAAGGGTGAGGTATTTTCTATGTCCCAAAACATTTTGATTGTGGCTACCTGGAGCTTAGTAGCTTTCTGTGTGCGAAAGCCTAATCCTCTGTTTAGGTCGAGCCTAGCGTTGCTGCGCATGCGCTGCTCGCTTTGCGAGGCATGCTGTATTAGGGTTTGTTTTAGAAGTGGTGTGGAAGCCCCGCCCATATTTTTCATTGGCTGGCGTCATCGTCCATGGTAAATGCTGGCTTCCGATTGATAATGAGGTTTCTTAGTCCCTCCTTGTTACCCCCCCTGTCTCCTTTTGGGACCGCCCATCAAGACTGGATCTTTTACTTGCGGCGTTACACTGTCTCCATCAGTCGGTAAGCACTATATTTTTTTCACAATGGCGACAGGTTGTCTGGTATTTGTATTCAGAGTTTTAGCGCGCGGCTGTAGAGCCAGAGAACCAGGTCAGCAGAGCTGCTCTAGAGCCAGAGAAGCGGGTCAGCAGAGCAGAGCCAGAGAACCAGGTCAGCAGAGCTGCTCTAGAGCCAGAGAAGCGGGTCAGCAGAGCAGAGCCAGAGAACCAGGTCAGCAGAGCTGCTCTAGAGCCAGAGAACCGGGTCAGCAGAGCTGCTGTAGAGCCAGAGAACCGGGTCAGCAGAGCTGCTGTAGAGCCAGAGAACCGTGTGTAGGAGAGTAGGATCTGCCTCTTATGTTGCCCCCACTTTTTTTTCTGATGTTTACACTGGTTTCTGGCTATAGTCAGGCTGGGACCCTGCTAATCAGGGCCCCAGCCTCTGTTCTCTCTAAACGATTTGGAGTGCACTCTAGGTGCACTAGTGATTGGATACTGTGGCACCTTATGAGTCCCTAGTATATGGTACCTTAGGTACCAAGGGCATAGGTACTTCACAGGCCTACCAGGGGCTGCAGCATGTATTATGCCACCCCTGGGAAGCAGACTAAATCTGACACCACAGGCCTGCTACTGCAGCCTAAGTGAGGAAGTGCTAGCACCCCTCACTGAGATATAGGTTCCCTATATCTCTCCTACACACACATATAACCCCATCAGTCACCCCTAAGGCAGGCACTATCAATCCTGAGGGCAGGGTGCTTGGCTTCTATGTGAGGGGTGCCTCTGCCTGAGCAGGGCCCCTCTGCAGCTCTCAGAGTCCATTCTCTGGTGCTGTTTGTGGATGCGGTTAAACCATATACTTTTAAGTGCATTATATCCTCGCGGTAAAATGCTAACTTTGGAATGGCTGCATCGAAACATGTCGTGTTTGGTGTCAAACACCTTGGAATACTACCCCCCCGCCAGTCCTGGCGGCGGTGGGTAGCATCCACCCTTCTAGAGGGATAGACATGTACCTACTGTGGAAACGCGGTAGAATCCTGCAGAGCCCTGGCATCACAAAATGGATGCCACCAGTCACAGACACTGGGCTGCCCTCCTGCTGATGACCAACACTCGCAGTGGAGGAAGCCCAACAATAGATATCCTGTCCCAAGGGGGTGTGAATACCTTCCAGACAGGGTTTAGTGTATTGGGGCTGGGTGGGTGCACTCCTAGAGTGCTTTGAAATCCTGCACTGGGGGAGCAGAAGGCTCCTCTGTGCATATGCCAGTTCAAACCGGCTCAGGGGCTACCTGTCCCTGCTCTGGCGCGAAACTGGACAAAGGGAAGTGGGTGTAGCCACCCACTCCCCTGACCCTCCCATAGGTAGGGTCATAGAGCTAGTCCCTCCCCTTCTTTTGGTATAAGAGGGAGAACCTGTGCATTGCACCCTAGATTTCCCTGGACGACGCTCTACAAGAAGAATCCCGGACCTTCGACGTTCCACTACCTTTGGAAGACTGAAGAATCTCCCTTGGAGTCAAGGAGTGACTCCCCTGCTTGGCAGGCACCAAAAACTACAAACGACGGTCGCAAACTACGCCGCTCCCGCCGGAGTCCGAAGTCCCTGCAGCCCAAGAAGTGGAATTCCTGACTTCTCCAAGGCCATCGTGAGTCCCCAGCGAAGCTGAGGCCAGTGGACCCCAAGAGTAACGAGGAACCGCGACCCCTGGGTACCGTGCACTATTGTCGAGTGCAACCCCTTCACAACGTTCCACGAACTTGTGCTTTGGACCACGTGTGGTCCCAGCCTCCAGCAGGAATCCCTCCTAAGATCAGAGGCCTACCACGTCCCGAGTGACCGTGGGCCCCTGTGAGTGAATCCTCCCGAGGCGTCTTCGCGATCCCTTGCCAGCCGGCTTGCGGGTCCCCAGAAGACTTTCAAAAAGAAACCAAAGGGCTCCCCTGGTTGCGCCAGGCCTGCCCTGACTTACCCTCGCTGGGTGAGTTCCACAGACCTTGCTGGTCTGCGCCATTGTCTCTTCGCACTTTCCCCGAGACTTGCTGTTACCAAGGCTTGTTGGCTCTGATCGAGTTGCCGACACCGCAGTAAGCTGCAGACATCGTGGGACACGCCGAATCCAGCTCCTGGTCGTCGACGCCGCCGCCTGGACCTCGTGGCTGAAGAGTCAAGGCAACCGCGGACGACCTGAATCTTGCGACGACGGTGGGCATCCATTTTCCTTGCCCCGAGTCACTGCCAAGTGACTTTGAACACTGTCCCCTCTGCTTTCAGGTCTTCCATCTCCCGAATCCAGGCTTGGATTCCTCCGGACACTTCTCCTGTCGCCGCAAGCAGCAAGTCTTCACTGGCTCCCATTGAAAACGACGCCGCGACCCGACACCAAAGAACACCTATGCACCCGGCTCCCCTGGGTGAGGTAACTTCAGCACTACGGTGCTCCTGTGGGCCCTTGAACTACTTACCCTGTAAGTGACTTGCTTGTAGCTTCCCTCGAAGTGTCCCAAAACTCTAACTTTCCAAGTGCGACTATCGCACTGACTCGTACCTGGTTCGCGTCTGTGTTAGACACACCGCGTCCAACTCCCTTGCAATACCATCTGTAACCGCGTCCTTCGACTCGTAAAAGGACCGATCGGTGTGTTCGCCTCGAACACGAAAGGGACCTTTAACATTGATATTTCAATCGCGTCTGAGTGCATAGACTCGTACAGGATTCGCATCGGTGCCAGGTCACCGCGTCCGTCCCCTGTGGGTCTCCTACAACTACTTGGGGTGGTTCTTGGGGGGTCCCTCGATTCTAGTTGCCCTAGACCTAGGTCTAGCAAACTAAGATTGTAACATTCAATTGTGCTAAACTTATCCAGATAATATTTGACTTGTACATATGTTCCTGACTTCTAATCTCATAAAGAGATTAGTAGAGAGTGTTTATTAATAAATACATATATATTTGATATATATACCTGTGTGGTGTCTTCATTTGGTGATTCAAGAGATTGTGTGGTAAAACAAGCTGCTTTACATTCCTTCAAGACTTAGCCTGAAGGCTGCTCTCCACAGCTACCACTAGGATAGCTTTCTATAAAGGTTGTCTTAAACCTATCTACCATAAGAGTCGAATTGTTCTGGTGCAAGGTGTCCACTTTAATTAGTGAACAGCATATACCAGGCCAACTTCTCACACCGGGTCAGCAGAGCTGCTGTAGAGCCAGAGAACCGGGTCAGCAGAGGCTCTCTAGAGCCAGAGAACCGGGTCAGCAGAGGCTCTCTAGAGCCAGAGAACCGGGTCAGCAGAGGCTCTCTAGAGCCAGAGAACCGGGTCAGCAGAGGCTCTCTAGAGCCAGAGAACCGGGTCAGCAGAGGCTCTCTAGAGCCAGAGAACCGGGTCAGCAGAGGCTCTCTAGAGCCAGAGAACCGGGTCAGCAGATCCGGTTCTCTGGCTCTAGAGCGGATCTGCAGAGCTGCTGTAGAGCCAGAGAACCAGGTCAGCAGAGCTGCTGTAGAGCCAGAGAACCAGGATCAGCAGAGCTGCTGTAGAGCCATAGAACCAGGTCAGCAGAGCTGCTGTAGAGCCATAGAACCAGGTCAGCAGAGCTGCTGTAGAGCCAGAGAACCAGGTCAGCAAAGCTGTTGTAGAGCCTGAGACCCAGGTCAGAACAGGTGCTGCAGGGACTGGAGAGGTAAAAAGGTAATCGGACACAGAAGAGGTGCAATGATGCAGCGTAATATGGCACATTATGTGCAATATTTTGCAATTTTACAACACAGTAGTACTGTCTGGGCAAACGTTTCTCCTCATTTGCAGCACTCTAACACCTGAATACAGACGTCAACAACGAAATGGTGACAGTTAATCTTCGCAAACCGTCTGTCCCCCCGGGGAACCACGGCTGATGCTTTTTAAAGCCTCTTTTGATATCCATCTGAGCTAGAATCAATGTTTGCAACTGATACAGAAGATCTGAATCATGCGGCAAGTGTGGAAAATATGTAAATACTCCGAGAACGCGGCGGCCACAATATTGCGTTATTCCAGTGGTCCTGCCTATGAGCAAAGACTTGTAGTGTAATGGCCTTGTTTTACTGACTGTGTTGTAAATCCATGGAACTGTCCCCCAGAAGAATATTGGGGCAAAAAATAACCTCTAAGTACTGATTCTGTGGTACTGATAAAGTAAGGGTGAAAGTGGAGGCCATGCAAGGTCACTGAAGTCAAGAAGGACTGGGCAGTTCTGGACAGCATTGTCATTCTCCAGGTAGGAATTCCCATGCAGGGCAGCGTCAAGTAGCTGGGATGAAACAAGCATTTGCAATGCAATAGGTCTCTCATTTACGAGAGTTGAAGCTATTGGCATTGTAAATGACAATGTCTTTTATTTGTTTTAAAAACCAAAACATAAATAAAAGGCATTGTCATTTACAATGCCAATAGCTCAAACTTGCGTAAATGCGAGACCTATTGCATTGCAAATGCTTGTTTTATGATGCTGTTCACTAACATATCGAGGACTGGAATGGCATCCAAAATGAGCCCGCCGCAAAGAATAAACAAAAGATAATAAAATACCAGCCCCGCACCAAATTAGTGAACCTCGCAACATCTGCCTTTGAGTGTTTAGGAGGGATGTCTGTTTTTTTCCCACCTCCTCCCTCAAAAAGAATTTTGAGAAGAAAAGACCACCTAAGATTTATCTGAAGCACTTTTCAAATATGTTGGTTAAAAAAACATAGGTTTTACATACAGTTTAAAGGGAAACAAAGTAGCTGCTGCATGATTTCCTCTGTCACTGCCCCAGGAATGCTGCCCTTTGCGATCAGAATTAAAAGTGCAGAACTAACATTTGTAGTTTTGGTCAAAGCAAGGAAATTAGTGCGTCCAGGGGATTGGCTGCAGAGGATACTGTAAATATTCGCAAGTCTTTACTTCGTGAAGACTCTCACCAAGTTCCCACTGTGTAAGTTTGGAATCTGGCTGTGAAAGTACCCTGAATACACACCGTTTCAAGGCGGTACTGGAAAACTTTTATCCACAGGTAAACCGCTTTCTTTGTGGAGAAATGCAAATAGTAATTGTAAGTGTATTTATAGTCCTGATGAGGCATTAAATCGCTTTTTCGGCAAGTAGTACGCTACTACAGATCCCAAGATTAGTAGTTACTATGTTAGTACAGTTTTGTTTTTCTTGTGCATTAGTTTTTAGGTTTGTGATCTTGATTTCATACCGGTTTATTAGAGTTTGGAGTAGGTTTTTTGTAACTAATGGTAATGTGTGCTTGTTAATTGGGTGGCATGGCTAAAAATGGATGGGTGAAAGTATGAGAAGGATGTTTGGGAGTTCATAGTAGTCAAAAAGGTTTCGGATGGGTCGAGGGAGGAGGGATGGGAAGGACTGAAGGGATTCTTTTGTTTTTAATAGAAAAATGCAAATTTATACATGCACATGATACTTGGTAAAGTTATGTTTGCTTGGTTAACCCCCGTGCATAATACCATATGTACATTGAAGTGGCGTTATTTCATTGGTTTGCTGTCCACATTTGTCTTGTAGTACATTTTTATTTTTCCAATAACTAATTAACTTGTAGATACATAAATATACGCATGCCACTTATTGTAGTTATTAGTTGCAGGCGTACCCTCTATATAAGCTCCTGTATGTACTTAGAAGCCGCAATTGTAACGTGATCTGATATACACATGTATTGGTAGGAATCTGTGTTTTAGAAAGAACCATTACTTTTATAACCGTGTCCTACAAAACTAGTGAAAGGAAGTGCCAGGTACACCTTGAAACGTACAATTGCATGCATGTCCGAATGCACTTCCTGGAATGTTGTGAAACTCAAAAGAAAGAAAATATTGAAACTGCAAGCTTAAATCTACATTCTCGTTTTACCAGAGTAAAATTCCTTATTTGTGTGGTTTGTTTTTGTTAAACACTAACTCATTCATTTCTGTATAGTGTTAAACATTAGTGGTTCTCGTTTGGATTTGAAGTGTGCTATGCTTTTCCAAATGGTTTGTGTTTTGGTTTATTTTGTGCTAGGAAGCCCATTTTGGTTGTGTCGGATTGCTTCCTATTGCAGGTTCACCTCATGTGGATCCGTCTGGTTTCCCCTTGACTCTCCGTACATAATGTTGTAATTTTCGCCCTGTGCTTGCTTCTTTTGGGGAACGTCTCTCAGCTAGTGAATTTAGACTTCTAGTCCTGTTTTTTTACTTTCATGACTGTTTCCTCAGGGAATTTTCTCAGTACCCAAATGCAGCAGTCCTTGTAGCACAATGTGTTACTGTTTTAAGCGACTTCTTTATTATTTTTCTGAGGTCCTTCCTAATGAGTTTACATAAATCTGTGCGTGCGCTCACTGACAGAATAATCATTCTTTTCTGAACGAATAAGCCTTTGGGATTTGGTCTTTGTGCTAAAAGTAGGCCATTTGATGGTAGTAAGCCGTCCATCATGCCGAGGCCAACTTTGTCACTAAACCATTTTTGTCTTAGTGAATTGTGGAAGCTGGAAATCTGCAGTTTGGATCGATAGTGAACTAGTCTTTTTAGAATTAGTTTAATTTTTTTTTAATGTATCCTCCACTATTACCGGTATCTGGAAGAGACTATTAGTTATAGATTCCTTACCTTAAAATTACCCCCAGGCGTCAGACTGGATCTGGAGAATTTTTTCTTAGCAGTACCCCTGCGCGGCAGTAGGTGGCGTCGGTCGACTCCGCGTTCGTCATCGGCATCGTGATCGCCGGGATGACGTTGCGGTATCTACTTAGACGCCACCCCTGCGCGCTGACGTCAGTTCTTTCTTTTTCCGCGCCAGCCAGTGCAGATCTGGAGAGAGCAGTACCCTTAGTCCTTTTTTGACTAAAACTTTTTCGACTTTTTTGTTGAAATCTTTTTCGAGTCGTTCGACTCCTAGTGCACGTAGGGATATCCCATTGTCGGACCGGCTTCAAGCCTTGTGACTCCTTTCACAAGCTGATGTCCGTCACGGATCCACACATCGTGTGCCTCTGGTGCTTGGAGCGCGACCACGACCCGAAGTCGTGCTCCGACTGTCTTTGCAGGAGCGGTCCCGAAAGCTTCTGGAGGCCCGGCAGTCGGCTCTGTGCCGCTCGAGGTCCTGGTCAAGAGTAAGGTCGCAGGACCGGTCGGACAGCCACCGCCGTCATTCTTCATCGAAGTCTTCGTCATCGGGTAAGTCTAAGCACGAAGAAGCATTGTCGCTCTTCGCCTTCTCCCCATCCGTCGACTGACGTGGAGGGTCGTCTTCCTCCAGCTCTGCCCTCGGAGCCTGCTGGGACGGCTCTGAGCTTCTCTCCCTTCCCGGGTGCGGCAGCGTCCCCTGCCCAGGTTCGTGCCCTATACGAAGCCCTCCATTCCATCTTTGGGCAGCCTGACTCCGGCGCACCTTCGAGCCCCGCGGACTCTGCTGCCGGTGGCTCCGGCGCCGCAGGGCCCCCCAAGGATCCAGGCCTGGATCCGGATCGGTGCCGGTCGGCCTCACGGTACCTTCCCTGGTGCCGATCCCTCGGACGACACCTCCGATGCCGGTTGTGTCCCCAGCCGGCGTTGACCCCGGCCTCCCCCTCGACTTGGACACGGAGCCGGACCGGCGTCAACCGACGCTGGTACTGTCGCCGGAGGGTACTTTTGTACCGCTGTTCTTCCCTGGCGTTCCCTATCGCCCTGAGTGGCGGTCCGAGGAGGGTGAGGAGGACTGGGAGGGGTCTGTGGACCCTCTGCAGACCAGCTTGAAGAGCCGGACTGGAGAGCGGTGTTGGGTGATGCCAGTGGTCTGGATACTTCCCCCAGTCCTTGGTATGCTTTCTCCCCCTACCGTGGCTACGGAAGAAGGAGCTTCCTACGCTGTGGTGTTGCATAGGGCGGCTGAGGCCTTGGGCCTTGATCTTCCTACGGTGGCAGTCTAGACTAATCTCCTGACTGAGGTGCTTCAGCCGGCGGCAGCCTCTTCGGAGCCCTTGCTGCCTTTCAATGAGGCCCTCACTGATGTCCTTCTGAGCTCCTGGTCCAAGCCCAGCACAGGGGCTCCTGTAGATAGGATGATCGCCCGAAGCCACCGCCCGGCACCGGGCGACCCACTTTTCCTCTCCCAACACCCTACCCCCGAGAGCTTGGAGGTCCAAGCCTCTTCTTCGAAAGGAAGCGCTTTCCCTACAGCTCCTCAAGATAGGGAATCCAAGAAGCTGGACCATCTTGGGAAGAAGATGTTTTCTTCTGGCCAGCTTAGGACTGTGGTCTGTGAACACTGCACGTCTCTTGGGCCGTTTCACACATTCAGTGTGGGACACGGTTGCGCAAGTGCTGCCACAGTACCCGGAGGATGCCCGGGTCGTGCTCGCCCGCGCTGTTGCTGAGTGTCGAGACGTACTAAAGTTCACCATCCGGTGTAGACTGGATACTGCCGACTCGCTGGGTAGGACGATTTCCACGTCGGTAGCCCTGAGACGCTACGCCTGGCTGAGAACCTCTGGCTTCTCTGGGGATGTCCAATCTACCCTTTTGGACATGCCCTTTGATGGCCATCGCCTATTTGGTGACAAGGGAGACAACGCGCTCGAGCGCTTCAAGGACTCTAGAGCTACGGCCAGGTCCTTGGGCCTTGCAGCGACTTCTCGCCCCATGCAGTCTGCTTTTTGCCCCTTTCGTGGGCACGGAAGGGGTGTCCCACCACGTTCCACCCAGGGCCACAGGGCTGCACAAGCCACCCAGCCTCTGCGCGGCTGAGGACGTGGGACCCAGCGTCGTGGGTCCATGGGCCAGTGGCTGGCCAGTCCACCAATGCCCCCCCTGCAGCTGCCTCCAAGCCTTCCTGGTCCGACCTTTCAGGGCCACCAGTTGCCAGTGGGCGGCAGGGCCCGCCATCACCTCCCCCACTGGCACAACATCACTTCGGACAGGTGGGTTTTGCAGATAGTCCGAAGGGGCTACTCCCTCCCCTTTGAGACTACCCCCTCCCTCCATGCCACCAACACTCCATAGCATGTCGGAGGATCACTTGGCCCTTCTCCGTCGGGAAGTTACGGCTCTCTTGGCCAAGGGAGCTATCGAGCGAGTCCTTGTGCCAGAAGTAGGTTGTGGTTGTTATTCCCACTACTTCCTGGTTCCCAAGAAGGACAAAGGCCTGCGTCCTATCTTGGATCTCGGGGACGTCAACCGCTTCCTCCGGAAGGAAAAGTTCAAAATGTTGACATTAGCTCAGGTTCTGTCTGCCCTCGAACCTGGAGACTGGATGGTAGCGTTGGACTTGCAGGATGCCTATTTCCACATCCCCGTCCTGCCAGTCCACAGGCGTTACCTGCGGTTCACGGTAGGCCACGGGCATTTTCAGTTTACCGTGCTCCCGTTTGGCCTTACCAGCGCCCCTCGCGTGTTAACGAAAGTGATGGCGGTGGTCGTAGCTCATCTGCGCAGATCAGGGGTTCCAGTCTTCCCCTATCTTGTCGACTGGCTGTTGAAGGCGAGCTCGCCCCAGACTGTCGCCTCCCACCTCCAGACCACGGCGGACCTCCTGCACTCGCTGGGGTTCACTATCAACGTGCCGAAGTCACACCTGATTCCTTCTCAGAAGCTCCTTTTCATCGGAGCAGTTCTGGATACAGCTCAGTTTCGGGCTTATCCTCCCGAGCAGTGAGTCTGGGATATTCGGGCTATGATACCGATGTTTCAGCCTCTATCCCGGATTTCGGTGAGAATGACCCTGAGGCTGCTGGGCCTCATGGCCTCCTGCATCCTGCTGGTGGATCATGCCAGGTGGCATATGAGGGCTCTGCAGTGGGACCTGAAGTTCTAGTGGGCACAGCATCAGGGGAATCTTTCCGATTGCGTCCAGATCTCGGAGGGGACTGCACACCAATTGCAGTGGTGGCTAACAGACCATGATTGGGTCAACGGCAGATCCCTCTCCCTTCCCCAACCAAAGTTCACAGTGGTGAGAGATGCGTCACTCCTGGGATGGGGCGGCCACATGGGAGAGGGGGAGATCAGAGGCCTCTGGTCTCGGCGGAGTCCGGGCTCCACATCAACCTTCTGGAGCTCCGGACGATTTGTCTTGCACTGAAGGCATTCCTTCCTTCTGTCAGAGGAAGGGTAGTGCAGGTGTTCAAGGACAACACCACTGCCATGTGGTACTGCAACAAACAGGACGGGGTGGGGTCGTGGACCCTATGTCAAGAGTCTCTTCGCCTTTGGACGTGGCTGGAACATCGGGGCATGTCCCTGGTGGTTCAACACCTGGCAGGTTCTCTGAACGCCAGGGAGGACGAACTCAGTCGCCGGTGCATGATGGATCACCAATGGTGTCTTCGCTCGGAGGTGGTGCAAGGTCTCATCAGTGGGGAGAGCCTTGGCTAGATCTGTTTGCCACCGAAGAGAACGCACAATATCAGCAGTTCTGCGCGTTGGAATTTTCAAGGCGGCACTCGCTTGGCGACGCTTTTCGTCACGAGTGGAATTGCGGTCTTCTATACGCCTTTCCGCCTATACCACTTCTGCCCAGAGTGCTGAAGATCAAGTGCGACCGGGCCCAAGTCATTCTTGTGGCTCCGGACTGGGCACGAAGAGTCTGCTATCCCGAGCTCTTTAACATGGCCATCGATCCTACGATCAGACTGCCTCTTCGAGAGGATCTTCTGTCGCAACAGCAGGGGACGATCCTCCACCTCCTTGCGTGGAGTTTGAGCGGCAACAGTTGACGGCTTTTGACCTTCCTCACTAAGTCTGTAATGTCATCTTGGCAGCCAGGCGTCCCTCCACTAAAACTGTATACGCCTGTAGATGGAACAAATTTGTGGCATGGTGCACAGCAAAGGCTGTGGATCCCCTTTCTGCCCTTCTTTCAGAGGTTCTCCTCTTCATTCTTTCTTTGGCCCAGCAGGGCTCTGTTCTGGGCACCCTTAAAGGTGATCTTTCGGCCATTTCGGCCTTTCTTCGCCTTCCTGATCAGCCTTCTCTTTTCAAGTCCCCTATTGTAAATAGGTTTCTTAAGGGCATTACTCACCTCTTTCCTCCTATTCCTTTCGTAATGCCCCAGTGGGACTTGAATCTGGTCTTAACTTGCCTTATGTGCTCCTTTCGAGCCACTACATAATTGTCCTCTCAGACTCTTCACTTTAAAGACTGCTTTTCTGGTTTCTATCACCTCTGCGCGCAGGGTGAGTGAGCTCCAAGCTCTTTCTTCTAAACATCCTTTCCTTGCTGTCCATCCGGACAAGGTTGTCCTTCGAACTAGACCTTCTTTTCTTCCCAAAGTGGTTACCTCTTTCCACATAGGACAGACCATCACTTTGCCCACCTTTTTCACGCCCCCGCATCCTTCAAAGGAGGAGGAGAGACTCCACCGTCTGGATCCAAAACGTGCGTTGTCATTTTATTTTGATCGCACAAAACAATTCAGGGTGGACGATCAACTCTTTGTTGGCTATGTGGGCGCCAAGAAAGGTCGGGCCGTGCAAAAACGGACCATCTCTCGATGGGTCGTCCTTTGCATTAAGATCTGTTACTCCTTGGCGAAAAGGGAGCCTCCGGTAAGGCTGTGCGCCCATTCCACCAGGGCGATAGCCACTACTGCTTGGGGATGTGGAGTCCCCACCGGTGATATCTGTCAGGCAGCCACGTGGGCATCACTGCACACGTTCACTAAACATTACTGCCTGGATAGCCAAGTCCGGAGAGACCGCTTCTTTGGCCGTTCATTTCTCCAGGAATTTCTGGTGTGAACTTAGTTTGCAGACCCACCTCTGGGGTTGGTATTGCTGGGGTATTTATTCTAAGGTACGGAATCTATAACTAATAATCTCTTTCGGATGAACAAGTTACTTACCTTCGGTAACAATACATCTTTAAGAGACATATATTAGTTATAGATTCCTTACCGCCCCACCCATCCTCCCCGTTCTGCGAACTTTCTTCTAGGGTAAGAGACTCCCTTTCAGGGCCCTAGTTTTGTGCACCAGTGGTCAGTGTCTTGCATGGCTCTGTGCTTCTGGCGTGGAATGTCGTGTAAAAACTGACGTCAGCGCACAGGGGCAGCATCTAAGTAGATACCGCGATGTCATCCCGGCGATCACGATGCCGATGACGAATGCGGAGTCGACTGACGTGCAGGGGTCCTGCTGAGAACAAATTCTCCGGATCCAGTCTGACGCCTGGGGGTAATTCTAAGGTAAGGAATCTATAACTAATAAGTCTCTTAAAGATATATTGTTACCGAAGGCAAGTAACTTGTTCTTCCCTGCCACACCCTGAACAAAATGGAGGTAGTAGTTTTTCTAAAGTTAGTTCAAATATGGAAGAAAGACCACTCATCACAGACACCACACTAAGCTTCCAGGGCTTTTGCTAAAAGACTTGCACCGCCGGTGGTTATCCAATTCAGAATTGGAAATTATTTGAAATATTTTATTCCAGCTATTCATACAGCGGCTACAGTATGTTTGCACTAATAGAAGAGAACAATAGAAGAGAACTCCACTTGATGAAGGTATCCATTTGATAGAAAGGACAAACTATGCTGCCTTTGAAGGCAACATTTTCACCTACTATCCCTTCTTTGAAAGAATGCATTTTCGAGCTGAGGTTTTCCCTAGTCTTTCTCTTTTTTAGGTTTTGTCTAGACAGCGCATATGATGTCTCGTTGAGACATGTTATTTACTGCTAGTGGGCTTGGAGGCCGCCCATTACTTACCATTTGTTGGGTTTCAAAGCCCCTCTCAATTGCTTGCTTCCTGCTGGTCAGCTCTGCGGTAGGCACTTCCCTCTTCTTGCATGTGACCATCCCTTAGAGCATGGCCCAAGTACTTGTGTACTTAAACAGCTCGCACTTTTTGGAGCTATGTTTTTCTTTTTCTTGAGCCACTCTACAGAGTGCATCTTTTGTAGCTGGCTCTGTCGCCTGCTTCCTCCCGCCCTCCTGTTGTCTCTATCAGCTTGTTAAATTACACAAGAGCCCACTCCTTTTATGTGGGCATGGTAATATTAAGAATTTTTTTTGTGGCAGGTTTTATACAGCGCGAACTCGAGCTGAAGGTATTAAAGCACTTTACACGAGCACCAGTTGCATTGCACAAGGACACATTCTCACTGAGGTTTTGGTTTATAGCCTTGTATCCTGCTTTTAGACGTTCTGGGGCTTAGCCATGCGTGGACTTGTGGGCAGCTGAGAAGGGCTGTGTTCATCCTACAGGCATCGGGTATGGCTCCCAGTGGGAAGGGGAAGTTTCTGTTTAAAATCCTATTTATGTATTTAACGTTTTATTGCTGTTTCACCACATTCATATTTTGGTGAGCAAAAACAAGGTTGCATCTACTATACTCTACATTAATTTTACAATGAAAAATGACCTGTGCGGACTGCTAATGTGTGTTACATAATGCTGTGCTAATGCGGTCTGTCAAGTTAAGGGAGGGGGGAGGGGGAGGGATTATTGCTAGGCTTTGGAGAGGATCATGTCCGAGGATATATGGCTGACAATGTAATGCTCCTATCGTACTTTGTTTTATAATGAGAAAATGCCAATAAAAAGTTCTTTAAAAAAAAAAAAAAATACCCGTGCATCATTAGTGGCAATAGTGTGGGAGACTCGAACTCTCATGGGAGTCTGGTAGATGCTAGTGCTACGAGCTACTACTGGCACTCACAAAACGCTGCAGATGACATGAGCACCTCGTGCTCTGAAGGTTCTCACGGCCCCCTCGGGTCCTTTCCCCACCGAGCCCCCGGCCGCCTGGCAGGTAGGTGGCCTGGTTATTATATCTGACAAGTGACAACGCAGCAGTAGCATGCTCCATGCATGGGGGGGGGGCGATACAAGCCTTGATCCCCCCCCAGAGTATGTTTTCCTGAGCTAGGGCAGCCCGGGACGCGCTGTAAAAATGTGCGCAGTTCAGTTTCCGTCTTTGTGAACCATGATGATAGTCCCAGGCCCCCGTAGAGAGGTTGAGAGTGAAGCAGGTAGTAGCTGGAAAAAGGATTTCCTGGGTACAGTCTCGCAGTACTTCCTGTGGGACTTTGGTTTCCGGTTTACATTCTAATATTTAGAATCGGCGAGTACAAAGAAATAAACCGCACTACCAAAAGGCGCTGCACGTCATACCAATGGTAGTTTGTACACCGTACAAAGTGTCAATTAACAGTAACTTCACCGTCCTATTCTGAACAGTTCCAGTGGCCATTCAAGAACGCTGACCCCTGATAGTGGTGATTGGAAGAGAGAAGGCTCAGATCTTTTGTGAAGGTTTTGCTCTTTCTAAAGCTACAACTCAATGTGCAAAGCTAAAGGACCTTAACGAACACTTTAGCAAATTATCCTGCAGTGACTTTATTCGTGGTGCAGGACTGCCATTTGCGTTTTCAAATGGAAACGGAATCCTTCCTTCTACCGTCCAGCCTGCCCTTTAGGGGGACCAGTTACCATAGGGCGCGACTTGAGGTATGTAGTTGAAAGTGAGTGCTATCCGCTAAACATGCGTTATAGGTTTACAGTCGGGAGTATGTGTATAACAAAGGAGATGTGGTGACAGCTTGACCATTTTACTGAGCCTGAAGCCTTGATCGGCGTCTTGCAACACTCCTCGGAGCGCTAGACAGCGGTGGCTGTCGGTTTCCAGATAACAATCTTGCTTTCAAAATTCTCACTTTAAAAATTGTCCTAACCTCACTATCGTCACAGCACCACTTGGCAATAGTAGTCTGCAAAAATACACAGATTAGAATGATCTGCAGTTAAACGAATAACTGTGCTCAGAGGAATGTGCTTGGGGGCGGCCAAGGTGTGTAGTAGAAGGCATTTTTGGCCAGCAGACAGACGCCTCCGGGCATTAGTGCTCTTTACAAATCCAGCTAACATAAGGTATCCATGTTATCATTAGGGCTCCCGGTTTTCCGTTTTTACTCCTTTTTACAGATAAATACAGACCGAAAACATTCTGTTTCCTGTCTGTATTTATTTTTAAAAATGCAGATAATTTGGCTTCTTTTGAGTGACTCTCCATGCTGAGATTAGTGAGTTTCGGGCCAATAGCTGTACATATTGGTAGCATGGGAGTTACAAAGCTCGATGAGATTTGCTTAAAATACTGCATATCTCAATGTTATTCTTCTATTATTACCTTTTGGCTGTGTAATGTGCTAAAACCCTACAGGCATCAAAATGAGTGCACTTTTATCTGTTAACTCGTATATTTCCACATTTATTTATCACATCATCTGTTCACAAAACATAAAATAAATATGGATAAATACAGACGGAAATGTTAAAAAAATAAATACCATAAAACCGGGAGCCCTAGTTATCATCCATCATTCTCTGCTAGTCCCTTACTTGATATTAGAGCACACGTCTCATTGTGAATAAAAGTATGTTACCTTGGTTATTGTACTCGCTGTAATCACGGGTTATAAGAAATAGTAGCGTTGGTATTCTAATATTGGGACTTTTGGTAAGGTTTACAATAGTTTGAAACCCTCATTCCAGAGTTTTTTTTCCCCCGTATTACAGGATGTAATGAGTTTAGTAGCACAAGAGGCGGGGTCTTGAAGCGAGAGTAACAATTTGATCCGTAATTTTTCTAATGGGGGGGGACACAATATGATTGGGATCGGTGTCAGTAGACATGCTATTTACATAATAAAACACCAACATTGTTTTCGGATTTAGGCTACAGAGTGTGCTTTTTACATTTAACATCGGCTAAAGGCTTTGTATTGTTCATTTGGTTGTAAAGCGCTGCAACTCCTCGTCAGGGCTAGTAGGCACTACAGAAATACAAGTACAGTTACAATTACACATGCATTTTATGTAGGCATGAGAAGATTCAGTGATTTGCCCACAGTCCCAGAATGTTGAGCTGACACCGAGATTGAGCCGCTTTACACAGTGCATCTTTTGATGCTGGCTCTGTCGTCTGCTTTCTTCTCTTCCCTCCCACCTCTGCCCCTGTTTCTTCTATTCCCCCCCCCCCCCCGCCACAGACAAGAGGGGAAAAAAGCAGTATCAAGCGGCCAGCACTGGCTGCTTCATAACGCCCTTTTTACCAGTCCTGTTATTCACCCCACCCACTCTCCTGTTAACCACCCCCACCAGATTGCCAAAGCCAATAGCTCACCCATAGGGGAGATCTATTGGCTTTTCCAATGTTTGTTTTGTTCTACAGTTCTGCTTATTGGTTTTGCTATCAATGAATCTACAAGCCTTTTCCATGCATTGCTATCGTGGTTGGTAGGAACCAAACTCTTACGTTTAACATTCAAATGTTTTTTTCTCAAATATCTACATTCTACAATTCAGGCATTTTGGTCGTGCTGCTGTATTAAATGTAGGTTGCACCTGCATGCCTTGTCATACTAGTGTGTAAATCAAGCATTCTCCTAAAGGAACACAGCTCGTTGCTATTTAGCAGGGCATTGGACAAGTATAACGCATGCAAATTGCGAAGTGCCTTCTAGCCACCATTCACTCTTTCTTAGTATTTCTGGCCCTGGTAGCTTGGCACCGAGCAGTCAGGCTTAACTTTAGAGGCAATGTGTAAAGTATTTGTGCAACACTTCAAACACTAACACTGTGAAAACACCACAAAAATACTCCATAACAGTTTAGAAAAATAGATTATAATTTTGCAAATAAAACAGGACAAATGACAAAAATCCAATTAGTGGAAGTTAAGATATGAATTTTTAAACATTAAATGCATAAAAAGCGCTTATAAGCTATAAGCGCCTAAAGAGTTAATTGGCTGCGCTGAACCGGGACAAAGTCAAGAGTTCAGGCCGACCACGATGGAGCGCTGGCCGGATACAAGACCCACGCAGGCCCCACTGAGCAAAAGTATCTTCATCCTGATCGCAAACCATAAGATGCGAGGTGCAGACGAGTGATGCAACTGTGTTGATCCGGCAGTCTTGGAGATGTGTTGGTTTTCTCAAAGCACCCATGGTGATGCGCCGGTTTTGAAGACAAAGTGACAGTTCCGTGATGCATTGGTTCTGAAGCCATTGCACCGATTTCCTCCACGCAGTTGAAGTGGTACGTCAATCATCCTTCAGCAGTGGCGGGGATGCAATGATTCCGATGTGGCGGTTCATATGGCGATGCGCTGGTTCCAGGTGCGATGCGCCGGTTCTGTTCCCACACCAGCGTTGATGCATTGGTTACACTGGAGCAAGCACCTGGTCAACTTCCAGTGAACCAGGCACAGGAGCAGGATGGAAGACTTTGATGTGTGAGTCTTCTAAGAACAGGAGGCTAGTCAGCTAGCCCTTGGAGTCACTCTGGGTCAAGTGATGAAGGTCCAGTCCGAGAGAGCAGCAGGGCAGCACAGCAAGGCAGCACAGCAAGGCAGCAGTCTTCCAGAGCTGTAGTCCAGCAGAGTGGCAGTTCCTTAGCACAGCAATTCTTCTTGGCAAGTCGTTTTCAGGTCCAGAAGTGTACTGAGTTTGTAGGTCCTGTACTTATACCCAGTTGTGCCTTTGAACTGGGGGTGACTTCAAAGAAGTGCACACAGGTCCTTTCTTCCTGTTCAGGCTCCAGACTCTCTACAGGGGTGTATGCAGCCCTTTGTGCGTTAACAGAGCACAGTCTATTCAGGCGTACGTGTGAGGCTGTCACCAGCTCCTCCTTCCCTTCCTCCCAAGAAGATGCATGAAGTCACACCCAGCCTTCCTTTGTGTGGAGCTTTCTAGTGGGAATACACAAAAGGAACTGTCACCCAGCCAGTGATCATTGACCTGCATCAGACACCAAATGACTAAGAGCAGGAACATTTCCAACTTTCTAAAAGTGGCATTTTCAGAATGGTAACTACAAATCCTTCTTTACCATTAAAGGGGATTTGTCATTACCGTTCCAAGGGTATTAAACATGACCGCTCTATCTTCTCTCAATTACGAATTGCAGCGTATTAAATGTAATAAGGAATCCCCAATGCTAACCTATGAGAGGGATAGGCAACTCGTTTTTTATGGCAGGACATGCAAAACCTATAAGTACATGTCCTACTTTTTGATTAAACAGCACACTGCTTAATGGGTTACCTAGTGTCTGCCTTAGGGGTGACTTGTATGTAATAAAAGGAGAGTTTAAGGCTTGGCAAGGTGTTTAAATGCCAAGTCGAAATGGCAGTGTAGACCTGTTTAAGGGCTACCTGGGTGGGTGGCACAAGCAGTGCTGCAGTCCCACTAGTAGAATTTAATTTACAGACCCTGGTCACATGTAGTCCACTGTACTAGAGACTTGCGGGTCAATTAAAGGTGCCAATTGTGGATAAGCCAATCAAACCATGTTTTAGGGGAGAAGCACATGTACTTTAGCACTGGTTGGCAGTGGTAAAGTGGTAACAGTCTTAAGGCCAACAAAAAGAATCAGCAAAATGAGGCAAGCAGGCAAAATGTTTGGGGGAAGACCACCCTAAGGCTGTCTGGTCTAACTCGAGCATTCCATGAGTAATGCTGAACTGACTGGTTAATTGAAATAACCAACCAGTTTAACCTGGCCCACTCCCGATGGGTGAAATAGCTAACCACACTTCAGTGCTTTCTAATCTTCTTACTGAAGAAGTTCACAAATGATGCTGGAAAAAACGTATGCATGAATTGTCTGTCCAAGTAATCGTTCCTAAATTAGTTAAATGTTATATTCTTGACAGTGAATGCATTATGCTACAAACTTTAGTCCCTTTTCCCAATACAGCTTTCGAAACATAAGTGACAGCCTTCAGTGATTATTGTTGCAGCATGATTTTTGCCCTTTTGTTTGTCACTGAAACACTGTTTTCTCGACCTTAAAAGCTGTGGCACAATATGTCCTAGTACCTCATCCCCTGCCAAAGTCCTTCTCTGGAGTTACTGTGTTCTTTGGTTGCTTGAATTGATCTCACATTGATCTCTGGAAGTAGGCAGCCTAGTTTTAGATGGTCTGCTGTGGTGTGCCTGTTTAACAGAGTATGCCACCATATAGTTGCCTGTAGGTAAGCCTGCCCCCTCGAACTGCTGGTGTTGCCCTGGTCCATGAGTGTAATCAACAGTTCATTTAGATACGATTGGAACCAAAAAGCATATCCAGTAAGTAGTTTTTTGGACTTTAAAAATTTCAGTGGTGTGCATCGCCCTCCTGCTCTGCCTCCCATTTTTAGAGTCGAGCCTGCGAGTGCATGTGCTAGCGCAGGTGTCTTGCTTGTGAGACACTATTATATATAGAAAAGGGCTTGGAGCCCACCCATTTGGTTACCATTTGTTGTCTTCATGTCTCTTATTTACCGACTCCGTAATTGGGCATTGCAGCAAAAACATCACTTCCAATGCTTGCTGTGGAGCAGGGACCAAGCACAGATCAATTCAAGTTAATCCGTGCCTGTCCGCTGCCATTTCATGCACCCTCCCACTCCCTGTATCTCCGTCCATAACGCTTGCATGCACTTCAAATCACTTCCCCAGCATTCTTGCTTGTTTTGTTAATACTATGGTGGACGGTGTTGCGTTATGCAGTGATATACAGTAGTACTTACATTAGGATGGTGTGGAGTGTACCCTATCGGAGTACACTTGTATAGCAGACATTTTTCGAACTGATTTGTTTCTAGGCGCTGGCGGGAGTTGCTACTATTACCCAACTCGATGGTTCTCATGTTTTTGACCGCAGAAGAAAGAATCGTAGCCCGGAGCCTCTAAGACACAGGCAGATCTCTGCAGCAGGCGCTCATGCACCAAGCTACCTTAACTCATGTTCATATTAACTGCTTAATCAGATAGTGCTTACGAATCCTTGCAAACCGTTTACATGCATATCTCGCACCGCGTCCTAAACCCACAAATCCATCTGCACTAAATTAGTCTCCCCAGCTTCGATTGTTACTCAGCAGGACAAAGCAAATCAACTTTTAAAAAAAATGTCACCCCTCCCCACCCTAAAGACTCCCTAAGTTTAGTGGCTGGCACAATTCCATGATTTACTTCCGGTTACCTCCTCACCCTTACTGCACGGTGAGTGCATCTCAGAACAATGTGCTGCACAGGCGCTCTCACAATGGCCTTACTTGTAGGCAGTGCACGTCAAAAAAGTGCATTTTGCCAACAAACTAACTTGTCTGTACCCAGAGGAAATATTTCATGAAACATTGTCAAAACTGCCTCCCCCTCCCTCCCTTCCTCCACCCCATAGCTTCAGTAGTTACTACCCTCACATTTTTCATACCCGTTTCCCTGTATTTGCTTATTTACAACACCGCAGTGAAAAGAAGTGTGGCCTAATAATATATGCTATTTGGAGCATGCATTTAAAGAGTCTCTTGTAAGGCGCACCTTCCTGGCGATATATCAACTGTTTATTATTCCTCAACTGGATAGTACTCATTTTATCCTATTTCAGAAGGATGAAAGACTGAGTGGGCCTGCCGGGAACCAAACCTGTGTCAAGGGGTTCAAACACATATCAGTGCAGTTGAAGTTAGCCACTGGGCCACCAAGCACATCAAAACATTGGACAGTGATACTTTGATTAAACTCCAGTTTCATATTGTTGCCAGAGTACAACCTTAACTCCCTTAAGGAATTAACGATTACTGCCTTGTAGGTTCCATGTCGCAGTTTCTTTACAGAGGAAACACTTCCGGAGCCATACTGACAAGGCTGACTTGCTGAAATCTTATCTCCATGTCTCCTTGTGACTTGGTTGTCATTCATTTCTGCTGTTTGGGATGAAATGACCTGAAAAAGCAGCGTGGTATAGACTATACCGGAGTATCTGACCATAAAGTTATTACCATTGTTGGGATTGGGCAGGGGAATCATGATGCACTGTAGGGATAGAAAGCTTCGCCCTAATGTGACCTTCAGAGGCATAGCTATGCCTAGTGCTGGAGTGGTGCCCAGGGGTGTTATGGGCCCACTGCACCTCAGCTATGCCTGTTTTTTTTTTATACTCAACTAGTGAGCAAGGGAGGCCCATTTTCTGAGCTTTCAGTAGGGCTCCATCACCCTTTCTATGCCTGCGTCACCAGCTACAGCGCAGAAAAGCACGCACTCAAGATGCCAGCCAGCTGGTTGAAAGTTAAAATAAATAAAAATTCTATGATGGTGCCGACTGCTGTACAAAATTGCAACAAAAAAAATAACAAAACCAACATATCTTGCATAGGCGAGCTCTATTGGCATTTGCCAATGTTTTTTTTCCGTTCTGTCTTGCCTGCGCACTCCCACCCTTCATTCAGTTGTCTGTCTTGCCCCTTCTCCCCTGTTGTCCGTCTTGCTCCCCACCCGCCAGAAATAAAAAAAAAATAAAAAAAAGCTCAGTTATACAGCCAGTGCTGACTGTGGCATAGCGTTTTTTCGCAAACTTTACCATTAGCCATGCTACACAGCCATGCTGCTGTACGACATGGCTAGAAGACATTGGCAGAGCCAATAATGCTCGCATAGGTGAGACCTATTGGCTTTGCCAATGCCTGTTAGATCTGGCAACACTGCTGTCAAACAGACTTATTGCTAACAATACACATATAATGTGCTTTGGATCTGCCTGTTTCACCATTGGATTTCTTCAATCATTCGGTTTCTGCCACTGACTTGAGACCTTGCCAATGACATCTTGACTCAGCCCTGTGGAGTATTCATTTCCCACTTAATGCTACTGGCTTTTTGGGTGCACCATTCCACTGTCCATTCGAATGCACTTGGGGCTATTTTACTTCATATCTTGTGTTGCACACTCCTTAACTATTTCACTTCCTACAGACTGCCGTTGGCCTTCGCTGACAGAGAGCGCTGCGATGTTCACGTACCAACTGGGCACACAGAGCATGGCCGCATTGGTGTACTTCTGCACCGAGAGCCACACTGGCTATATGCCCCGTCACTTTACCTTGAGCTGTGTCCGATTTTCCGCACACAGTATCGTCATACGAGTAAAACATCTTGCTTCTTCTTTTTGACAAGTAACACTTCTCTACTTGTGAATAAAGAAATGTTATCTTGCACTCTGCTTGTGTGAATGAAGTTATAGTGCTATCACCCCAAGGAACCGTATGGTTTCTGTGAAAATGTTGAAGCTTTAAACATCGAACTTTAAATGTACGTTTTACAGCTCCCAATAACAGTATAGAAAGTGCCGCCTCCTCACACTGAAGTTTTTCTTTCCGTTCTCTACCCCAGTTGTCTGCAGCCAAAAATGAATACCCCAGGCGTCTGCACACCGCTGTCAAATAACTCGGCATACGCCTACCTCCTGTAGTCTCTTGCTGAATTCCCATTTATTAACGAGTAATACACAAAACGAAATCTCGTGGCTTCAGTGAAAATACTTACATTTTCTAATGTTATTTTACACTTCGAAAACGTGCTCTAACTACGGCCGTAAGAGTTGCAGCAGCACTTCCATGCCTTCCTCTTTATCTGTGTAACCTTACAGAATGTCCATGCCCTATATAGGTGTTCTGTGTGTGCCTTTGTGTGCTTTATGGCTTCATGGATGCCCGTGTATGCCTTTGTTCCTCTTAATAGATTCGTTTATATAATGTGTGCGCGCGGCACCAGAGGTGGTAGTTCTTGCTTTAATGTGCTGATTATTGAAGACACAGGCATGCACAAATGCGGTATCCTTGCTTAGCACATTAAACCCAGATCTATTAGGTTTGCCAATACGGTTATTCATAATAGCTTTCATTCGCCACTTGTGATTGAGTTTATTTTCTTTAACAGGTTAATCAGTTCTTCCGTGCCCTCTCTGATCTGTATACACACAGATCCTGCATTCATAACAAGACTACGTGTGTGGGTCCATTTGATGTAACTACATGCCTCCCCCCTGCTTTTTGTGTGATTGATGCTACTTCACACAAAGGCAATGAAAACATTGAGTTCTTGGTGTGTTGGCTGTAAGCTGGCTAGAATGTGTAACACGGTCATTATTTGCTAAACTTGAAGAAGATGATGGGGGGGGGAGGAGAAGAAGAGTTCCACCAGAGTTCGGCATGAGCTAATACCCAGTTGTGGTTGTCATGGTGCCTCTTCAACCTACCTGCTAAGGATATCGGAGCGGATTTTCTACAGCTAACCTTCAGACCAGCGGCCTCTTCATTTGGGACCGTATCTGTGAGACCTGGGGACTCACTAAATAAAGTGCTTGATGGAAAGGAGCATGCTATCAGCGTAACGAGCTACTCATTCTTCTAACTGACTGTCCCACTCCAAGCCCCAAAACATTGCATCCTTGCCTATCCATTCGGCCATGGTCTCAATAGACTAAACAAAAAGCATTGGCATAGCCAATAGGTCTCGCCTTTGGGACCTTATAAGTGTTGAGCCAGAGCTATTGACTTTCCCCAATGCCTTTAAGCTATGTTGAAAAGTTATAATAAAGTGTTATAAGCATTTTTGTTATCTTATATAAAACCAAGAATACATTATGTACAACTGAACAATCCTATTAAAAAAGAATTAACATAAAAAATGCCTTCTAGTTTTTTTTGCCCTTGCAATGCTGGCAACTTCTTCTTGCCTGTACTAATGCTTGTTTGTTATAGTTTTTTCTTGTTAATGGGGGGAAATAAACAATGGGAGGGTGGAAGTTGGGAAATAGTACCTGATTACAACATGAGCAGCGGACGAACACTAGGGGAGAATCAACAGATTCAGAGGGCAGACTGAGGTGCTGCTGAGGTAGTATTGTGCTGGTGCGGGGGTGATGCTCAGGAGATGCTGAGATGGTGGTGTGCTAGTGCGGAAGTGATGATCTAGTGATGCTGAGGTGCTGCTGAGCGATGCTGAGTTGGTGCTGAGCGATGCTGAGCTGGTTATGCTGAGCTAGTGCTCAGGTGGTGCTGGGTGATGCGGAGTTGGTGCTGATGTTGAGGTGGCGCTGTGCTGATGTTGTGGCGCTGTGCTGATGTTGTGGCGCTGTGCTGATGTTGAGGTGGCACTGTGCTGATGTTGAGGTGGCGCTGTGCTGATGTTGAGGTGGCGCTGCACTCAGGAAGTCACTGTCTCCCCCCGGGCACTGAGTGATGGACTGTGTGCTCACTGTGTGCTTCCTATACAGTCGTGGAGGGTTCGCTTGATTACTCCTGAGCGGCCACTCGCTGGAGCAGCACTTCACTATCCACAGGAAAAAACGAAGCGCTTGATGCACCGTCCTGCCTTTGGGTGCTATCAGAGGGAGGGACACGAGTAGCACTGCGGCCTGCCGCGAGATGGGACCTGAAATATAAAACCCGTTCAGTGCAGGAGCTATCAGAATGAGAAAAAGCTGGTAGCAAAGCTGTCTGACTTCAGCCGGGGTGTGAAATATGAAAGGCTCGCAGCACCTCTAATTTCGGCGCTGCCAGAGTGAGTAGTGCCAAGTAGCACCGCTGCCTGATACCAGCTGGGACTTAAAATATGAAGCGTCTACACTCACTGTCCTGTATTCAGGATTTGCCAGAGCGAGCAACGCCGAAAAGCACTACTGCCTCGAACTGTTGTCAGATGGGACTTGAAATATAAAGCGATTGGTTCAGCTTCCTTAATTCAGGAGCTACCAGAGTGACACCAATGCGTAGCAATGCTGCCTGACACGAGCTGGGGCGTGGACGGGTCTTTGGGACTTCTGTCACCCAAGGAGATCAGACCTCAGAGACTCACTGGGCGCCCTTACAGAGCACTGAAGTGCTTTAAAGAGAGGTGAGAGGAGCAAAGAGTGGATCCACCCTGCCCCTGCGCTGCAAGGGCCTCTCTGCAAAGACCTCCTGCCAGGATAAGGCCATTTTTGATCTCTGAGGTGGCCGCCACAAGCTAAAATGCCAGGGACCCCTTAATAAATGTTGTGGGGGAGGGGCCCGAGGGGGGATATCATGCGATGCGAGAGGGGGTTAGGGATGGGGTGATAGAAGGGAAAGAAACCCAAGGAGTAAAGGAATGAAGACTGGGTAGAGAAAGGCAGCAAAGAAGATGTAGGAGAGAGGGAGAGGAGGAGGAGAGATGGTGGACTGGAAGGGAAGGATGGAGGATATGGTTAGAGAGGCAAGAAATGAAAGGGAGGGGGTGGGGTGGAATGGAGGACAGGGCAGAGAAAGGCAATGAGTAAGAGGAATGGAAGTAAGAGGGAAGTGTGGCAGAGCGTAGAGAAGTGAATTCATAGCTAGGGCGACCAAGTAGATTGGGGAGATTTATTTCATACAGCGAAAGAGGGAGACAGGTGAGGCACAGAAAAGACTGCACATAAAGAGAAATGGATAAAGATAATGAAAAAAGGTAGAGACAGAAAAAAGACACAAAGCGGAACAAAATGATAAATGACAGGAAGGGAAGATGTGAAATCACGAAAAATGAGGAGAAAATGAGAAGGGGAGAAAAATTAGACAAGTAAAAGGGAAGAGAAGAGAAGTAAGACACGGGGGTAACCGGAGAGCCGCCACTGTAACCCTCAAGGTCTGGGGACCAAGGGCGGGAGGGGGGAGTTCATTGTGTGTAAAATGTCACGAAGTGAGAATGAAAGCCTGGATTCTCCCAGGAGACAGAAAGGGCCCCAATGTTCAGGCCTGGACGAGCGTCCACAAGGACAAGTAGTGACGCCGGCCCATGTCCCCGGCACTGCTAGGTTGAAGAATGTTCAAACGCATTCAGTATGTACCGCATACTCTGCCCCCCGCATGCAGGCGTGTACACACACATGCTCTCTCTCTCTCTGTACACACACTTTCTCTCTACACTCTCTCTCTCTCTCTCTCTGTACACTCCCTCTCGCCGCGTTTTAGCCCGTTTCAGATGACATATAATAATTTGCCTAAGGCCACTTGATACATTTCAAAACTTTGACAGTCCTAGAAACTTTGTCACATAATACATTGTTTTCCGCGCAACGAAACATCCATTTAATAGTGTTACTATGAACCCACCCCAAGATACTCCCGTCTTCAACCCTAGACGGATGAAAGGCAGAGTTTGCCCTGCGCTACTTCGAATCGGTCTCTCGACGTCTGTACAGTAGACGCATGGCCCATTAAATTACCTCCCTTCAGGCCAGGGCGGTCGAAGTGGCAAAAAGCATTCCTTTTGGAATTGCCCCAAATTTTTAAATTATTTATTTTGTTTTTTTTTTATGCGTGCAACAGGTCTTTATAGGATTGCCCATGGTTTGCCGCAGCCTCATCCCTGCCTGCCCTCGTGCAGTTGGGATTCTGGCTACATACGTTTACTTTCACCCGTCGTGCGTTATTCCAGAGGAAAAGCACATTGCACCGCGGAAGTGGATGTACTTCATCCAAGCCAGGGGCAGCCCCCAAACCCCTCAAACTTCAACGCATGCACACAGTATGTATGTAGCCAGAATTACAATTCTCCTATTACTATGACCAGAAAATCACAATTCTGGCTACATACACACCGTGTGCATGCGATGAATTTTGAGGGGTTTGGGGGCTGCCCCAGGCTTGGATGAAGTACATCTGCTTCCGCGGAGCAATGTGCTTTTCTCTGGAATAATGCACGAAGGGTGAAAGTAAACGTATTGTGCTGAAGCGGGGTCGTCTTTCCCGCGCTCGGACCGAGCCTCCACGTCTTGTGCAGTGGGGTGCTCCGCCGTGGAGCTTGGCGTGCAGTGCTCGCCGCCGGGTGAGGCTGAGACACGTCTTTGCATCGGCCGCAGATGTTGGCAGAATGTGGCTGTAGTTATGGAGTTGTTGGAGTGGGCAGAGGCCAGAAGATTCCTGTGAAGTGCGTGCTCTGTACATGAGACTGGTCAAAGAAAAGGTGAAAGTGGAGAGAGAAGGCTGAAAGGGATGAGGGATGAGAGGGGCTAAGAAGACACGGGGACATGAGGATTAAACATATTATAAGGTAGTCTGTAGAATACAAAGAAAGGGGTGAGTGTGAGGGAAAGTAAAATGAAGATAAAGGCGAGGAGACCAGGAGAAAGGGGTGGACGATAAAGGTGAAGAGAAAGCAGAAAGTGAAAGACGTGAATTGAGAGAAGTCGAGGAAGGGGAGAGGCGAGGCGAAGTTACGGGAAGAGAAAGAACAGAATACTGAGCACAAGATAGTCTGAAAGAGGAAGGGCATCGGAAGAGAAAGCGGAGAGACGGTTTAACAGCAAAAGAGAAAAGGGAACAGCGAGGAATTGAAAAATGGTGAATAATATACCCAGAATATTAAAAGGGCATAGACAACCACAGAGTCTGCGGGAAAGCGAGAGAGAAAGTGGTGTTCGGGCGAGGGAGACAGCGAACAAAGGGACACCAAGGAGGGGGTTGAAGTGAAGGTGAGGAGAAACTGGGGATTCACATTTGCGGGGTGCACAGCAACACACGGTAATGTCTGTCTGCAGGACACGGAGCTCTCTGTGAGGGCTGCGTTAGTTAACCAGCTGAAGCAGCCCACGTCGTGCCTGCACGTCGTAGAGAAACTCATTAAATAAAAGAGTAAGAGTGCTCACAGACTTCACAAAACAAGCGCGGCCGCGAAAGTGAAAGCACTATGTTAAATTAGTAACCTGATCCACGACCAGCTGCCAGCCTGCGCGCCGCTGCTCGCTCCTGAGACCCAAAGGCCATGGGAGTGAACGTTTAGAGGAAAGGCGGGACATGCACCCGTCTTTGGCCATTTGTGTGCTTTCATTATTGAAAGCCACACGCAAAGGCCAATGGAATGTGTGGGAGGAGTCCGACCCACACGGAGAAGCCTCTGGGAAGTCTGGAGTGATTCCAAGAGGCCCTCTCCTAGATCAGCGCATGCGCGCTGCGCTAGGCTCGACCTAAAAAGGAGAGGGGACAGAGTTCATTCTGCCTGGTCTCCACGTTCAATGAGAAATGGATCTGAAAGAAATCTATTCACTCCCACCCATGTCCAAGGTTGCAAATATTGCAAAACCAAAGGGGATGATGGACGGAGTGTTGAACATTGCAAGCACTCAACCCCAGTCAACTGATCTGGGTTTAATCCATCATCATTCTTTAGCTCACTCCGCCACCCCAGTTCAGACATGGCCATATGCAAATCAGTCTGACCCTAGGCCTCATGGGAACAGTCCAGCCCGAACTGCCAAGCCATGTCTTCTCTGGACCGGAAACAAGCATCCTGGGACCGGTTTCGGGCTAACAGCCCTCATCAGCTAGGCTAGCTTGAATCCAGTGGCAAAGTGAGCAAGGGACCCACGTCTGGGCATACCCTGCCAAGACGTGGCAGGCTAGCCTGGCTGATGAGGGCTGTTAGCCCGAAACCGGTCCCAGGATGTTTGTTTCCGGTCCAGGGAAGACTTGGCTTGGCAGTTCGGGCTGGACTGTTCCCATGAGGCACAGGGTCAAAACTGATTTGCATATGGCTGGGTTCAAACTGGAATGGCATGGTGAGCAAAAAAACGATGGATTTAGGCCCGGATCTCTGTACTGGGGTGAATGTATGACATTGTTCTGCATTCTGTCCATCAACTGTTTTTGCAAAGGTTGCAAATATGTCACCGGATCCCAGCCCCATAATTATGCGTCACAAGACTTGAAAGACAAATGACCACCCAATAAAGTTGAATGCCTTCTCAAAGTCCAGCTTTAGCAGGGCATGAGGGCCACTCAGTTCCACTAAGTTCTCAACGCCTGTCTAGTATTGCATGCAGCCGTCTGATGCCTTGACCTGGCACAAAGCCATTTTGGTTTCGGTGGACAAATAAAGTTAAGACCTGCACCAGATGGTTCGGGAGAACCTTAGTAAGGCTCTTGGCCTCTACATTGATGATCAGGCGGTATGAGGAGCTTAGATCTGTAAGCTTACCAGGCTTTGGGATGGCCACAGTTGTAGCTCCCCTCCAGTCATGCGGCAGACATAAATAGTAGGCTGCTTCAGTAAAGATGGCATGTGAGTGTGGGCTCAGAGTAGGTGAGAATTTTTAGAAGAGTTCTGCTGGAAGGCCATTGGGACAGAGTGTGTTCTTTCACTGGAGGTCTGGATTGGTCTCTGGAACTCTGTGGGGTTATAGGCAACTTTAGTATCTCGCGTTCTGGGGAGGACGGGCCTCTTAAAGGGAGGTCGGCTATGAGTGGTTTAGTACATTTTTTCCCTAATTACGTGCGTGCCGCTTTAAGTGCCTTACAATAAGCAGCAAAGACATTTGCTTTGTGTTAAGTATCAGTGATGGGGTACCTGTGTCGTCTGTAATGGGCAGTACAAGGCACATCCTTGTGGGCGAGCTAATAAAGCAGTTTTCCCGTTTTTTATTTCCGTGCGCGTCCCTACCCCCTAACCAGATGCTTCCTAATCAGTCTCGAAGGCCCTCCACAGTGTTTGGGTAGATTTTACTGAGCCTATGTTTTTAAAATATTAGTCAATTTAATTCTTAAGCGAGGTGACCATTTACGCGTTCATCAGCTGCCAAGGACTAAATTTCCAGCACCCCACAGGCCTAGGTTCAGCACCCCTCAATTCCAACCGAAATGGCAAGTGATCAGTCACCCCCCGGGGAAGTAACCACATTTTTGTGATTCACAAGTTCTCTGTGCTTCGCACAAAGAAATGGTCCAGTCTGGAAAATGCTTTATGTATGTGCTATTTCGTGAAATGCGAAGCCTGCTTCACCCCCCCCCCCCTCCCGGCCCCCCAATGTGTTTTCGCTTTACATCACACAGACCCATATCTTCCACCTACCCCTGGAAACCAGTAGGTCTCTACGTAGCTGCAGTTCCTAAGTGCCAAACATATAGGCATTGGTCCTTGACTGCATGAACGTCACGTCCAGTGATCAAAGTATCGGGGGTTAGGTCGGCCAGGGCCACAGTCATCAAGGAGGCCTCGAAGGAAGTATATGCTGACGAGTGTCCTTTGTTTACCATGCATAAGGCTCAAGACAAGAACATATCTGCCCAAGTGAGTCTTCTACAGAGTGGCTCACCATGAAGGGGGTTGTCATATGAAGCATAACAATAGTCCGCAGGGACTAGATGTAAACCCTACATGATATACTTTGCTGCAGCAATATCGTCCAAGAAATCCACAATTAGAACCTAATAAATGTGTTTCTTGGAGGACAATGAGGAGTATAGCGTTTAACGAAATTCATGACCGCTTCTTGTTTTATTTTATAGCTTAGCCTGTTGACATTCCAAGAGGATATGCAAACTGGATTAGGGCATTCTATTGTTGAATCATGCGTACAGTCGCTGGGTGAAGCCTTATACTGTTCTTTTAGCCTTTGAAATCTATTGAAAGCAAATCTAAACCAAAAATAACAAAGTTTTCCTCCAACCCCACACTTTCTCCCCAGAAGCATCTATCACCCATAGTACCCAGGATAAGAACGTAAAGAAGGAAAGAACAAACTAATACTTAAATTACATATGACGGTGGGTATAGTATACCACAGGAAATAAAAGTTGGGTGGGGGAGGTGGGGGGGGGGTTTGGGGAGAGACCTTGCAATATCCGATGGGCAGTCGCTTTAGCCCAATAGAAGTGGTATGAGGATAAGGGCTTGAAGCTGTGTCCATGGCAGATGTCTCTGGGTGAGCATCTGTCTTTAGTGTCAGCAATTAAGAGATCAAGTATGACACAGTAATGTGTTAATCGAGTAGAAGCATCCGAGTCCTCCAGTGTGCCATGCATCATTTCAGAGTCCACGTCTACTGCCCCTTAGGATGAGGAAAGGGTTAAGCCCCTCTTTTACTTCTCTGCTACTGCCATTGCCTCGTTTAATGACTCGCTGCCTAGGTCGCAAACTTTGCCTTCGCTGTCCATCTGCATGTAATAGGGAATGTTGACATAAACATGTACATAAGTTGCATGGCCCTGAGTTTGATTGAATTGCATAAAGGATCGTCGATGACGTTGAACCTTAAGATTATAGTCCAGGAGGAGCATGGCAGTGCCTGTCCCAAATGAGGAGACCCTCATCCCCCCACTTCCTTGCCACCTGGAGGACTGCGTCCTGGCCCCTGTAGTTTAAAAAGCCAGCAATGGGTCTTGTGGTGGGCGCCAGCGGGGGTATAGCTACGAGTGATTGGTGAGCTTGCTCCACTATGAAGCTGTGTGACAAGCCCTCAGCCGAGATCCAGAAGGGGAGTGAAGTCCTGAAGAATTGGGTTTGTGAAGGCCTTTCAATCCCCTCCAACATACCCACAATCCAGATATTATGCCTGGAGTGTCCTTAAGCATCCATGAGTTGTTTCTTAGTGTGGAGTAGTTGTGCCACTTGAGTTTGTGAAATTCATATCGAGTCTTCCGTCCCAGCAATCCTGCTTCCTGTCTGTCACCCTTTCAACCAGATTACGGAGATCCCGCTGCGAGAGAGCAAGGACGGTGCTCACCTCACCAATTTTCTTTTGTTTCCAGTGACGAGTGGGGGGGGGGGGTTTACTAGCTTGCAGGATGGTAGATTGCGTCATCTAAGCTTAATTCCAAGTTATGTAAAGAAAAGTCACCTCCAGAGTTGAATATCTGGGCTTGTCCGCTGATCCACAATACGCTTCTGCAGCTCTATAATGCAGTAAGAATATTATTTAAAAGGTGTTTTTCTGTCTATATTGCAGCCACCCAGGAACGTGTTTTTACTTTCTGCCCAGAAGAGGTTGTGTTTTTTTGCATGCTACCTTGTACAGAAACCGACCAGTGCAGGAGCAAGATGCACTGCTCAGACACTTGCAGCTCCGGCGCTTGTTCCTTTAATAACATCACAACAGTTGCTCCCGTCAGCAGCTAAAACAAAACACTGCAAGGTAGTTAAGTTTAGTCAAATGCATACTAGGAGTACAGCAGTCCAAGCAGAGCAATGAAACGTAATGGAAACATTAACTCACTTAATGAGGGATGTATGCAAGCTAATTTGAAATCCTGTTCAAGGAGTCTGTTATGTGTCACTACTTCCATTAGCAGTGCGTACCTATAGTACCTAAAGATCACTAATGACTTTTGATGCTTGTGTGTTTGGTACAGGGACTGTGACTTATGCTTCAGAAGTAGAGAAATTAGCTCAGGAACAAGTTTTTCCTTTAGACTAAATTTTGCAATGTTATGTGAAACCCTGTACACAGCTAACAGGATTTTGCTATGGGAATTTCGCAATGGGCATATTGGAGATCGATGGATATAAGGTGACTATTGGGTAAAATCCTGAGACCAAATGGTGCCATTAATTGGAATTTACACAGAATGCATACATTCATGATCAACTACTTCATTGGATGTTAGTCAATCTTGGCTTGAAGAAAAGCTTTCAGATCAGTTTAATACCCAAGAATGTGAGGTTGCTGGAGATTTTCTTGCAGTAGGAGTCGATGCGGACGGAGAGATGTAATCTGTTGGTGTCTGTCACTGTTGAGTGACCATGGCTGATAGAATCCTACTTAAACTTGATCTCCATTAGAGTTGACCGGGCTGTTGATGCCAGGCACAGTTGACCTGTGCAACCCTTATATCACAAAGAACATTGCCAAAAGTGAAAACAAGGAGGTTGAGGCCAAGACATTTACTAAATGTTTTGGATCCAGACTGGTACCAGAGTCTTTCCGAGCCCCATATCTCATGTTGAAAAGCAGACAAAAAAAAACAGACTAAAGCGCAAGGCTGATACAGGTATTTATCACCTTAATTTGTATCAGTGATACTCGGGCCACAGGAAATAATTTCCACAACTTTTCAATTCCATAAGTTAAAGGTTAACTCTCAACTTCCGGTACGCGCTCAGCCTAAATCTATCAACTTTTTGATATCGGGAGCGGAGCACAATAATTTAAATCTTCATAGTGTTTCACTGTTATTCAATGTATTATTTGCCTACCATCCAGAGGAGGACTTGACAGTCTTTAGATCACTCTTGCGAATTTGCGGTTTCTATACGAGGAACATAGGAGACATTAGCAGGCATCTTCTGGTTTCCCATTAAATTTTTAGTTACTGAGACCTGTCCACCAACATGTGCTACAGATTATGTAACCTCCCCTTTTTGCTAATTAGTTCCAGCACCAGGTGCTCAGGTTCTGACTTTCCAAAGCGCATTGTAGACTCCTCTACAAAATCAGTAATTTCTTATGCTCTTTTGTGGACTTTCTGGCGGCTCAAAGTACATATCAAAATCCTTCTCCTCAAGCACTCCCTTTTTCTCAAGACCTAATTGCCATGCACATTTTCTATAAATCTAGCTCTTCGGTCTATTCTTACCTAGAGTCCTAGACTGAAACCTCATTTGGATAAAGAATGTGCTTCCTATGTCCAAATAAAAATCATTTGGTGAGGCAAGTGATGCAGGCCCTAGACTTCTGTCTACCAGGTAACTCATTTTCTACTGCACTTATTTTCAATGTTTCCTTCTTCCAAACCAATGCTAAGCATAGTGTTTTGATTGTAGAGCATATACCCTAAATTTTGAATAGACCTCATTTTGAGCCAGCTGACTCCAAAATAGTTTACACAGAGATGAAGCTTTTGTTATCCATATGAAATTTAGCTCGAAAGATAGTTTTTAACTGCAGAACAGGGAAATGGTAAGGACCATGCACTTCATCCTTCAGCCCTAGACAAGGGTGCCACACTTGACAAATTTGTTGCTCCAGGTGCCCTGGGTGGCCCGGGCAGGCTGTGCATCATGTGATTCTAGCTCCAGGGCTGAAGAGCAGATCAGTCTTTCCTCTTGGTGGTGCATGTTTGTTGGCATGGCTGAATCATATGCTCCTCTGTGCAGTGGATATAAGCTGCCAAAGATTTATCCTTGCACCCTTTGCTTCTCCTGTGACCCTGCAACTGATGGTGATAGTGTGAGTTAGATAAGTTTGCTGGTGCAGGTCTGCTGCACGTGCTACCTGGCTGAAGGAACGTGGGACTTGATAGAGTTGCTGAGCTTTAAAGGGTGCAGAGACTGACCCATAGTTCATTCGAAGCAGGGGCCATTTTGAAACATTCAGTGCCCACTACAGCATGGTGCCAAATAGTTAGTTTGCGGAGTATAACACTGGCAGACTATTGGTAGGGGAAGATGAATAGCAAACCATACAATGCAGCTTTATAGGATTTATAGAAAATTCTGTCAAAACAACTGGCTTACATTTCTTTGACCTTTGCATTTATTCGTTAGCCCAGAGTCGAATGCTAATTATTAATCTCTAAACTCGGTTTTGCAACTTGAACTATGGTCATGCAATTGATGCTTGGAGAATTTTGAGAGGACTAATCTCAACATGATATCCGGTGTGGAAGTCCACTGCTATCGGTCTGAACTTTAGAGTAGATGAATTGCTGTGATCGTGAGTGAGTTGCTATGATCATGAGGCTAATTGTTTGCCGAATTGCTGAATGCATAATTGTGACCAGCAGTCAGAAATACAGATATTCTATACATTTTGTCCTTTTCGTCCGATTCTAAATGGTTTGGGAAGGCGATTCAGGATGTGGGAGGAACAAAAATTTGGGGCAGGGTGAGTAAAGCAGCTACTTGAAGGAATTTTTCTAGAGTTGAAGAACAGCATTGAGAGAGCTGACCTAAAAGTTGGTTCATGGATGGTAAAGGTGGAATATACACGAATTGAACAGCTACCTAGATGTATGTAGTATAACCGAGCACGAATTCGTTGGAAAAATGCACTACATACCTCAGAATAAGGTCCTGTGCATGAAAGCCAGTACGTTTCAACAAGTCCAAGAGTAGGCGTCTTAGGTCGATCCCTATGTAAGGGTGGTTGGCTGCCCGTAGTTGACACAAACAAGAGGCAAGGAAATGTTCTTTAAAAAAAAAAAAATAATAATCTAAGAAATACTTGATCCGCTATTTTTCAGCATGTTCATAGTGGAGAGAGCCTACCACTTTTTCGGGCCCGTTGGCCACACCTGCCTCGGCTCTTGATTTATTGCCAGTCTGCTCGACTATCAAGATGCAAAGCTTGTTGCAAACAGCATAAAAGAAAGGCAACCTGCAGAATGAAGGGTTACAAATTCATAGAAATCCTGCCTTTATTACAGGACTCCGGCAAGCCCGTTTTTTGCCGAGGACAACAACGTTGTGAGGGAAATAGGATTTTATTACTCCCTGTTCCTGTTAAATGAGGGGTGATGACAATGGAAACATAGTTTTGAATGTCCCCTGGTAAAGGTCTGCCCTTTGTACAGGGCGCTAGACTAAATGCAGTGACGATTTCTTCTAATTATCCTGATAAAATATGACTTCTACTTTTCTCAACTCTACGTGATGCAATATAACTTTAGTTATTAATATTTCACCCTAGTGGTGTGTTTGCTTATCAAATCAAATTAGTCTTTATTTCGATATTTTCAATCATTAAAGACACCATAAAAACAATGCAATACAAGACATTGTTTTTCACTAATACTATAATATTACAAATAGTAAAAATGTTTGTTAAAAAATTCATAATGTTAAAAAAATTAAACTTTTGGGGCTTAATAATATTGCACATATTATCCCTAATATAATTTAGCAGCCTTAGATATGCAGTTTTTCATGAACTCGACTACTAGTTAGTGTAAAGAAGAGACGCGCAGTAATACTAATCTAAAACTCCCCAATTGACAGTATGTAGAAACAGGGTTAACATTCATTACACCTAACTTCTTCATATTATTCCTTCGTATACCCCACATCCAACTCAGGAACTTTGCCATTGCTATTACTATATCTTCGTGCAAGTTTCTCTTCAATATACGAAGTGCAGTTTTACTTGATCTTGTACCAAGATTAGAGCAAATCGGCTTTAGCCATTTATCTCTAGATAAATGTTGCAGTGGTTTATGGCTTTAAAGACTGAGGGCCAGATGTATCAACATTGTATTTTGCGAGTCCTTAATAGCGAATTTTGCCGATTCGCTATTATGGATTCGCAAAATGAAATGTATGTAGGTTTTCCCACGCCTAGAGGCCCATAGGAATTAATGGGAATTGCATGCACAATTTGAGAGTACCCAGTAGGTACTCGCAAATTGCGCATGCAATTTCAAGAGTGCAAGGGTGCCAAAAGGGCACCCTGTTGCACCCCTGAAATATGCATGTGCGCACATGTGGGGCACACAGATGCCCTAAGGGCATGTATGTGGGCCACATGGCACTTGGAAAAATGCAAAATTGTGCATTTTTCTGAGGCTATGCAATTTACCACCAACTTGAAGTTGGTGGTAAATTGCGATTCCTTAAAGCAGGGTCGCAATTTAAAAAGCGCTTCCTGCATTGCATTCAGAGAATCGCAAATTGCGATTCTCTAAATGCATTCGCAAAATAGGTAATCGCAAAAATTGCGATTCCCTATTTTGCAATTGCCTTTTGGGATAATACATCCCAAAAGGTTTTTTCCCGTTGGCAAACGGGCCGATTCTGCGAATCGGCCCTTTAGCGAACGGGAAAACGCTTGATACATCTGGCCCTGAGTTACTTGCACAGTTTCAAAGGAGTTAGTGAGACTTTACACTATACAATTAATTTGGAGGGTGGGGGAAGTGGTTCTTGCATCGTTTGTAGTGAATAAAAATGTTACATTGCTGTGACCGTGTCATATGTAAGTCATGTGAATTATTGGTACATAAAGCTCAATTAGTATGATGCTATTGGGTCGCAAACATGTTCAGGACATGACTTGGAGTAGTATGGTAGTCTCCTTAACGAACTTCTTTCCTTTGAAGGCTTATTTGGTCACTGGTGTCCGCAATGGCTTATCCGTGAGGGTGGCTTTGTCAACAGGAACTCATGGGATCTCAAAGTTGCATATTGAAACTTACTCGACGCCTGCTGAAGTTTTGAGCATGGTTTTACTTTCACGTGCTCCCCCCCCCTCTTCCATCTGTTGTTGCTGTTCAGGCCCAGCTAGGTCTCCCAGTGTCATGGCGTCACCACTGGTGAGTATTCATTTGCCACTCTACAGTCTAGGCTAGTGTGCCACCTAGATCAGCAAGTAGTTAAGCTCTATGTAGGAGTGGGGAATTGGCGGCAGGGCCACAATTCCTCCCTGTCAATTAAGCAATTAGTTAAATTCCACTAAAATATTGGTAGACAGGTTGACTTCCACAGCACAATCCTGCTTTTAAACAAACCAGGTGGCCAATGTAAGCAATGATGTGTGTTAAGGGTGCTTGTCAAGGGAAATGTACTCAATCCTACATCTTGGCCATGCCTGTAATCTGGCAAGTTTCAAACATCTAAGCATGGATGTCGTGTTACCAGCTTTCTCTTAATTTTTATAGGACGACTTTTGATGAAAGAAAAAACGGAATGATGCTCCATAAGCCTAAATTTAGTCCTAAACTTAAAAACATTGTGTCTTTATCAAAACCCTAGACGTAGCTCAACTGTCTAGTGGATGCATGGCCACTTCCCTCTCATTAAGATCCATGCAAACCCGTCCTTTAGGACCCCTGATAACTCTTGATAACAATTGTTTCCAGTTGTTCACAATTGATTAAAGCTGACCACAGTCAATGGCACGGTTGCCCTATCCCCTGACCTTTTTGCTGCTCTTCCTCCCCGGGTTCCTTACCTCACCCCCTCTCCCCCCAAACTTGCGGATTGAATTTGTTTCTTAAATATAACATAGCATTTTAAGAATAAAACCTTCTTAAATGGTGGTCGTCTGATCATTATAAACGGGCATTTCAACCAATTCCTAACTTTGGCTTCCAGCGTCTCGAGGGCAGCCATGACATTAGTTTGCTACAGCCTAATGAAGTCAGCACTATCCTGAATGCACATATGTCTAATTAACTTTGACGCCCATCTAAGCAGGATACTATTAAACCATTGTAAGAGACAACAACTTCTATTTGTCAGAATTAATAATCCAGCCATAGTATTGTCTGAAAATAATGTCACCTGCACTCTGAGGTGTTGTCAGTTGGATTTTTAATACGTAAAAGCGTGCGGCCATGTCGATCACCTTTACCATACACTTGAACCTGAACCTTCCTTTACAGAAATGCAATCTCAAGCTTTTCTTATAAATGTAATGTCCTGGGTAAAATAGTAATCACTTTTGAAAGCCTATATTTGCTTTCAAACGGGTTCAGATTTTTGCAATAACTCCTTCAGCCCATGTAATGTTGATGACAGATGGAGATGCCTCCTGGAAGCTGTCTCGGTTACAGTCACACGCTACACCCTTAGCCTTCCATGCCCAACCCAGGTGGCACAGCATAACTGACCTCTTCTCAGCTTGACTCAGGCACCTGTTCAGTGATTCCACCATCTCTCACCAGGAAAGCTTCTCCTGCGCACACCAAGGAGGCACCACTTCATGATCCCTGTGGAAGAGTAGGCAGGATTGCTCACTCCTGGAGAAAGGGGGCTGTCTACCTTGTCCACATCACAGTCCAACATAGGGTAAGCTAATATTGATTCAGCACCAAGATTCTTCAGATGTCCCTATTGTTTGGGGGTTCTATTGCTCTTCGGAGTCTCGAGCTGGTTTTCTAACAGAGGGTGCAGATGATGGCCATGGTGTTTGTTACTAGGGCCACAGCTGTCCGCTTTCATCAGATACCTGAAGGAGTGCAACTAACTTTAGGCTAGCGCAGGTATGTAATAAAATGGTCAAGCAACGCAAATCTCCATCAGTTGACTGCTACTGTTGCATTTGGCAAAGTCCCTGAATTATGTCCACATGCCACTCGTCAGGGAGAGGAGCTGGAACCCTTTTTAAAAATGTCCGACTTATTGCAAGTTCTGGGCCACCCTTTTGAGTCTAGAGGATGTTTGTGAGAGAGACTTGGAGAGCAGTTTGCTGTAAAGAACACAAGGGGCTCCTCTATATCTCGACTCCCCTGTTCTTGGATTGAACCCTCGTCACTTCGACAGAGAGCAAGATGTCCTCCAGGTCAGTGTGCCGCATGTAGGAAAGGAGAGTGGAGATTTCTGTAAAGTTGTTGCTAGTTGTTTACATTTGTTAATTTGCGTCTGATTGACCGATAGTGAATTAAGCATTTTGCTTGGCCTTTATTGTACAATTTTTAGATACTATACAAGTTAAATGTATTGATTGATTTTTGTAACCGGGTAAAGAATTTAACATTCCATCTTAACCCACAGATCGACCGTGGCAGAGTATAATTACCAACAACCCAGCTATAACCAAAGCTGTTCTAAATCACGACATTGCCACATTATATCGTCTGATTTGTTATTGTTGACTGCCGAGTTAATTTTTGTCTGATAATTCTATCCACTTTAACCAAGCCCTTCATACAAAAGCCACGTGGCTGATAAAAGCTGCTTATCTGCTAGTGTTGCAAGATATATTTGACTTTTAACCCGATGCATTTCGCACATAAATTCACGTAGCGTTGTGCGGAAACCGATCTAGTAGCCTTTTAATCGGGTATAAACTGTAGCCCAGTGGGCGTGCAGCGCGTACACCTTTTGCTTTTTTTTTTATATTTCTCGAACCACTAAAAGACGTTCTGTGGCTTGATAAAACAGCCTGATAAATGATCGACCTGTGTCTGAGGTGCTGTACCTTTGGAGCTCTTTATAAAACGCCTTACTCAGAGGGTGAGTTTACACTTTGACATGCTGTCTTTCATTTATGGAGGGAGGTTGTGTTCCAACGGGGGCTTCTTGAAGATGCAAACGTAGTATATTGCAATATTTTTGTAGCATTTACTACCCGTCTGTGAGATGCTGAAGCACTTGATCGGACGATAGCCTCCTATAATGTAAGGTGTGTAGTTGAAAGGGCGTTGTCCCTGTTTTGATATGTGGGAAGTGTTTCTCTGTGCCTCGTGGTGACTCGGGGGCAGTTAGTGTTATGGGACGCAGCACGTAACGATGCATTAGATGAAGTATGAAAGATGATGTGCAGTTTATGGTTAGTAACATTCTGGCAGCCTTGATTGGCTCTGCAGATCCCTTTATGGTGGCTTCAGTCCACCTTGGTGATTGTTTAACTTAAAAAAGAAAAACAGTTGTTGGCCAGTTGTTGGCTACAAGTTGTGATCTATTTTATGGAGAGTAAATTGTGTCGGTGACAGGACTGTAGTGTTGATAACAAAATAGAGGTGCTAGTAATTGTTGGGCATGCATGCCTGTGTAGTTCTAGTGAGGACTAGGTTTACACAGGATTTTTTTTTTATTTTTTTTTTAATTTTTTAAAGTTCATCTACCTCGGCTCCTCCCTGGAAAGTTTTGGGGTGATCCGTCAAGTGAGAGCTGAGAAAAGGCAGCATGGGGTCAGGGGTGGGAAGGTCGGGGCAAAGTGCATTGTCCCACTTTAGTTTCCAGTGCGAATTTTGAACAGCGCTATAGCCAAAACAGCTGGACAGAATTACACCAAATTTGACAAAGCTAGATCTTGATCCAGAAGGTGTTCCTTTTGTGATTTGGTGTAAATCCGTTCAGTAGAGAGAAGAGAAATGTTGCGGCCGTCATTTTAGGACTCTGAGACTGTTCCTGTGTACTAAAAACAAATACAAAAAATAAAGCATAAGGGGGCAGGGTAGAAGTACAATAAAAAATTGCAGGAGTACTGCAACATTACAGTGGAACAAAAAAAAAATTGGGTGGGTGCCCATGTGGTTTTGCATGACCACGGATGGTTTTGAAGGGGTGGGTTGGAGTTGGTCGCCTTAAGTTGGGGTTGGCAGCAAGTCCCTGCCGTAGCCCAGGCCCTGCACCCCACCCCTTCCCACACACAGTTGAAGGCCATGCATGGTGAGGGTTGGGCACAGGGTCTGGCTGCAGACCAGGTCCTGTGCCCAACCCACCTCCGCAAATGGCCAGTGGATGTGCGCTGTGGGGTGGTGGTAGTATAGTTGGGTATGGTAATAAAATCTTACTTCGCATAAAAAAAAGAAATTCACTGAGAAACACTGTTAAAGTGACAGTTTGGTGAAAATGTCATTTAAAGTGTAACATTTTAAAGTCAAAGCTACTGAAATTGACCAGTTATAGTTAACTGAAGTAACCATCTCTCGCACTCAACATGCATTGCTTTTGACCTCTCCTATTACATCAATCATGACACGTTCTATGACATCATTTATGACATCACTGACGATCTTTCAAATAACATTGAAGAACTTGCATCATCCAGGCTTCTTTTGTACACATTGCTCTTTAAATGGGTATACCATTAGAGCTATGAAAGTAAGTGCCCAAAGCTCAGCTTAATATGAAGGGTCTTTACTGCTACCATACATAGAACCTCCATAGGTAAAGCAAGCTTGTGTTATATGTAACTTTGAACCTATACCATACACTTCGTGGGTAGCTGAGTTTATGTTGGCTATGAACCACAGATGAAAGTGTATCCTATACTGCACATGGTGTACGATCTGTATACAACTTTTCAGGGAAACCAAGTGTGTGTGTGTGTGTGTGTGTGTGTATATATGTGTGTGTGTGTATATATATGTGTGTGTGTGTGTATATGTGTGTGTGTGTGTGTGTGTGTGTATGTATGTATATATATATATATATATATCTCTTACTGGCGGTTGCCTAGTTAGGACCTAGTTTTCATAGGAAAAACGTTTTTTGATTTGCCAATATCTTTGGCGCCGTTTGACGAATCTTTGCGAAATTGTCAAAACTAATGGGGCAGACCGGTCATCTCCTGTCTTGAAAGTTTCGGGGTGATTCGTCAAGTGGGGGCCGAGAAAAAAGGGGGGTCCCAGAACACGTTTTCCCCATGTTAATTTCCATAGGAATTTTGAAACGGGTTACAGCCTGAACTGCTGAACGGAATTACACCAAATTTGGCAAGAAGGTAGGTCTCGGCCCAGAAAGCGTGCTTTTTTAATTTTTTTAAATGGTGTAAATCCGTTCAGTAGTTGCTGAGAAATTAAAAAAATAAAAATATCGATCTGAGCACCGAGGAGGATTCGCGAACCCTCCCGGGCACTAGCTTCACTCTGATTGGCTGTCAACACTCCAAACCAGGAAGTGTTGGCAGCCACCTTGTGACTCGGTAACCGAGTCACAAGAAAAAGGGTGAAAAAAAAGATGAAAAACAAGAAAAGGGGGCAGGGTAGAAACACCCTGACCCCCTAGGCCTGCTCAGGGCCAAAAAAAGCTTTTTTTTATTTATTTAAACGGCCAAATTTGCGCTGGGTGCGCGAATCCGGCTGACATTTCTTTTAAAAAACGAAGCGCGGTCTCCCGCGCTTAGTTATCTGTAAGCCCCCGGGGGCAATGTGTAATTAATTAGTGGGGGCCCGCGGGGGCCCCCGCAGCCTCGGGGACCGCCACCTCCCCGGGGCATTCATTAATATGGGTTGGGTGGCCTCACAGGCCCCCCGGGGACCGCCACCTCCCCGGGGCATTCATTAATATGGGTTGGGTGGCCTCACAGGCCCCCCGAAGCCCCGGGGACTTTCACCTCCCCGTGGCTTAAATTACAATAAAGTGTGAGGGGGGCTCCTTCCCTCCACCTCCCCGGGGCTTTAAACACTTGGGAGGGGGGCTACTCGGCCCCCCTCCTGGAGCCCTTGATGGCCCTGGGGACCGCCACCCCCCAGGGCCTGCTCCTGCAATGTCCCGGGGTGCCCACCCCGGGACATTGCTGTTTGCTATGGCAGGGCGGGAGCATGGCTCCCGCCCTGTCATAGCAAACTCTGCTTTGGTTTTTGGACGCGAGAGCAGAAAACCTGCTCTCGCTTCCAAAAACCAAAGCAGATTGCTTTTGCACAAGGGGAGCTGCATGTCAGCAGCTCCCCTTGTGCAAAAGCAATGTCGGCTCCTGCAGGAGGCAGGGAGCCGGCTGGGACCGTGGGGGCATTGGGGCTCCCCCCACGGTCCCCAACGGTAAGGCCAGGCCCCGAGGGATGGGGTTCCCGGGGCCAGAAGTGGCCCGGGAGGGGGGGCCACGTGGCCCCCTCCCATTTAAATAAAAAAAAAACAAAAAACTGCAGGCCGGCCCCGGGGGATGGGGTCCCCGGGGCCAATAGTGGCCTAGGGAAGGGGAGCACGCGGAACCCTTCCCAAAAAATAAATATACAAAAGGAGGCCATGCCCCAGGGGATGGGGTCCCCGGGGCCGAAATTGGCCTCGGGGGAGGGGGGCCGCGCGGTCCCTTTTCCGTTTAAAAAAAAAAAAAAAAAAAAAGTCAGGCCCTGGGGGATGGGGTCCCCAGGGCCACAAACATACTAAAAGGGGGCCACACAGCCCCCCTTTAAAAAAAAAACTATAGAAAAAAAAAAGCCGGCATCTCGCCGGAGGCCCCGCTCCCTCCCTGCACCACTGTGCAAACGCACCCCCTAGCGCGTTGTAAGTTGGGGAATTAATTCCCCTTGAATACTGAGGATCCCTGGGGGCCAACTAGCCCACCAGGTACCTTCAGTAAGCGCCACAGAGCTAGATTGCAGAGAGGTGGTCCGAGGCCACGCCCCTTTTTACACCACTCTGCAAATGCGCCTCTTCGTGCACTGCTGGTGGGGTATGAGGTCCTCTTGTGTCCTGAGGACCTCAGGACACAAGTGGACTTCATCCTCCGAGCAGCAGTGCGCCAAGAGGCGCGTTTACAGAGTGGTGTAAAAAGGGGCGTGGCCTCGGACCACCTGTCTGCAATCCAGCTGTGGCGCTTACTGGAGGTACCTGGTGGGCTAGTTGGCCCCCAGGGACCCTCAGGATTCCAGGGGACTTAATCCCCCAACCCAGAACGCGCCAGGAGGTGCGTCTGCAGAGTGGTGGAGAAAGGGGGCGTGGCTTGGTATGAAGTTAGCAATCCTGCTGTGTGGAACTTACTGGAGGTAATAGGAGGGGTAGTTGGCCCCCATGGTTGACGTTGGGGGCTAACTACCCCTGCTGTTACCTCCAGTAAATCCCACACAGTGGTATTGCTAAGAGGTGTTCGGAGGCCACGCTCACCTTTCTCCACCACTCTGCAAACGCGACTGCTATGTTATAGTTAGAAATTAGCATTTTAAAAAAACCTTAGAAATTCACTGAAAAAACCATAGGTTTCAGGGACGTTATAGTTAGAAATTAGCATTTAAAAAACCTTAGAAATTCACTGAAAAAACCACAGGTTTCAGGGACGTTCTAGTTAGTTGGACATTTCACTCGTGCAAAACCAGAGAAATTCGGCCGTTATAGTTAGTTGAGCTAACTATAACTCGCGCCCCCGCAATGCACTGCTGATGACGTCACATATTACATCACTCATGACATGGTCAGTGACATCACTGATGACATCTCAAATGACATCACTGATGACCTCATCCAGTGACTGAGTGTTTCTAAAGTTTATATATGGTTTTTATATATATATATATTTATATATATATATATATATATATATATATATATATATATATATATATATATATATATATATATATATATATATATATATATATATATATGTAGCTCCTGCTTGTCCCAAACTTGCGAGATGCACTCGAGCTCGATCACGGGCCTCAAGCTGCAGCCCTGCTCAGATGTGGAAACGCTGGCTTGCCGACTCCTTTCGCAGCCGTTGCACCCCTGCCTGACGCGTTTCAAATTTCTTCATCAGAGGCTGGTGGTGGAAGGGAAATGACGCACAGTCCGGTGCTGACAGCTTCTGAAATGTATGATCGCGCGCCCCCATTGGGCTGCTCTGGATGAGCCTGCGCGTTGCTTTCTGGAGGCTGTAGTTGTGGAGGGATGTAGATATCCCCTTGTGCTGTGTGCATAAATGTACTGCTGGTGATTTAAAAGCCCACCGATGGGCTTCAGCAAGCGAGCGTTGCCTAATTACAGCGATCGTGCTCCACTCTCGTGGCCCCCATTTCAGCGGGTGGTGCATCTCGGCGGCCAGGGCGCCGCCTGTATATGTAGCTCCTGCTTGTCCCAAACTTGCGAGATGCACTCGAGCTCGATCACGGGCCTCAAGCTGCAGCCCTGCTCAGATGTGGAAACGCTGGCTTGCCGACTCCTTTCGCAGCCGTTGCACCCCTGCCTGACGCGTTTCAAATTTCTTCATCAGAGGCTGGTGGTGGAAGGGAAATGACGCACAGTCCGGTGCTGACAGCTTCTGAAATGTATGATCGCGCGCCCCCATTGGGCTGCTCTGGATGAGCCTGCGCGTTGCTTTCTGGAGGCTGTAGTTGTGGAGGGATGTAGATATCCCCTTGTGCTGTGTGCATAAATGTACTGCTGGTGATTTAAAAGCCCACCGATGGGCTTCAGCAAGCGAGCGTTGCCTAATTACAGCGATCGTGCTCCACTCTCGTGGCCCCCATTTCAGCGGGTGGTGCATCTCGGCGGCCAGGGCGCCGCCTGTATATGTAGCTCCTGCTTGTCCCAAACTTGCGAGATGCACTCGAGCTCGATCACGGGCCTCAAGCTGCAGCCCTGCTCAGATGTGGAAACGCTGGCTTGCCGACTCCTTTCGCAGCCGTTGCACCCCTGCCTGACGCGTTTCAAATTTCTTCATCAGAGGCTGGTGGTGGAAGGGAAATGACGCACAGTCCGGTGCTGACAGCTTCTGAAATGTATGATCGCGCGCCCCCATTGGGCTGCTCTGGATGAGCCTGCGCGTTGCTTTCTGGAGGCTGTAGTTGTGGAGGGATGTAGATATCCCCTTGTGCTGTGTGCATAAATGTACTGCTGGTGATTTAAAAGCCCACCGATGGGCTTCAGCAAGCGAGCGTTGCCTAATTACAGCGATCGTGCTCCACTCTCGTGGCCCCCATTTCAGCGGGTGGTGCATCTCGGCGGCCAGGGCGCCGCCTGTATATGTAGCTCCTGCTTGTCCCAAACTTGCGAGATGCACTCGAGCTCGATCACGGGCCTCAAGCTGCAGCCCTGCTCAGATGTGGAAACGCTGGCTTGCCGACTCCTTTCGCAGCCGTTGCACCCCTGCCTGACGCGTTTCAAATTTCTTCATCAGAGGCTGGTGGTGGAAGGGAAATGACGCACAGTCCGGTGCTGACAGCTTCTGAAATGTATGATCGCGCGCCCCCATTGGGCTGCTCTGGATGAGCCTGCGCGTTGCTTTCTGGAGGCTGTAGTTGTGGAGGGATGTAGATATCCCCTTGTGCTGTGTGCATAAATGTACTGCTGGTGATTTAAAAGCCCACCGATGGGCTTCAGCAAGCGAGCGTTGCCTAATTACAGCGATCGTGCTCCACTCTCGTGGCCCCCATTTCAGCGGGTGGTGCATCTCGGCGGCCAGGGCGCCGCCTGTATATGTAGCTCCTGCTTGTCCCAAACTTGCGAGATGCACTCGAGCTCGATCACGGGCCTCAAGCTGCAGCCCTGCTCAGATGTGGAAACGCTGGCTTGCCGACTCCTTTCGCAGCCGTTGCACCCCTGCCTGACGCGTTTCAAATTTCTTCATCAGAGGCTGGTGGTGGAAGGGAAATGACGCACAGTCCGGTGCTGACAGCTTCTGAAATGTATAATGTATAAAGGTATATATATATACCAAGGTGTATTGAAGAATGAGTGGGTATGAGTGTCTGAATGGATGATTTAATAGGTGCATGACTGACTGTATAAGTGAGTGATTAAACGTGTCTTACTAATACATGGGTGACTGACTAATCTATATGAATGTCTGTCAGTTGGTGTGTAAGTGGCTGCTTGGGTTGGTGAGTAGCTAAATGAGTGTCTATATGGGTTTTTGATTGGTTGTCTGAGTACCTGCATGGGTGCCTGAGTGTCTGTGTGCGTGGGTGGGGTGTGTGTGCAGGGGTGGGGGAATCGTATCGCCCGACGCCCGAACCAAGTAGATTTTAATAATGGGCAAGAAGATTTATTGTCTATTTTGTCCGACGGACAAGTAGACATCAAATCACTAAAAATATATGAGCTGTGTGGCACTCTGGGGCTCACAGCCAATTAGAAATGCTGCCAGAAAGCCTTTGGAGGCATTTGACTGGCTGGAAGCCCATGACTGGGCTCTATGTAGCTAGTGATTGGCTGCGGGAATCTTCAGCTAAACGTCAGTGTTCCAGCGCGGATTCCACACTGGTGCAGGCCACCTGCTCTTGGAACACAGCTGCCGAACGTTCAAGGGCAGGCCCCGAGGCAGTAAACACCTTTTCCGCTGCCAGGTCCCAGCGCTGTGGGCCGAGTCACGGCCTGGTGGTCTCTCTGCTGATGATTGCTGCGTGGCTCGATCTCCCTGTCCAGTGGGATCTGTCCAAGGCAGGCCACTCATCTTTGGTGCGCTGCTGCGCACTTCCTGAAATCGGGAGCGGCAAGTCGGGCGTCTCTGACACACTGTATGTATCCCCAGCAGGTGAGTCAGTCTGATAATGGGTTTTGCGGCGGTCGGAGCCTTAAGAAAAGTATGTTAACTGTAATTCTGCATGCACTGGTCTGGATTCAGTGATCGTGGGGGCAATGTCAAATGTGTGGCATGTTAACAATTTACAATAAGGCGCGAACCTCTCCTATCGTAATGTAACAATGGAATCAGTGCAGCGTTGATAGTGAGTGAAAACACGATGAAAGGAAGTTTACTATAGAAAGACATTGACCTTTACTTTGTCTCTGCTTTTATGGACGAGGTCGCATTTGGGGGCACGGAGCAAACAATAATACTTTAAACACCTGGAAAGCTTACAGAAAATGCAGCCTTGCAAGATTATGTGTGCGCTGTTAATAGAAACATTTTTTTAAATTGCATCGTTTTCCTGGTGTTAAACAAATCAAGCTAAAGTTGAAAAAGGAAACGCCACTTATGCAGCAGGCAGAAAGTATCTTCGTAATCCAGGCAAAGCTATGTGTGCAGCGTATTTCACACCGGTCACTGAGAAGTTGTCCACTCTTGGCGTCTGAAACGTTGCAATGTCCACATTTTTGCCCAAGTTGAGGTCTCCTTTACCAATACCCTCCGCCACAGTCTTTATTGCCTTTTCCTTATTCCGTTACCTCCCCTTCGCTTCATGGCTTCAGGCTTAATCAGTGCCCACACTTTATCTTTTAATCTTGCCACTGCGGCAGAGAAAAAGCCTCACGTCCGTGCCAATTTTTATAGGCTTAATCCTGTCAAGAAACTGGTTATTCTCCACATTTTGGGTTCATTCCTGTTAGCCTGTACCTTTTATTTGGTTGCATTTCTCGTCTCCTGTACCTACTGTAAACCGCCCCCACCATGCATAGTGCTCTGGCAGTTTGTGCTAAATAAACAGAGCCACTATAATGAAACGGCAGGGAAGATCTAAATTATGCGGCAGGGAAGGAATAAATTATGCGGCAGGGTTGACTAGATTATATAGCGACAAAAATAAGAATTATGTAGCATAATGCAGCACATTTTGTTGATAGTATTACTTTATTATTTTGAAATCTGTACACGTTAACACTGTCTGTATAAATGTTTTGCCTCATTACTTTCAGATTAAGACCTAAATACAGCAATAGCAATGTAAAAGAGACCAGTCACTACTTGTGATGGGCTTTTCAGTGTGTGGCAGGACATGTTACCCCCTTTTTAGTAACGTTTGTTTTGTTTGAGCTAGCATTTACATTTTTTGTTAAAATATGCAGTTTAGGCAGCATGTGTTGGATTATATGGCAAATTATGTGGAAAATGCCTCAGCTGTAGAATCTCATAATTAGAGTGGCTCTGTATATAAATCAGGTATATACACAGGACCTGCCATCAGTGGGGGACCATCTTTCATGTGCAACGATATAAAATGGCAAAAATTGCAGAAGCGAGCTCAATATAAAGCAGAAAATATCAAAATACAAAATTGTAGGTCTCACAATCACGTTTTATTGACAACGGGGTGAAAATATACAATGTTCCCACTTCAGAATTTTATGCAACTGCTGTAGTGTTGCATTTTTATTGCACAGTTA